>JARHVA010000353.1:5380000-5893224 GCA_037957365.1 Torreya grandis
ATAGTGAATTCGTAGCCATTTCGCCCCTACCTATTGTCATGATTTTTCTTGTAAATAATTACTATCAAGAGGAAGCATCTGCTGAAAAGAAAAAAATTGGTATCAGAGCCAGCCCACATTGATCATCTGTTGAAGATATCTGTAAGAATTTCTTGATAGACTCTTGAGTTTCCTTGCTTTGATTAATTCTTTGGGAAAGTTATTACATCAAGTCCTTCACCATTATTAATAGTCATAGGCCCTTCTTTTCTCTGCATCTCCATATTCATGACCAAAATTTTCTCACTTACCGAAACCTTAATCTCTTATCAATGGAATTTGGTAAATCCCAGATGTCTTCTACAGGAGAAATTCTTAATGAATCTAAGATAGAAGGAATGTATGAACTTCCTCCTTTTATCCTTGAGTAGTTATCTAAATGTCCTGATATAGAAATTATAGAAGAAAACCTTGAAAAGGAAACAAGCCTGTACAAACCCCTAGCTATTAAAGCTTCACGTGTCTATAAAAAATCTAAACTCCTTAAGCCTAAGTTTGTTTATAAATCTACTTATTTATCTTTTGTAAAACCATGAATCAAATCTACCAAAATTACTTTAAGTTATAAGCCCAAAAAGTCTTTCCAAACAAATTTATTGTCTTTATTGCTAGAACCTAAGATTAATTACATCCGATCTCATGAAGATGTTATATTTGTTCATTTTGGTCTTATAAGAATACATATTACTCCATTGATTCCTAGTAATATTAAACCTATTATATATCTATCTTTGTGTGATAGACACCAATTCAGTTTCAAACATGCTTTTCAGTTATCCAACATTGGTCATTTAAATGATGAAGTCATTTGTTTTGAGTTTTGTCCAAACCTTTCAGTCACAGTCTGTGATTGAGGATGTAAAGAAGTCAAATTTGGATCTTTAGATTGTTGGGGTTTATTTACCTCACTTTTTGGTCTAGATATGTTTAGCGAGTTCAAATATGCCTCTATAAATATCTCTATAGTATATACTATGACAAATACTAATCACCCAAAAATCCTTGAGAACCTTCCTTATGCTCACAAACTCACTGGATCTGTCAAATTACAAAAGGGTCATTTAGAGTCTATAGAAATTCCTTCTAATTGGAAACTTGACTGGTTAAAAAATGTTTCTCCTAAAATGAAAGGTCAAGCTATTATGCATAAGAGTGATGGTAAAACCATCAACATTCTTCCTAGGTCTGTCTCTGTGAATAATTCTTCTAATCTTTCTCCTTCTAGACCCTCTACCTCTTCTTCTAGGAGGGATATAAAAATAGGTCACATCTTGATTGAAGATGAATAAATTAACCAAGGACTTGATCCAAAAGATTAGTTACCTTACACTTTAATGAATCTTCCCTAAGAAGATAATTTAGAATTCTATACAGAAAAAAAGGTCAGCCTGTATAGAGGTGGAAGGTGCCCTCCACACAAAGGAATGTATAAGCAGACAGAAGGTCTCATCTAGTATTTTTCTTTAGCATTCTAAGGAGATGTTAAACCATCAAATGAGTTCAAACATAGAAACTATGTTTCTAGATTTAATTCTCATCTCTCTCAAAATATTAATGACCTTTGTAAAGATGTTTTATACGTCAAACATAGTCTAGATAAATTGACTATTATTGAAGATAATAAAAATCAAATTTGTACAAATATACAACATCAATTGTCTTATATTGACACTAAAATAATAGCACTTGAAGACAGCCTTGACTAGTTAGTCAAGTAAGATCAGGAAGCCAAAGTACAAGCTCTGGCATTAACATATGGGGTTAATTTTGGTCCTAGTTTCAAACCTCATAAAAAACATCACAATATTACAATGATGAAAATGACTCGTGTACAGCTTCAACCCTGGTACCTGAATATAGATGATCTATTAAATCCATTAAATGAGATATCTACCTAGTGTAACTCCATGTGAGTTATTACAATCAATTCTCATTTAGACCCAGTAAGTACTATAGTCTTTACCTCAAAATTCTTTTGGGGAATTATCACCCAATGGTGGGAATCAATGACAAAAAATCAATAGCATGAGCATTTCCATCATCAACTTGATCCTCTAGCTACATTATATCATTTATTGATTAATGAGTTTACTCCTCCAGTTGGCAACAGAGAACTAGAGTCTAAGAAATGGCTTCTCAAGATGGAGCTTTGTGACCTCAAATAGTTTGATGCATTTGCCAAACAATTCAAAGAAATGGCATATGAAAGTAAAATCTTTGGGTCTACTGAGATCAAGTTAAAATTTTTACATGCTTTACCTTACAATCTTATTGATAAAGTCATAGCATATATTGATCTTAAAGGCCTAACTATTGAAGATTTGTCTTTGTCTGATGTTATCGACTTTGCCAAATAATAGGCCATGAAATTATTCTCTAAGACTAAAACCATCCAAAACCTCACAAAGCATCAAGCCTCTCAAATTGCTCATATTTTCCCTGAAACAACCCCATTTGGCTATCGGCCATTTGTATAGCTGTGCAAGCACCAAAAGTAACATCGCACTCAGATTTCCTTTAAGCATCACTCCTTTCCCCACAAGCATTCCTTTGCTCCTCCGCACCATTTTCTCAAGAAACATCATACTACAATGTAGCCACTTATGATCTATAACACATGATGGGACATAACACCACCTATGCAAAGATTCTAGGTAGGACCTCCCAAGTGTTATAAATAAGACTCTTCTCCATATAATAAGCATCAAAAAAATTCTAAGCATTTTAGAAGTCTAGTAGCTTTGTTCTAAGAGTATGCTCTTCTCTTATCCTTTTTGAAGGATCTTGAGAATCAAAAATTTGAACAAATATTTTGTAATAGTTTGACTTCACTATTATCACTCAAACTATTACAAAATATTTGTTTAAATTTTTTATTCTTAGGATCCTTCAAAAAGGGAAAGAGAAGAACATACTCTTAGAACAAAGCTACTAGAATTTTAAAATGCTTAGAGATTTTTTGATGATCACTCTATGGAGAAGAGTCTTATTTATAGCACTTGGGAGGTCTTGCCTAGAATCTTTGCCTAGGTGGTGTCATGTCCCATCATGAGTTATAGCTCATAAGTGGTTACAGTGATATGCTATTGGATGCACTAGATGAGGACATCTAGCTAGGTGGGTCCAACATTGCTTCCAGTTTGGTTAGTAAGTCATCTTCACTTATTGGCTGGAAAAGACACCTTATCTGGAATGTACTAGAAAGATGCTAGTGTTGGGGTCCAGCTTCACATGCATGACAAGGAGGATCGATGAAAAAGTATGATTCCCATTCCAGTTGTCTTCAGATGATGGTGTGCACAACTGTGTCTTGATCATGACCTTCTTCTTTGTGAATACGGTGTGGACTGTACCTTGCTATCCACTTGTATAGGTGTTCATTATGTGGAGATTGTATTTTTACCAGCCATGTCCATAATGGACACTTTAGTAGCTTAGTGAACTAATGAAATAGGAACTCACTATTGAGTCTTTCTATAACAATAACACCAATGTTTTGATGATAGTTTGCTTGTATGGTGGCTATTGAAGAAATCTATAGATCTTGTCCTACTGCATAAGATATCTATGTATTCCTAAGATGTAACCCTTCTCAGAGGATTTATTCCTAGACAAGAATGTTTAGAGAGGCAAATCCCCAATTATAAATCTTGGTTAGGTTGATGCATAAGAGTAGTAGGTGGATTTTGACTGAGCCAATCAACTATAATATTCTTAGTACCTTTAATGTGTTTTATAGATAAGTTAAGCTAATTAAAGAAAGCCTGCTATCTAACATATTTACCACGACCATCTTTTTGACCATGATCCTTTTCTCTAAAGGTCAAAAGTCTAGTGCAATTAATTTTTACAATAAAGTGTGGCAGATGTAAGAGTTTTAACATAAACTTCTCTAAACATTTTTTAATAGAGTAGATTTCTTTATCAGAAGAAATCCACTTGAGAACATCAGTATTGAAAACTCTGCTAGAGAATTCACAAATAAATTCCTTAGTTTGACTTCACTACTATCACTCAAACTATTACAAAATATTTGTTCAAATTTTTGATTCTCAGGATCCTTCAAAAAGGGCAAGAGAAGAGCATACTCTTAGAAAAATGCTACTAGACTTATAAAATGCTTAGAAATTTTTTGATGCTCACTCTATGGAGAAAAGTCTTATTTATAACACATGGGAGGTCCTACCTAGAATATTTGCCTAGGTAGTGTCATGTCCCATCATGCGTTATAGCTCATAAGTGGATACAGTGATATTCTATTGGATGCATTGGATGAGGACATCTGGCTAGGTGGGTCCAACATTACTTCTACTTTGGTTAGCAAGTCATTTTCACTTATTGGCTAGAAAAGACACCTTATTTGGAATGTACTGGAATGATGCTAGTGTTGGGGTCTAGCTTCACATGCATGACAGTGAGGATTGATGTAAAAGTATGATTCCCATTCTAGATATCTTTGGATGATGGTGTGCATAACTATGTCTTGATCATGATCTTCTTCATGAATACAGTGTAGACCATAGCTTGTTATCCACCTATATAGGTGTTCATTATGTGGAGATCATATTTTTACCATCCATGTCCATAATAGACACTTTAGTAGCTCAGTGAACTGATGAAATAGGAACTCACTATTGAATCTTTCTATAATAATAACACCAGTGTTTGGATGATGGTTTACTTGTATGGTGGTTGTAGAAGACATCTATAGATCTTGTCCTACTGCATAAGATATCCATGTATACCTAGGATGCAACCCTACTTGGAGGATTTGTTCCTGGACAAGAATGTTTAGAGAGGAAAATCCCTGAATATAAATCATGGTTAGGTTAAAGCCAGGAATAGGTTGATGCATAAGAGTAGCAGGCAGATTTCAATTGAGCCAATCAGTTGTAATATTATCAGTACCTTTTAATGTGTTTTATAGAGAAGTTAAACTAATTAAAGAAAGCTTGACATCTAACATATTTACTATGACCATCTTTCTGACCATGATCCTTTTCTCTAAAGGTTAGAAGTCTAGTGCAATCAGTTGTTACAACAAAGTGTGGTAGATGTAAGAGTTTTAACATAAACTTCTCTAAACATTTTTTAATAGAGTAGAATTCTTTATCAATAGAAATCCACTTGAGAACATCAATACTAAAAACTCCACTAGAGAATTCACAAACGAATTCCTTATTTTGGTATATACAAATAATTCTCCTCATGTAATGTCAGAGGCATCAGTATAAACCACCATTTGGTTAGATTTTGGGATATGAAGATCAGGTAGCATTTCCATCTTTTGCTTATTTTTTTGGATAGCAGTGGTATGTTCATCCTTCCATAATAAAGCTTTCTTTTTCTAGAGAAGTTCTTGAAGTATGTACCTATCTTCATTAGAGTTTGGATAAAAGCCATTCAGATAATTCAATAGTCCCAAAAAGGCTTGTAGTCATGGTTTGTCTAGTTTTTCTAGAAAATTGATGACCTTCTCTTTGATGTGTGGCTGAATTTATAGCTTAGAGTCTTAGACAATCATTTCAAGAAAATTGCATTCAGTCTTGTAGAGCTAAATCTTTGTTTTTGAAAGAACAATTCTTGCATCTTTTCCTAGCTGGAAGAATTGTGTGAGATGGAAGTAGTGGTCAAAAATAAAATTACTAAAAATTAATATATCATCAATATATACACACAAAAATTTAGAAGTGCCTTTAAAAATATTATCCATATGGGCTTGATAGAATGTTAGGGCATTCATTAGTCCAAATGGCATAATAGTCCACTGATAATGGTTGAATGGGTAGTTGAACGCTATCTTTTCTCTCTCAACTTCTTTGACCCTGATATGATAAAACCCTGACTTACAGTCAAACTGGGAGAAATATCTACATGTTGCAACTTTCTCCAATAGATAGCTCTTATCTAGAATTTGATATGGAAAGGGCTGAGTAATAGCATTCAATGGTAAGTAATTGATGACCATTCTTTTCTTTCCTCTATTTTGTTTAGAGTGCTTGTTTACCATGAAAGCATAGCAGCAATAAGGAGAGGTGGATTTCTCTATGAAACCATTACTTTCTAATTCCTTGATCTATAGTTCCATATCATTGTAATCATGTGTTGGTATTAGGATCTTCTTCCCAATCTTCATATGTTTACCTTCGATGATCTTGATATTCATCTCAGGCATAGATTTGGACCAAAACTGTTGAGGGTTGTCAAAACAACTAGTGGTTTTAATCTTTTCTCCTATGGCTTGTATTTTAGTAGGAATTACAAATTTAGGTGTTTGGGCCATTGATCTTAGAAATTACTCAGTTGCATAGATGAGGCAAGGGATCTTAAGCCTTTCATTATCTATGGTGAACATGATACTCTTGGTGGTAGAACTATAGGGTGAGTATCAGTCAATAAAAGCACCACCTAAAAGAATATATATAGGCATCCTATCTAAAGCAAAGAAATCACACTAGAATATTTTGTCTTATATCCTAAGGGATTGTTGGTGCTTATACTTATTGTAGATGAAACTATTCCCTTAGACATTTAGGCTCTTATAAGATAGAGTTTCATCTAATGTCTTCTAATCATGGATGATCTATGATTTCACAAATGAGAGAGAAGTTCATGTATCTATTTGAGCATCTACTAGTCTGCCATTTATTTCTAAAGTTATAAACTGGGCAAACTTTCCATTGATTAACTGAGTAAGATAAGCTAGTTCTGGAATTTCTAAGGGAAGAATACTAGTACATACCAATTTTTATCTCCTTAGATTTGCAACAATAGCTTGCTCATAGTAGATGACTTCTTCATCTACTTCTTTTTCTCTAATATTACTGCATTCACCTTGGTAGTAATCTTGGTCTAAGTAGAAAGAAATTTCTACTTCTTCATCCTTTTCCTCTTTTTCTATGGGCAGTAAAACATCCCATTGTAGCTCTATTATTATTGCTAGAATTTATCTTAGAGGTTCTTTGCTGGTGAATTTGTTTTTGATCCAAAAGGCACTAGGCTTAAAAGAGCTCTAAAATTTCAAAGGAGGATGATGGGGCCTTTGCAAGGTTGGAGGTATTTTTGGCATAGAGGGTTGTCTCCCTCCAGTAGATTCATGTATCCTATTATATCCTCTAGCCTAGGCCATTCATCTCATTCTAGAACTTCTTGGTGATGTTGAGACCAATTTCCATGTGCTTCATATGGAAGCTGTGAGTAGTCATGGTGCCAGGGCTCTTGCATATTAGTACATAGTTACTCTAAATCATCAGCTAATGATTTGAGAGCATATGCATCTTTAAAGTCTTTAGTGGGGACATCATCTAGGATTGGTTCATAGATGTCATCTTAGAGGTAAAGATCTTCATTAGAGTTGACTATATCCCACCATGTTGCTATGTTAGAGGTAAAAATGGCTTTGATAGCAGGATTTTTATAATGACATTACAGAGCAATATGGCTGGGCTTACGATAGATATATAAAATGGGTTGTTTGGATTAAGGACGTGGAGCATGGTGTTTCTTGATAAAATGGTGTGGAGGAGCAAAGGAATGCTTACAAGGAAAGGAGTGACACTTAAAGGAAAGCTAAGAATGATGCTACTTTTGGTGCTTTTGTGGCTGTACAAATGGCTGATAACCAAATGGGGTTGTTTCAGGGAAAATAAGAGAAAATTGAGACGCTTGATGCTTTGTGAGCTTTTGGATGGTTTTCGTCTCAGAGACTAATTACATGGCCTATTGTTTGGTAAAGATGATAACATCAAACACAGACAAATCTTCAATAGTTAGGCCTTTAAGATCAATATATGATATGACTTTATCAATAAGATTGTAAGGCAAAGCATGTAAAAATTTTAACTTGATCTCAGTAGATCCAAAGCTTTTACTTTAATATGCCATTTCTCTGAATTGTTTGGCAAATGCATCAAACTATTTGAGGTCACAAAGCTCCATCTTGAGAAGCCATTTCTTGGACTCCAGTTCTATGTTGCCAACTGGAGGAGTAAACTCATTAATCAATAAATGATATAATATAGCCAGAGGATTAGGTTGATGATGGACACGACCATGCTATTCATTTTCTATCATTGATTCCCACCATTGGGTGACAATTCCCCAAAATAATTTTGAGGCAAATATTGTAGTACCTACTAGGTCTAAATGAGAATTGACTATAATAACTCGCATGGAGTTACACTAGGTGGATATTTTAATTAATGGATTTAACAAATCATCTATATTTAGGTACCAGGGTTAAAACCGTACATGAGTCCTTTGCATCATTATAGTACTGGGATGCTTTTTATGAGGTTTGAAACTAGGACCAAAATTAAACCCATATATTAATGCCAGAGCTTGTACTTTAGCTTCTTGATCTTGCTTGACTAACCAGTTAAGGCTATCTTCAAGTGCTACTATTTTAGTGTCAATAGAAGATAATTGATGTTGTATATTTTTACAAACTTGATTTTTATTTTATTCAATAATAGTCAATTTATCTAGACTATTTTTGATGTATAAAACATATTTACAAATGTCATCAATATTTTGAGAGAGATGAGAATTAAATCTAGAAACATAGTTTTTATGTTTGAACTCATTTGATGGTTCAACATCTCCTTGGAATGCTACAAAAAAATACTGGATAAGACCTTTTATCTGCTTATGCATTCCTTTATGTGGAGGCCACCTTCCACCTCTATATAGGTTGACCTTATTTTCTGTATAGAATTCTAAATTATCTTCTCAGGTAAGATTCATTAAAGTGCAAGGTAACTAATCTTTTGGATCAGGTCCTTGGTTAATTTCTTCATCTTCAATCAAGATGTGACCTATTTTTACAGCCCTCATAGAAGAAGAGGTAGAGGGTCTAGAAGGAGAAAGAATAAAAGAATTATTCACAGAGAGAGACCTAGGAAGAATGTTGATGGTTTTACAATCACTCTTATGCATAGTAGGTTAACCTTTCATTTTAGGAGAAATATTTTTTAACCAGTCAAGTTTCCAATTAGAAGGAATTTTTATAGACTCTATATGACCCTTTTGTAATTGGACAGTTCCACTGAGTCTGAGGGCATAAGGAAGGTTCTCAAGGATTTTTAGGTGATTAGTATTTGTCATACTATATACTATAGAGATATTTATAGAGGCATATTTGAACTCTCTAAACATATCTAGACCAAAAAGTGAGGTAAGTAAATTCCAACAATCTAAAGATCCAAATTTGACTTCTTTACATCCTCGATCGCAGACTACGACAGAAAGGTTTGGACAAAACTCAAAATAAATGACTTCATCATTTAAATGACCAAGATTGGATAGCTGACAAGCATGTTTGAAATTGACTTGGCATCTATCACACGAAGCTAGATATATAACAAGTTTAATATTACATGAATCAATGGAGTAATATGTATTCTAATAAGACCAAAATGAACAAATTTAACATCTTTATGAGATCGGATGTAATTAATCTCAAGTTCTGGCAATAAAGACAATAAAATTGTTTCGAAAGACTTTTTGGGCTTATAACTTAAAGTAATTTTGATAGATTTGATTCATGGTTTTATAAAAGACAAATAAGTAGATTTATAAACAAACTTAGACTTAAGGAGTTTAAATTTTTTATAGACATGTGAGGCTTTAATAGCTGGGGGTTTGTATAGGCTTGTTTCCTTTTCAAGGTTTTCTTCTGTAATTTTTATATCAAGACATTCAAATAACTACTCAAGAATAAAAGGAGGAAGTTCATACATTCCTTCTATCTTAGATTCATTAAGAATTTCTACTATAGAAGACATATGGGATTTACCAAATTCCATTGATAAGAGATTGAGGTTCTGGTAGGTGATAAAATTTTGGTCAGGGAAATAGATATGTAGAGAAAAAAAGGGCCTATGACAATTAATAATAGCTAGGGACTCGATGAAATAACTTTCCCAAAGAATTATTCAAAGTAAGGAAACTCAAGATTCTATCAAGAAATTCTTATAGATATCTTCAACAAATGATTAATGTGGGATAGCTCTGATACCAATTTTTTTCTCATCAATAGATGATTCCTCTTGATAGTAGTTATTTATAAGAAAACCCACAACAATAGGTAGGAGAGCAATTTTTTTCTCATCAACAGATGCTTCCTCTTGATAGTAATTATTTACAAGAAAAATCATGACAGTAGGTAGGGGCGAAATGGCTATGGCTTCACTATTATCACTCAAACTATTACAAAATATTTGTTCAAATTTATGATTCTCAAGATCCTTCAAAAAGGGTAAGAGAAGAACATACTCTTAGAACAAAGCTACTAGACTTCTAAAATACGTAGAAATTTTTTAATGCTCACTCTATGGAGAAGAGTCTTATTTATAACACTTGGGAGGTCCTGCCTGAAATCTTTGCCTATGTAGTGTCATGTCCCATCATGCATTACAGCTCATAAGTGGCTACAGTGATATGCTATTGGATGCACTGGATGAGGACGTCTAGCTAGGTGGGTCCAACATTGTTACCACTTCCATTAGCAAGTCATCTTCACTTATTGCCTGGAAAAGACACCTTATCTAAAATGTACTAGAAAGATGCTAGTGTTGGGGTCCAGCTTCACATGCATGATAGTGAGGACTGATGTAAAAGTATGATTCTAATTCTAGCTATCTTCAGATGATGGTGTGCATAATTGTGTCTTGATCATAATCTTTTTCTTTGTGAATACAGTGCAGACCACATCTTCCTATCCACCTGTATAGGTGTTCATTATGTGGAGATCATAATTTTACCAACCATGTCCATAATGGATGCTTTAGTAGCTCAGTGAACTGAGTAAATAGGAACTCACTATTGAGTCTTTCTATAATAATAACACCAGTGTTTTGATGATGGTTTACTTGTATAGTGGCTACATAAGACATCTGTAGATCTTGTCCTACTGCATAAGATATCTGTGTATTCCTAGGATGCAACCAATCTAGGAGGATTTGTTCCTAGACAAGAATGTTCAAAGAGGCAAATCCTTGGTTATAAATCTTGGTTAGGTTGAAGCCAAGAATAGGTTGATGCATAAGAGTAGCAGGTAGATTTTGATTGAGCCAATAAGCTATAATATTGTTAATGCCTTTAATGTGTTATATAGATAAGTTAAACTGATTAAAGAAAGCCTACCATCTAACATATTTACTGCGACCATATTTCTAACCATGATCCTTTTCTTTAAAGGTCAAAAGTCTAGTGTAATCAGTTTTTACAACAAAGTGTGGTATATGTAAGAGTTTTAACATAAACTTTTTTAAACATTTTTTAATAGAGTAGATTTCTTTATTAGAATAAATCCACTTGAGAACATCAGTACTAAAAACTCTGCTAGAGAATTCACAAATGAATTTATTATTTTGGTATATACAAGCAAGTACTCCTCCCATGTAATGTCAGAGGCATCAGTATAAACCACCATTTGGTTAGATTTTGGGATATGAAGATTAGGTAGCATTGCCACCTTTTGCTTAATTTTTTGGATAGTAGTGGTATGTTCATCCTTCCATAAGAAATCTTTTTATTCTGAAGAAGTTCTTGAAGTATGTACATGTCTTCACCAAAGTTAGGATACAAGTTATTTAGATAATTCAATAGTCCCAAAAAGGCTTGTAGTCATGGTTTGTCTAGTTTTTCTAGAAAACTAATAACCTTCTCTTTGATGGGTGGCTAAATTTACAACTTAGAGTCTTGGACAATCATTCCAAGAAAATTGCATTCCATCTTGCAGAGCTAAATCTTTTTACTCTGAAAGAACAATTCCTACATCTTTTACCAGCTGGAAGAATTGTGTGAGATGGGAATAGTGGTCAAAAAGAGAATTACTAAAAATTAATATATCATCAATATATACACACAAAAAGTTAGAAGTGCCTTTAAAAATGTTATCCATATGGGCTTGATAGAATGTTGGGGCAATCATTAGTCCAAATGGCATAACAATCCATTGATAATGGTTGAATGGGCAGCTGAACATTGTCTTTTCTCTATCGGCTTCTTTGACCCTAATTTGATAAAAGCCTGACTTACAGTCGAACTAGGAGAAATATCTACATGTTGCAACTTTCTCTAATAAATAGCTTTTATCTATAATTAGATATGGAAAGGGTTGTCAGAATAGATAGTGGTTTTAATCTTTTCTCCTATGGCTTATATTTCAATAGGAATTACAAATTTAGATGTTTAGGCCATTGAGCTTAGAAATTGCTCAATTGCATAGATGAGGTGAGGGATCCTAAGCCTTTCATTATCTATGTGGAACATGATACTCTTATTGGTAGAACCATAAGTTGAGTATCAGTCAATAAAATCACTGCCTAAAAGAATATTTACAGGCATCATATCTAAAGCAAAGAAATCACACTAGAATATTGTGTCTTGTATCCTAAGGGATTGCTGGTGCTTATACTTATTACAGATAAAACTATTTTGTTAGACATCTAGGCTCTTATAATCTAGAGTTTCATCTAATGTCTTCCAATCATGAATGATCTATGATTTCACAAATGAGAGAGAAGCTCCAGTATCTATTTGAGCATCTATTAGTCTATCATTTATTTCTAAAGTTATTGACTAGGCAAACTTTCCATTGATTAACTAAGTAAGATAGGTTGGTTGTGGAATTTCTAAGGGAGGAATACTAGTACATACCAGTTTCTATCTCCCTAGATCTATAATAATAGCTTGCTCAGAGTAGATGACTTCTTCATCTGCTTCTTCTCTAATATTACTACATTCACCTTGGTAGTAATCTTGGTCTGAGTAGAAAGAAATTTCTACTTCTTCATCCTTTTCCTCTTTTTCTATGGGAAGTAAAACATCCCACTGTGGCTCTATTATTGGTGCTAGAATTTCTCTTAGAGGTTCTTTGCTGGTGAATTTGTTTTTGATCCAAAAGGCACTAGGCTTGAAAGAGCTCTAAAATTGCAAAGGAGGATGATGGGGCCTTTGCAAGGTTGGAGGTATTTTTGGCATAGAGGGTTGTCTCCCTCTAGTAGATTCATGTATCCTATTATATCCTCTAGCCTAGGCCATTCATCCCATTCTAGAACTTCTTGGTGACGTTGAGACTAATTTCCATGTACTTCATATGGAAGTTGTGAGTAGTCATGGTGTCAGGGCCCTTGCATATTAGTGAGCAGTTACTCCAAATCATCAGCTAATGATTCGAGAGCATTTACATCTTCATCATCTTCAAAGTCTTCAGTGAGGAGATCATCTATAATTGGTTCATAGATGTCATCCTAGAGGTAAATATCTTTGTTAGAGTTAACTATATCCCACCATGCTGCTATTTTGGAGGCAAAAGCAGCTTTGACAGCAAGATTTTTACAATGGCATTATGGAGTAATATGGCTAGGCTTACAGTAGATATATCAAATGGGTTTCTTGGCTTGAGGACATGGATTATGTCATTTCTTGATAAAATGGTGTGGAGGAGCAAATGAATGATTATGGGGAAAGGAGCTACGCTTAAAGGAAAGTTGAGTATGACACTTCTTTTGGTGCTTACGTGGTTGTACAAATGGCTAACAGCCAAATGGGGCTATTTTGGGGAAAATAGGAGAAATTTGAGAGGCTTGACGCTTTGTGAGCTTTTGGATGGTTTTAGTCTTAGAGACTAATTGCATGTCTTATTGTTTAGAAAAGTTGATAACATCAAACAGAGACAAATCTTCAATAGTTAGGCCTTTAAGATCAATATATGTTATGACTTTATCAATAAGATTGTAAGTTAAAGCATGTAAAAATTTTAACTTGATCTCAGTAGATCTAAAGTTTTTACTTTCATATGCCATTTCTCTGAATTGTTTGGCAAATGCATCAAACTATTTGAGGTCACAAAGCTCCATCTTGAGAATCTATTTCTTGGACTCCAATTCTCTGTTGCCAATTGGAGGAGCAAACTCATTAATCAATAAATGATATAATGCAACTAGAGGATCAGGTTGATAATGGACACGCTCATGCTATTCATTTTTTATCATTGATTCCCACCATTGGGTGACAATTCCTAAAAATAATTTTGAGGCAAAGACTGTAGTACCTACTGGGTCTAAATGAGAATTGACTGTAATATCTCACATGGAGTTACACTAGGTAGATATCTCATTTAATGGATTTAATAGATCATCTTTATTTAGGTACTAGGGTTGAAGTTGTACATGAGTCATTTGCATCATTGTACTACTGGGATGCTTTTTATGAGGTCTGAAACTAGGACCAAAATTAACCCCACATGTTAATGTCAGAGCTTGTACTTGGGCTTCCTGATCTTGCTTAACTAACCGGTCAAGGCTATCTTCAAGTGTTATTATTTTAGTGTCAATAGAAGATAATTGATGTTTTATATTTTTACAAACTTGATTTGTATTGTCGTCAATAATAGTCAATTTATCTAGACTATTTTTTATGTATAAAACATCTTTACAAAGGTCATCAATATTTTAAAAGAGATGAGAATTAAATCTAGAAACATAGTTTCTATGTTTGAACTCATTTGATGGTTCAACATCTCCTTGGAATGCTATAGAAAAATTCTAGATGAGACCTTCTGTCTGCTTATACATTCCTTTGTGTGGAGGCCACCTTCCACCTCTATACAGGCTGACCTTGTTTTCTGTATAGAATTCTAAATTATCTTCTCGGGGAAGATTCATTAAAGTGAAAGGTAACTGATCTTTTAGATCAGGTCCTTGGTTAATTTGTTCATCTTTAATTAAGATGTGACCTATTTGCACATCCCTCCTAAAAGAAGAGGTAGAGGGTCTGGAAGGAGAAAGGATAGAATAATTATTCACAAAGAGAGACCTAGGAAGAATATTAATGGTTTTAACATCACTCTTATGCATAGTAGTTTGACCTTTCATTTTAGGATAAACATTTTTTAACTAGTCAAATTTTCAATTAGAAGGAATTTATATAGACTCTATATTAACCTTTTTTAATTAGATAGTTCCACTGAGTCTGAGGGTATAAGGAAGGTTCTCAAGGATTTTTGGGTGATTAGTATTTGTCATACTATATACTATAGAGATATTTATAGAGGTATATTTGAACTTGCCAAACATATCTAGACCAAAAAGTGAGGTAAATAATCCCCAACAATCTAAAGATCCAAATTTGACCACTTTACTTCCTCAATTGCAGACTGCGATAGAAAGGTTTGGACAAAACTCAAAACAAATGACTTCATCATTTAAACAACCAAGGCTAGATAACTGACAAGCATGTTTGAAACTGACTTGGCATCTATCACACAAATCTAGATATATAATAGGTTTAATATTACTAGGAATCAATGGAGTAATATGTATTCTAATAAGACCAAAATGAACAAATTTAACATCTTCATGAGATCGGATGTAATTAATCTCAAGTTCTGGTGATAAAGACAATAAATTTATTTGGAAAGAATTTTTGGGCTTATAACTTAAATTAATTTTGGTAGATTTGATTCATGGTTTTACAAAACACAAATAAGTAGATTTATAAACAAACTTAGACTTGAGGAGTTCAGATTTTTTATAGACATGTGAAGCTTTAATAGCTGGGGGTTTATACAGGCTTGCTTCCTTTTCAAGGTTTTCTTCTATAATTTATATATCAGGATATTCAGATAACTACTCAAAAATAAAAGGAGGAAGTTCATACATTCCTTCTATCTTAGATTCATTAAGAATTTCTACTTTAGAAGACATCTAGGATTTACCAAATTCCATTGATAAGAGATTGAGGTTCTGGTAAGTGAGAAAATTCTAGTCAGGGAAATAGATATGTAGAGAAAAGAAGGTCCTATGAAAATTAATAATGGACAGGGAATCGATGCAATAACTTTCCCAAAGAATTATTCAAAGTAAGGAAACTCAAGAGTTTTTCAAGAAATTCTTACAGATATCTTCAATAGATGATCAATGTGGGCTAGCTCTATACCAATTTTTACCAGCCATGTCCATAATGGATGCTTTAGTAGCTCAGTGAACTGATGAAATAAGAACTCACTATTGAGTCTTTCTATAACAATAACACCACTATTTTGATGATGGTTTGCTTGTATAGTGGCTGTAGAAGACATATGTAGATCTTGTCCTGCTACATAAGATATCTGTGTATTCCTATGATGCAACCCTTCTCAGAGGATTTGTTCCTAGACAAGAATGTTCAGAGAGGCAAATCCCTGATTATAAATCCTGGTTAGGTTGAAGCAAGGAATAGGTTGATGCATAAGAATAGCAGGGAGATTTTGACTGAGCCAATCAGCTGTAATATTGTTAGTACCTTTAATGTGTTCTATAGAGAAGTTAAACTAATTAAATAAAGCCTACCATTTAACATATTTACCAAAACCATCTTTACGACAATGATCCTTTTCTATAAAGGTTAGAAGTCTAATGCAATCAATTTTTACAACATACTGTGGCAAATGTAAGAGTTTTGGATTTTCCTTTACCCTCCAAATGGGGCCAATAGTCATGGGTTTAGCATGAGACTCAATTATCAATTTACACTCTTTCATGTAATCCTCAGTGATTTTTTTATAATCATCTTAGGTCTGATATCAATTATGCCCAGTGATAATATTGATTTATTTATCATAAGCTAGAAGAATGAATTTCTTGAACATTCACCTAAGTTATGAGTTTGCAAATGATTAGTCTATAGAAGAGGGTGGATTCAGTAATGATCATATTAGAGGAGGTAATTTAAATGGACAACATAATCGTATATATAGAGGACATAACTAGGAGATAAACAAATAAGGATATGTTCAAAAAGACTTCTATTTCACATGAGTATGAACTTAAAAATGTCTAATGAAAGATACAAGGTAGAGGCATAAAATCATCTCTAGAGGTGTGATTATTATTGATTAGAAAAAAAACAATAATTATCCCTCATTATGCCCTCGTCCACCCTTGACAATATAAAATAACAATCAAATATGTCACTTTATGTAAGCTACAGACCCTCTACAATTGTTGAAGGGTATGTAAAGTCTTGAATTTGTTTATTATGACTAAGATTCTAAAAAAGGTTCTATTTTATGATTTATTATTGTCAATTAAAGGAAAATTCAAGTATCGATGCACATGAATGAATCTAATAGGTACATGATAATGATAGATAAATTGTGCCTAAGAACATGGGAAATTACAAAAGGGTTTCTAAGTCCTAGGTCTACCAATATATCATTAATCAGTCCCATGGTTGGCATATGGAATTATTTATATGTGACTTGATAGTAGTTATTGGTATTAAATCATCTTTTAAGTCATTTAGATCAAATTGTGTAGGTAATGTAAGGTCTGATGATTTGGGCTTTAGTCATAATAAGCTCTCATAATGGAAAACATTAACTTATATTTATTTAGATGTGGTATTTGTTACCTACACAACTTTAAAATAATATGTCTTACTCATGAGATTTTTATGTGGAGAAACTTACAAGATTTATTACATTATGATGACCTCCATAATCCAAAGGATTAATGACATGGTGATGGTCCTACCTATGAGAGTCTTGATGAAGATACATCTACAATTTAATTTGATTGACATTGGAATTTCCCACTTAATAGTAATGATGCATTTATATTGCTACAAAGAACAGGTATAAAAATATTGACATGGGAGTGAAACCATAAACATGTGAAAGATTAAATTTTTTCACCATATGAATGAGCAACACATGACCTAGTAGAGCAGTGCATATTTGTCAAATTTTTAAGCTTCAAGCAAAATATAGCCTCACAATGGAAAACACTAAATTCAATTTGTCTGAGTATGAAATTATTTGTGGCCTACGTAACTTCAAAATTATTATGTCTCATTCATGAGATTTAACATTGTATAAAATCAAAGTATATAATAAAAATAATTTTCTATATACCTTCACTTTACAAAACCCCAATTTATAAAAATAATAAATTACATCCCTTATATTGTATAAATATAATTATGTTTATAAAATTAATATATAATAACTAATATTATAATAACATGTAAATAATATTAATATATTATTTTATATTTATAATATAAATAATAATATAATATAGCCATATTTAATAATGTTATTATATTATAGAATATTAGTAGTTTATAAATATTAATAATATATTTTTGATAAAAGGGTAAAAGTACTAGTTTTGACTGTGTCCCACCCCATTACAAAAAATGGGCCCTAGGTCAGAGATATAAACAAAATAAGATAGTTAAAAGTAACACAAAAAAACAACTATCAATGGGTAGTAAAGAAACAGCATAAATGCAAGCCAAAAATAATACAAAATAATACATATTACATATTTATATCCTTAATGATATGGTTCCAATCATTGGCCAAATTATTAAGGATGGTTTCCATATCCTCCACCATCTTATTGATAATATTTTCTTCCTTACATTTATCAACTCCTCTAGTCCTCTTGCCCAAATAGACGACAACCTATTGTTCTTTGTCAAGATTAATAAATTATTTGACCACATTAGTGTTAGAGATATAATTTCTAGTGGTCATCTTGCTCATCTACAATATTTGTTTTATGTTACCTTTAAGAATATTTTTGTTATTTTTTAGTCTTTCCACTCTAGTTTTCATGTCTCAAATTCTCATACCGTCCCCTTCATCCAAGATTTTTTTGTTGTTGAGAACTAGTAGCACCACCATCAATATTGTTGTTTTTTATGTCCTTAAAAATTCATTCCAATAATCTTTTGTGGAGCTCAACATCAACCATCAAAGATCTTAGCATTTCATGGATATCACTAACAAACACATCATCATCTTCCCCCAGCTTTTTTTTGCTCACTATATGTATTTCTACATGCACAACATCCTTCTTCAAATTAGTAGTCTTAGAAATAGGCTCAATATATTCATTTTGAATGTGAACAAACACCCCCAGTTCCTCTTTTTCATCCTTAGATTTAGTCTCCTTGTCATCAAAATTTGAAACAACAAAAGTCTTGGCATTCTCAACAGGGGATTTAGAGGGAGTGGAAGTATATTATATTATTATTATTACTATATTAATATATATAATTATATTATATTTATAAAATATAGTACTACTAATAATATATTTTAATACTAACAATACACGCACACACATAAACTATATTATATTATAGTAAAATTTTTATGTTTAATAATATATTATAGTACTAATAATTAAAAATATAATTTTTTTTTTTTTTTTTTTTTTTTGTGTGTGTGTGTGTGTGTGTGTGTGTGTGTGTGTGTGTGTGTGTGTGTGTGTGTGTGTGTGTGTGTGTGTGTGTGTGTGTGTGTGTGTGTGTGTGTATTAGAAACTCAATGTCTTATCCTCACATTAGTAGCATTATAGTGATGTTTCACTCAACACATCATATGTGGATCCTACCAAAATTAAATCATCACTCATGACATCCTCATCCACCCTTGACAATAGAAAATGACCAATTTAAATGTCTATATGTGGGAACAAAACATTAAGTTCCCAAAGTCTATCTTGTTACTTGCATTTGTTGATGTTGTCAATCTTTTACCACCTAAAAATTAAAAAAATTACATGTCTTTTTTTATTCCTTATACCATTAGGGAAACTACTAGTATAAATATTTCCTTTACACTATATAAAAATTATCTTTCTCAAGTGACCATGATAATAATTTCCCTAAATAAAAAATTTATTTTCATAATGTGTGGTTATAACAAGAAGCCAAGGCAAAAGGTTCAAATATCTAGATATGGATTCTTAAAAGATATGATGCGACAAGATATCAAGATTGTACATTAAGTAGCAATGATGGAAAACGAGTTTGGTAGAGTAAAACATAATTAGCCATTCCATGAAAATCATAAAGTATCATGTTGATTTGATGTGGCAACCAACAATCATGCAAAACAAGTCATACATAAATCACATATGTGAACTAAATTTATAAATTCTAAGAAATCAATTAATAAGGCAATCTTAATATAAGATAAATTCAACCTAATATAGATCAACAAACAAAGAAAATAGAAAACACAACCTTATACTTCAAATGTGCAAAATTTCTCCATTGTGATGTAAACTTAATTTGATCTTAGAAAATGTGGTTGCTCACTCTTCCAATGTAAAGGAGAACAGACAATGTTTTGGTGTAAAAGGATTTTTTGTATGCTTTGATTCACTTTGATTCTCTTGGATTCACTTGTGATTTGAATAGAACTTCATTAAAATAAGTCAAAAATATTGAAAATGAAGTTTTTCAAGCTTATTTATAGTTTTTTAGTGGAAGATCCAATAGTGGAGGATTATTTGGATTTATTAAATGATCCAAATAATCAATGGTGGCTATTTATTCCTCACTCATGAGGATAAAAAACCATTTCAATGGTTGAGAGAAGCATGCTATTGGTTATTTAAGTCAATAAGAATAATTCAAACTTATTGACAACTCAAGGGATGACTCATAAGAGGTTGAGAAAGTTATGGGTTTGGTTGCGATAAGGGAGAAAAAGGTGGAAGATGTTGGATGAGGTGTAAAATCTGGAATTTATATTTAAAATAAGGAATTAAATTGTGCATAATTGACTAATTTGACTTATTCAATTATTTGAACTTGGAGGGAGATGTGATGAATTATTTTAAAAAGAATTATTAAATATATTTTAGGTGCATTTTGACACTAAATGAAATTTAGGTGTCTACATTTTCCCCTTAGAAATAGTGTTGCGAAGCAATACTATTTTGAATAATAGTAAAAAAGTAGAGCATTGATGATTAATAAGGAGAAATTTACCCCAAATAAATGAAAATGAGTGTGATGATGTCCCCTCAAGTGTTTATGTGAGAAAATGGATAAATGCAAGAAATTGATGAAAAGAGAAAATGAACAAAGTGATGTGGATGAATGATAAATTAGTTTACTATAGAATTGATGTCAAACTTGCCATATGTTGGTTGTGTAAAAAGGTTGCCCCTAGTTAATTAAAACTAGAGTATGGATTTGAAAAATAATATTTTTACCATTTGGAGATTTCATGCTTAATGTTTTGCTAATGATGTAGGGGTCAATTGAGTAGTTGTTATAATCAAATATCCTGGTGATAATAAGTTGTGGATCTAAAAATAGGAAAAGATAGTGAATTACAAATGATAATGTTTATTTTACGTAAATAGATTGTTGTAAGATGTTGAAAACAAATTTGGAATAAATTTATTTAATGTATCTGACATTTTTAAAAATGGATGAAGAATGAATATTATGGATAGATGGAGGAAATATTTGATAGGGGATAAAAATATAAGTAAAACAAATGGGGTATAAATATTATTTTATGCAAATTTCATTTTCTAAGTTATTTGCTAAGAAAAATTAGTAGAGAAATTTACTCTAAGACCTTGGAGGAAAAATGGATCATATTTCACACCAAGAGCACCAAGCAAAGTGAGTGAGGAGGTTCTAGAGACTTGATAGGAGTGAGCCTTTGCTAAGTTAGTTTTTATTGCATTTATGGTCATTAATTAGGTTAAAAAGTGAGAAAAATGAATTTTTAGTTGCCAAAATTGTGAATATGGCATCAAAAATAGAAAATTCATTTTAGGTAACTATGAATTCATAAAATAGAGAGACTAATTCATTACACAAGGCATCAAAATCATGTTAGGTTAAAAAATAGGCAAAAGTGTGATTTCATAGTTTTGTAGTGGCAAAATCATTCAATAGGAGACCTAAATCATTGGACAGAGAAGTGAATTTATTTGATGGAGAAGAAAATTTGTAGGAGTCAATAAAAGGTGAAATTTAAGGGATAGATTAAAAAAATTACATAATGTAGGAATGAAAATGTTAAATTTAGAATAAAAAATGTTCTTTAAAGAATGAAAGAAGAATGATAAATAACATGAAAATGATATATGGGTGAAGATGTGTGTTTGATATTAGACTAGATTTATTTTTTATTTTTTTTGAATGATTTAGTGCTAAGTAAAATTAATTATATGATAGCATATGTGATTTGTAGGAGGTATTATCAGTGCTTGTGACTCAAGAGCAGAGACCTGAAGTGATGGCATGGATGGCTAGATTTACAAAGTATGAGTTTAGTGTTCTAGAGGTGAGATAATTATCTTACAATTAACATATGCCATATATTTGAGTGGATAGATTAATTCTAATATCTCTTGTAGAGAGATGCCACACTGAGACTAACACATTTCACTTGCCAACAGGGGAGATGACTATCACACTAGAGGACATTTATTGGATTATGTGTACATAGATGTTTCTCTACGTTTTTTCTAATTACATTTAGAAGAAAGAAGAAACTAAAGATAATGGTCAAGGGTTTGTACATTACCTGGATTAAGTTGCACACCGTATCCAAGCATTGTAGGAGCTCCTCTTTGGCTATGGAGGAAACACCTATAGAGAGAATAAGACTCAAACAAAGAAAATGTTAGATAAAGATATGGTGGACTGCCAAGCTATATGTTCAGTCCCAGAAGCGTAAAGCTCCATCAGGGATGACAGTCCACTATTTTAAGAAAAGAGTGTCGTATAAATAGAAATGGTGAAAGACTAAGAAAGAGAAATGAAGATAACACGTACCTATTCTCTGCAATCAGTCTATCACAGTCACCAATGTCAGTAGTCTTATCGATGTCAGTTTGTCAATGTTGTCGATGTCGGTTAGGCTATCGATGTCAGTAGGGGCAATGGGACTTGGATGTGTTTTAGGGTATGTCTGTGGTCGATAGAAGAGTATGGAGACTTAAATGTTTGTGTAGGGTTGCAATAAAGTGGATAGGGTCTTAGGAAGGAGTCAGGTAGAGGACAGGGGTGGAAAGAGGGTGAAGATAAGAAGAAGTCTTTTTAGCCTTTCCATGGAAGAAGTTGGGTTGCTTTGACAGTATTTAGAAATAGTAAATAGAAACTAATTACCAATGCCTTCTAAAATATTAAAATGATACAGAAGAGTACTTAGCTCTGCTTGGAGGAGAACCAGAGGTGTTTGAACACTTATTCCTATTATAGTTGATGTCAAGGTCCTTGTGTAATGTTCTAGTCCAATCTGGAGTGACTTGCGTAGAGTTTCTGTAGCCAAGGAAGCATTAGTCAAATTCTGATGATTGATCTTAGAGTGTGTGCATTGATCTAAAAGAGTCTAGGGGAAGAGAGAGAGAGAGAGTCTGGGTAATGTCAAAGATTCTAGGGGGCTTAAGGGATTTTGGGGGGGTAAACTCAATGTTAGAGCCTAGTTTAAGTAACCGACGTCAGTGACCCCATCGGCATCGGCCGATAGTTGACTGACATCGGTGGCTAGAGAATGGATAAAAGGGTTATTTTTAACCCTTTGCCCATTTCTCCATCTGCCAAGTGCATTTTCCATTGGAGAATGGTCAAAAGATGGGTTTATTAAGCATGAGAGTTAGTTATGGAATTGGAATGGAGTGAGAATAGGTCTTAGGTGGTTAGGATTTAGATGACTTAGTCTCACGGTGACTCATAGGGTAGGAAATGGTCTTAGGGTGAGGTGTCTAAGGTGATGTGTCCAAGGTGAGGTGTTTATGGTGATGTCATTAATTTAAAATAATTTATTTATTTTAAATTAATAAAGTATGTAAGGGACCAAGGGGAGTTGACACAATTTTGGTGTCTACATTTACCCCTTTTTGTCTTGTTGGTTGTTATAATGAACTACAAGAAAAAAATAGGAGTAAGTTGCCCTAGGTATGGAATGAAGTATTCCCCCTCAAAGTGGGAGTCAAGGGAAGGTAACCTGATATCGAGTGCCAATTTGATAGGTAGTGGATGGGTATGGTGAAGTTGGAGTGTGAACGCTGCAATAGTTGAGATTGCACGTATACCACTTCATGTGATAGGCAGGTCAAATTATCATAGGCAAAGTCGAGGAGTGTTAAAATCAAAATAACCAGTCCCCAACTTTTAGTCATAGTTGATTGGGTTAAATGATCAAAGTTGTAGCTCCAATGGTTGAGGAGGACTAAAACTAAAATAACTAGTCCCCAGCTTATTAGTGGTAGCTGATTGGGTTAATCGATCAAAGTTGTACTTCTAATGGTCATCGTGTTCCAAGTATTTAGGCTAGGAAGTGCTCTTAAAAAACATGAAAAATGTCACAAATATTGGGAATCAACTTGGGTGCAATCTGTCAATAGGTGTGAGGGTCATAATGTGAGGTGCATATAATTTACTAACTATTTATGAGGTAGCATATGCAATCAAAACAACTAAGGCAGAGTTGTCTCAAAAGTGGTTATGGTCTAAGGAGATAGTCACGATCTCCAAGGTCGTTGGTCGAGTTGGGTTTGAGATATAAGTGATCTCAAGGGTTGTTTTTTGTAGTCAGGGAGATGTATATGATCTCCAATGTGCCCCATGAGAAGCCTACAGTGACTTCTAAAGTGTCAGGGCTAGTTGTTTGGTCATGATTTTGGACTAGGTTAAGTCATGGTTAAAGGTTATATGGTTGGTCCATCAGGTAGACAAACAAACGAATGGATGACATCATTAGGGAGATGAACAGGCGAATGAATGAATGGATGGCCTATGTCATTAGGGAGATGATCAGGTGAATGGTTGAGCTAACCTTAGAAGACTTCGTGTCAACTGAGTGCTGCCTACATAGCCCCTATTTTAAGGGCCTCAAGCCAATGTAGTTTTCCCCAAAAGGGAAGAAGAGGGTAGTTTGTGGATTGGTCTTGACTAGGTTAAGTCATGGTTAAAGGGTTATATGGTTGGTCCATCAGGTAGATGAATGAATGAGTGGGTGAGCTAACCTCAAAAGACTTCATGTCAACTGAGTGTTGCCTACATAACCCTTATTTTAAGGGCCTCAGGCCAATGTAGTTCTCCCCAAAAGGGAAGAAGAAGGTTCGTTATAGATTGGTCTTGACTAGGTTAAGTCATGGTTAAAGGTTATATGGTTGGTCCATCAAGTAGATGAACCAATGAATGGCTGACATCATTAGGGAGACAATCGAGAGAATGGCCGAGCTAACCCCAGAAGACTTTGGGTCAATTGAGTGTTGCGTATATAGCCCTTGTTGTAAGGGCCTTAGGCCAATGTAGTTCTCCCTAAAAAGGAAGAAGATGTTAAAGTGGTTGATAGTTGTTTTGGTTAGGTTAGTGTTGTTAGCATTTCCCATATGTGTGGTGGTACATGCTTGAAATGATGAATGTATGATGATGTTACAGCCTTTTCCATATTATGTGATGGTGTATTTTGTAACATTGGTTATGTGGTTTTTCATCTCTAGTAATTTTCTATATTGGTGATAGTTTTTGCTAAAAATGAAATATATGATGATGTTATAGCCTTTTCCATATTGTGTGATGGTGTATTCTATAACATTGGTTATGTGGTTTTTCATCCCTAGAAATTTTCCATATTGGTGATCGTGTATGCTAAAAATGAAATGAGTATATTTATGCTTCAGCAAGTTTCCATATTGGTGATGGTATATGCTTGACATAAATTGTGTTTGGTTGATGGTTTCCATGTGTATTATTTTCCATAGAAACTAGTGTGAATGGACTGTGATAATTCATATAACACAAATTTGTATTTGTATTAATGAAATCATGATGTCATGTTAGTGGTCTGAAAATGTTTTGGTTTGGTTTGGTTTGGTTGGGTTTGGTTAGATAATGGTTTGGTTGTACGTGACGAAAGTATGTAAGAAGTGAAAGGTGAGTTGTTCTTTCATTGACAAGGACCATAATGATAACATAGATAAGGTTTTTGGAAACAAAATCCCCATTCATGTAGTACATCGTTGACCATTGGTTTGTGTTAGAGAAGTATTCTAGTCACTTGACATTAAGTGAGCTTAAAATCCCTTGAGTATGTTGGGGTAATAGGTTTGATTATGTGATATGTGATATGTTAGGATAGCATAACCTTTTTTAGTAGGGATAACTTTGCCCCTTTTATAGGTGACCCTGATAATAACTATAGGCAAGTCCATGACTTAATAGTTTGTTAGTCATTTTTTTTTATATGGTAGACTGGTCAATGCGAAAAGTCCACTTGGGGATGTTGTGTTGTTTTATGGTCATGTTGAAGCTGATCGATGTGGGAAGCTTCTGAGAGGGTGCTATGTATGTAGCAAAATTTAGGCATATCCATCCTTTGAGGGAGTGGTCTATAGTTTACTTTGTATGTTTTGAGGTCTTTGAATAGTTGTCCTTCAAGGGAGCAGTCTATTAATTACAGTAATGATGCAGTTGTCCTTGAAGGGAGTAGTTGACATTGATAGTTTATGACCTTTTAGTAGGCATCCAAATTTTATTGTTTATTTTTATGACTGAATTTTTATTCATGGACTAGACTATAGAGGTTTAGAGGGTTTCCCTTTTATTAGGACAAAGTATTCATGCTTTACCAAAGGGTTCGCTAATGTTAGTAGGGAAAAAGGGTTGAAAGGAATAAGAATAAGGATGATGGGGGTTACTCAAGGGATGAGCTCAAGTTAAATATCAAGTGAATGATTACTTGATTAATAGTAGAATGGTCATATATGCAAGGCATTAAGGGGCTCAGGTTCTGGTCGGCCTTAAAGAGAAGATAGATAATAAGTCCTTGATCCATACTTGTGCATTATTATGTAACATCTGAGTCAATTAGGAGCAAACTTGCCCCATTTGTTTCTTTCCATATTAGTCACATGTTAGTTTTCTTTAAGGATGAGATCTCCAATTTTAAAATCTCACTCTTTCAAATTTTTGTTGTAGGTAGGTTTTAGTTGATGTTGGATATGAAGTTGGTTAGCATGTTGTTGGCATTTGGTACAATGCCGAACATAGTTATTGTAGTCTTGGTTAAGAGTGAGCCAATAATAGCCTAGGTGGAGGATGTGCTTTGCAACTAAGTTACCACTGAAATGCCCCCCACAAATCCCATCATGGACTTGTTTGATGTTATGAGATATTTTAGTGGTCGTTAGGCATCAGAGAAGGAGGCCGTCGAGACCTCATTTGTAGAGAAGACCCCCATTGGTGTATCGAGTAGTACTCTTGATAAAAGCCCATCGTCTATTGTTAGAGAGATTATGAGAGATGATATAATATGTCAAATAGTCAACAAGTCATTTATACCAAACGTCATGTGGACTAGAGAGGTTAGGAAAAATTTCCCCCAGAGATGATGGTTGAGATGTGCCCAAGATAGAAATCTTGGGTTTTGGTGGTTGAGAGGGCTTGACGAATGGATATGTTAAAGGAGTAGAAACTTGGTCTTTTCCTTTATTTTTTAAGGTTTGGGGCCTGTTGGCCACATTTATGGTGTTGATTTTGAATAAAGGAGGAGATGGTGATAGAGGGACCATAGTCTTGTATGGGGATCCCAATTTAGGTGAAGAAGTTCGAGAGGTATAGGATGGTGTCGGTAATTTGTCAAAAAAGTGGTCAAAAGAATCCATAATGGGAAAGGTGTCCTTCTCTAGGTGTTGTCAAATGATAACCTTAAGGGCACAGTAATGCTCAGTATCATGCCTAAGTGTGTGATAATACCAGTAGATTTTAGTGTCATCGAACCAAGATGGTTTTGGTTCAAGAGGTTGGTATGGTTTAATGGGTAGAAGGACATGCTAGAAGACTACAACAATCAGTATAACATCGAAGCATAGGAACCCACTAATGGCTTTGTGCTTGTTGTTGCAATAGGGGTTAACAACTTCTATTTAGGAGTTGTAAGAGGAGTTTGTCATACCACCTTTTTGGTTGGTGGTGTGGCCACATGTGTAGATGGCACTTTCTTGCTTAGAGGTGTCAAATGTTTTGGAAGAATGTTTTTGATTGGTAGAGGGAGTAATGGAGGTAATTTGCCTCTATGAGGTGTTGAAATAGGGAGCACTCCTTTTAATGTAGAAGGGTGTGGACCCAAAATGGAGGGTAATGGTGAAGATGGGGGAGGAGTTCTCTGACATGGTGTAGTAGCCTTCTTTGGTATGGTTTGAGGACCACTATTATGCAAGGTGAGTTTTGATATAGGGTGAATACCAAGAGATTTAATCTGTTTCAATATGGTGGATGCTTGTGAGGGTTTGGATGAGGTTGTGTGAGGCTTTATAGTCAGTCGTTTAGAGAATTTGGGTGATTGTGAGAGTGGAAGCATGTTAGACGCAGTGATCATGGGCCAAAGGGGAGAGAAAACTATCACTAGATCTCCCTCAGTTGAAATGGGTGATGTGGTAAGTTCTTCTCTTGGTGGAGAAGGGATTGGAGAATGTGGCTCTTTGAGAGGATAGAGCGTAAGGATGATCATGGCTTCCTCGTTTGGTTGAGGAGTGGGAAAAGTATGATCCTCCATTGATGATAAGAAGGATGAGGGCAAGGCAGCTGGCATTGGTGCCATCAAAGCATCCTCCAATATGGGAGAGGTCAAGGTAGATTCTCCTACGTGTGAAAGGGGGGTGGATGTAGGACTAATAGGAGAAGAAGGCTCTTCTACCTATGGTGGAGGAATAGGTTGACTAACCTCTTTAGATTGTGGGAGAGGTTGGTTATAAACCATGTTGACCATGCATATGTTACGCTCTTAAAGGTCATCAGCCATGGTCTAAACATTATTCTGACTTGGGGGGTGGTTAGGGAATGGTTGCCTAAAGACATCCATGTTTTGGTTATCTGGTTCATTTGGGTTATCCAAAACAAGATCCCCCTTGTCTAACATGTCTTAAATAACATTTTTGAAGGTTTTACAATTATCTATGTCATGACCCTTGACATGATGATAGTTACAAAAGTCATTTTCCCTATACCATGTAGGGATGGATTTTGAGGGGTCAAATTGGGGTGGTCAAATTTGAGGGAGATTAAGGACTCCCTGCTTTACTAATTTAACCAACACGAAAGCGTATGATTCTCTTATTGGAGTGTATTGACACTATATATACTATTGTTGGAATTGTCTAGTGATGTATTCTGATGTGGAAGGCTCAAATTGGTTGGTTGTGGTAGAGGATGATGACCTAAGTACCACAGTGTTTGATGATCCCTTGGACTTGGAGTGGGAAGAAGAAGGTTTATAAGAAGAAGGGTCATTAGATTTTGCATTGTTATTTTTACTACACAATTTGACTCTATCCTCTTCGACTGTGCAGAGTTCAAGCTTTTGGGCCATGATGAAAGCTTCATCAAATGTGCAAAAAGTTTGAACCCATAAAGTGGATGAGATGTGCTTTGCACATGCTCTTGAAAAGAGCTCAATGAGCTTGGGTTGAGGTAAAGAAAAGGAGAGTTGGTTGATCAAACCTCTCCAATGGGCAATGAAGTCAGCTATTGATTCATCATCAAATTGTTTGATAGAATAGAGGTCTGTGATGGAGACCTTCTTAGTAATGTTGATTGAGAAGTGGTCAAGAAATAATTGAGCTAGTTGAATGAAAGAAAAGAGGGAATGACTAGTAATAGAGCTATACCAGTCAAGGACAGTGCCAGAAAGTGACATGGGAAATGTGCAAAGTAATAATGCATCATCGTGTGTTATAAGGTAGAAAGCATGTCTAAACGCTCGTAGATGTTGTTGTGGGTCCTCTTTACTCTAGAAGTGAGTAAATTTTTGGAGTTCCCACTGGCTAGGATATGGTCAAATAGGGACTGAAGGGTGAATAGGTTTGTTACATATTTGTTTGTATGAAAGAACATTACTTGAATCAGAAATAGATGTCTCAAGGTTGGACATCTTATCCATCAGCATCTTAATTAGATCGACTGATGGATTGGCAGGAGGGGCACCCCCTAGGTTGTAAGGTACCTAGAAGGCATTAGGAGGGGCATATGATGTACTTGGTTTGCATTTTTATAGGTGCAACATATTGGTAGTTCATCATAGGGATTGATGTTGAGGCTAAGGGGGCTTGTGCCATGAAGTTGGAGGGCACAAATTGACTAGATGTCACCAAGGGTGGTTGATTAGTGGCAACACTAGTTGAAGGATAGGTAGTCACTCTTTTATGTATGGGTGCAAGAGTAGGTGGGTTAGAGACAATCAAGTTCTGGAAAGGTGTCAAACTTGGTTGAATTATTTGTGGTTGAGGAGGTACAGAAACCCCGATGGAGGTAGGTCCAAAAATAGAAGGGGAGGCCAAATCTTGAATATTGGCCATGGTCGGATTATTGGTCGAGGCAATGGATTGAGTGATTATGGGTTGGGTAGTGAAGGCTGTTGATATCATTTTTGCTTCAACCAAGGAAGTTGGCATACCATAAACTAGGTTACCTAAAGGATCTCGCATTTGGCTTCTTACGTGATAGTGTTGGAGAGCCTTGACATTGAGGTCGAGAAATCTCTCAAATTCTTGATCCCCTTTGGGAACAATTGGAGGTTGATTGGCGGTAGGTTGGATAGGATTATGCCAAGTTTCTGAAGTATACTCCATTTGGTGACTTGATATAGAAGGCAAAGGTGGGAGTGGCTGTTGACTCACATGGTCAACAAGGGATTTGGCTTGACTGCATGTCAAAACCATCTAAGGAAAAAAGGGTTTAGGTTTCCAAAAATTATGTGTTTCAGTTTCAAAAAACCAAAATATGTGTTTGATAGCAAAAAATTTGGGTTTTAAAGTTGCTCTTTTGTAAAGAAAATTTGTTGACAGTGGCTGACATTAGTGTAAAAACTGATGTCGATTATGATAAGTTGCTGACATCAGTGTAAAAATTGATGTTGGTGAAGATAAGTTGCTGACGTCGATGGAAAAACTGATGTCAATTTCTATGTATTTCTAGAAACTCTGAAAACTAAAAGTTCTTGGAAGGAAAAGAATTTCTAAGTTGTTTTAGACCTCAGAATGATGCATCCTAACCAGCTCAAAAAATTAGATAAAAATAGCAAAATAGATGATGGCAAGCAACCTCTAAAATGTTAAATTCTTAAGAATAAATTTTAGAGTCGTGGTGGCTTATGCCTTAGAAGAATATGTTTGGGAATTGGGATTTTAGAATGGGTCCTAAAGAGGAAGTCTATGGTGGGTTTCAGGTTATATTTTGGTGCTCAGAAATCTATGTTAGGTTCCATACGTGGCTTGGTGTTGGGGCTTGCTCCCTTCACTTCATGAACCCAGAGCTGAGCTGGGCTGCTTAGCCAGTATATACTTTGCCTATAGTTTATACTCTGTCAGAGAACAGAGTGGGTCCTCCCCTTGGTAGTGAAATCCAAGTAGGATCATTGGGAAGGGTAAGGTATCTGTTAGGTGATGAAATCTTAGATGGGCCTTATCTCAAGTATGTTTAAATGTTTAATTTGATGTGCTTGTGGTCTAGTTGTGTAACATATGTGCACTATGATTTATTCATAATGCATTTTGATTACTAGATGAGCTAAATATGCATTCAAGCAAGAATGAAATGCAATTATTTTTAACCCAAATTAAAATGTTTTGTTCAGATGCAAACAAGTGGGAGAAAAGGTTAAGAGTATGAATTTTCACTGCTCTAAGATGCAGATAAAAAGGACAAGAAGAAAAAGAAAGTTCTTCTTTTTAACTTGTGCTTATGGTTTCTTTTTGAAATAAAGAGATAGAAGAAGGATGCAAGAAGAGAATATTTTTCCTAATGCATCTATATGAAAGTTTGCTTTTTAGAAGAATGAACCCAAGGAAAACTCCAGGTTCCCACTGGGTGTGCCAGAATGTTTCTCTACGTTTTTGCCAATTACATTTAGAAGAAAGAAGAAACTAAAGATAATGGTCAGGGGTTTGTACATTACCTAAATTAAGTTGTGCACCGTATCCAAGAATTGTAGGAGCTCCTCTTTGGCTATGGAGGAAACACCTGTAGAGAGAATAAGACTCAAATAAAGAAAATGTTAGATAAAGATATGGTGGACTGCTAAGCTATATGTTCGGTCTCAGAAGCGTAAAGCTCTGTCAAGGATGACAGTCCACTATTTTGAGAAAAGAGTGTCGTATAAATAAAAATGGTGAAAGACTAAGAAAGAGAAATGAAGATAATGCATACTTGTTCTCTACAATCAGTCTGTCATAGTTGCTAATGTCAGTAGTCCTATCAGCGTCAGTTTGTCAATGTTGTCGACATTGGTTAGGTTGTCGATGTCAATAGGGGTAATGGGCCTTGGATGTGTTTCAAGGTATGTCTATGGTCGACAAAAGAGTCTGGAGGCTTAAATGTTTGTACAGGGTTGCAAGAAAGTGGATAGGGTCTTAGGAAGGAGTCAGGTAGAGGACAGGGGTGGAAAGAGGGTCAGGATAAGAGGAAGGCTTCTCAGCCTTTCCATGGAAGAAGTCAAGTTGCTTTGACAGTATTTAGAAATAGTAAATAGAAACTAATTACCAATGCCTTCTAAAATACTAAAATGATACAGAAGAATACTTAGCTCCACTTGGAGGAGAACCAGAGGTGTTTGAACACTTATTCCTATTACGATTGATGTCGAGGTCCTCATGCAATGTTTTAGTCCAATCTGGAGTGACTTGCATAGAGTTTTTGTAGCCAAGGGAGCGTTAGTCGAATTTTGATGATTGGTCTTAGAGTGTGTGCATTGATCTAAAAGAGTCCAAGGGAAGAGAGAGAGAGAGTCTAGGTGGTGTCAAAGAGTTTGGGGGGCTTAAGAGAGTCCAAGGGAGTAAACTCAATGTTAGAGCCTAGTTTGAGTAATCGACATCGGTGACCCTGCCAATGTCAGCCGACAGTTGACTGATGTCAGTGGTTATAGAATGGGTAAAAGGGTTATTTTTAGCCCTTCGCCCATTTCTCCATCCACCAAGTGCATTTGCCATTGGAGAACAGTCAAAAGATAGGTTTATTAAGCACGAGAGTTAGTTATGGAATTGGAATGGAGTGAGAATAGGTCTTAGGTGGTTAGGATTTAGATGACTTAGTCTCACGGTGACTCATAGGGTAGGAAATGGTCTTAGGGCAAGGTGTCTAAGGTGATGTGTCTAAGGTGAGGTGTCTAGGGTGATGTCATTAATTTAAAATAATTTATTTATTTTAAATTAATAAAGTATGTAAGGGACCAAGGGGAGTTGACACAATTTTGGTGTCTACAATAGATACAAGGGAGACATGTATATTATGGGTAGGGTCCATAGGAGATCACATTATTTAGTTATTTTGGTGATGGGTTGATTATTATTGTTAGAGGAAGAGTAGATGTAGATTATTGTATTAGATTAGAGATGGATTCTCTGACTGTTGTTCATATGGTTATTGTCAGTGGCATTATACTACCTGAAAATAATGGGAGGTTATGTCTTATTGGTCTTCTAGATGTGAGTGGAGATATGATAGAGATGGGTGTGAGATTTGCATGGGGTCCATGCATTTTATCACATTTATACTAGGATTTACATGATGTAGTTTATTCAAATCATAGAGAGATTGGTCCTTCAAAATTACTATAAGTGTGGTGTTGGGAGCATATTGCTATATAGAGGTTGGTTGGACACATGAGCACTCAATCTAATGATGATTCATTGGTGTATGGGTGACACATGATTATTATCAAATGCATACCACACTTAGGTGATCTAGAGTTTTATAGGAGGGATATTGATGAGTTAGGTGATGATCAGATCACTTGGAGACCTTACAAGGAGATTATATTTTAGTGGCCATATGATGACCTCCACGTGGATTATATGGTGATCCCATATTACAATATCAGGACACATGATTTTAGCATAGAGAGATATTGCCTAGATAGGGTGATGAGATAGTTTGGGGTGAGACAGTATATACCAACTAGGCCACATGTATTTGCATGATCGATAAGGGAGAGAGCATAGTGGGGAATGACCATTGATCTAGCCATAGCTAACCATAAATGGACATAGTTATAGAATGTTAGATATATTGATTAGAGAGATGTCAATAACATGGGAGTTTTTGATGGGTATGTAGATTGGTGGGCTCAATAGAGACTAGTGAGACTAATTATTCCATATGCACCACCTCAAAAATGGAGGTAGATATTGGTGGGTAGCTTTAGTAGGAAACCATGAGGCATAAGATTAGGATCCTAGATTAGGAGGGTTATGATAGGATAGAGAGGATGAGCATGAGTATGAGGAAGAATATGTATGATTGAGATTATCTAATTTCATGACATGGAGATTATAGATATGGATTTTGGAGATTTTATGAAAGGTAGGGTTTGATATTAATGTGGATATAGGTATGGATATATATACAGAGTAGGCGGTTAGAGGGGAGACTCCATTGATAGAGGTAGATAGTGAGGAAGATAGAGAGGGGGAGGATGTGATCCTAAGAGCAACATAAGACACCTAGATAGATAGAGGGGATGTAGTTGGTTTTTCATGTACTCCAAGATCTAGAGAGGAGAATGATCTTATTGATAGAATCTGAGAGGAGATTAGATCTCATGATAGAGAGATCAATGGATTACACTAGAAGGTGTCTAGATTATAGGGTATATTTAATGGTAGAGGGGACCAGATGGCTGAGATCAGATGATTATAGTTTAAGGTTGATAGATTATAAGTGATTATAGATTAGATAGATCAAGATGGAATGGCTAAAACATTGGTTACACATGATTTAGAGACCCAAAATCCAAACTATATAGCGTTGACATAACACTACAAATAGGAGAGATATATATTGAAGATTGAGCTAGTAGATGTGAGGGTGTTACTAATTTGACATGGGTAGATTTCTACTTTAGATAAAGTGATGAAGGCCATGAAATAGGCCACATATTATAGAATCTTGTATGAGGAGGATATACCACATTCTCAGAGGGCGCCATCATTTAGGGATTACTCTATGAGACACTCAGTATCATCTAGATCAGTACATCCTATTGAGTCAAAGAGGTCAGTGGGATAGGTACAGCATGTGATGGGTTTGTCATGAGGTACACCATGATGTGAGGAGTTATTATTGAGACCAGACACTCTATTAGAGGGACAAGATGAGACATAGGGGATATATGATAGATTGATTTTATTGATGTATACATATTTTAATATGTATATTTTGTAGAGACACATTTGATATATATATATATATATATATATATATATATATATATATATATATATATATATATTCATGATGATTTATTTGAGAACTTTTACTATGTGGATTGGACACTAATGGACTATTTATTGATTTTATATGGACTTTATGCATGATTGATAGATGTATGGATATACTTGTAGCTCTCATTATATTTCCTGCATTTTGATTTACAATAGCATGTTTTAATTATTTCATCATATGGATTACGGATTGATGGATAATGTGAAGTATGATTAGTTTTATGAATGGATTTAGAATGTGACATATATACATTACATTTGTTTTTTGTTCTTTGCATTGGATTTCCAACAATATTGAGTTTTGAGCAACTTGATTTTTAATAAAGCATAAAACAGATGACCACCAATGATATTGAATAATCATGATGAATGTTGATTTTTTAAGCATATGATCAAAGAAAAGAATAAATTATGTAAAATCAAAGTACATCATGATATATTAAAACCATAACCATACTATTATGCATTTCACAAAATAATCTTTTTAAACACAAAAAAAAAAAAAAAAAAAAAGATGTTAAAACAAAAATTAATCTAAATTATTTTGAACGCACACCTAATGACAATTTTAATAATACTAAGCAAGAATGATACACAAATAAACAAATAAAGGGTAACTCTAACAATAAAGAATGATCACATTGAACAAAGTAAAGAAAATAACCATGTAAATGGCTAAAGATAAAATGAAATAAAATAACCAAATTAATGGCTAGGGATATAGAAATGGATAAAAATAACCAATTTGAATGGTTATAGATAGGAATTAAACAATACAACAATCAAAACAAACAAAATATTTAAGTATAAAATTTGTAAACAAAGACAATTTAAGCAAGGGCTTGAAAGTTGTATCCAAGAGCGAGGCTAGTTACTGAATAATTGATGAAGCATAAGGATAATCTAATCCATGTTTGTGGAAATGGATGATGGGGAAGAGCTGACCCTAGAGACCCCATGTTTATAAGTGTTGCCTATATAATATACCCTAGATAAAGTCTATGTGGGGATATCAAGCCAGATGTAGTTCACCCAATATGGGAAGTGATGAAAAAGTGGGCAATTTATGAAGCATTTTTTAGTGTTGGATGAAAAGGATGCATGAGTAACCCACCTAAGAATGAATGAACAATGTGGAAGATAGTTTAGAATGGTAGATGTGTTGAGATTGATGTTTTTTGGATTGTTTTTGTATTGTTTTTTATTTTTATGTTATATTGTGGGATTTTTGAAATAAATAATAAAATAAGTGTTTTTTCATTATCATGAGCAAGAATGCAAGTTCACATATAGGATTAACAACCTTGAACATAGCATGTTATAAGATAAATGACTAATTATTGACAAAATGATGAACTTGGGAACATACAATGGAAAACTAAAAGATGATTCCCCAAAGTAACTAGGGTAAGTATAGACAATGGTTTACTCATGGTGCCAAAATCCTAGTTTTCACCATGGTACTTATCGAAAGTGTCATTAAACTAGTTTTCACATCTGGATGATCTACATACACATTTTTTCCTTTGAATTTTTATTTGTTTTGATTTCTTTGGTTTATTTATTTTGTGTTGGAATAAAAATCATTAAAAAAAGGGGTGAATCAGTGAGCTCTTAAAACAATAATTCAATCCTCATCAATCTTTCATTGAATAATCATTATATAAGCAATTTCAAACCATCAAATCAACATAGTAACCATACATGAGCATAAAACACAAAAACAATAACTGTAGGTGGGAAACCCTTGAGAGAGAATAAAAACCATTGAAACATAAACTTTAAAACTTGTCCTATAATACCATGAATCAAATTTAGCTGAGCACCAACCCAACAAGGAGCACCAACCCCTAAATTTATCAAGCACCAACTTGATAGGAAGCTAAAACCCCTTTGATGATCAAGCACCCACTCAATAAACACTCTAAAATTTTACAACTTTCTCTTTTTTCCCTTTCACAATTTATGATGATCTCCTTTTTCTCTACCACACTCAAATCTGCCTCTCACATAAGCAAAAATTATCCTTTACCTTCTTCACTCAATTAGCCCTTCTATGGCTTGAAATTGGCATGAAAGTACTCATGAAACATGGTATATGTCTATGAATGATTCATATCATTTATTTTATATGTTTCACCACCTATGTAATCTCACACTATCCTCTTCTTCTTTAATTCACATCTGTACACACTTAGCTAGCTAATTAGGCCTTATTCTTATACCAATCACTAGTTCATTATTTGCTCCATTTCATTAAGAATCATAAATATTCATCACATGAATATGTGTTATGTATTTATATTCATCCTTATCTCTTTGATCTACCCCTCAGAATATTTAGATATTCAAATCATCCACTCATTCACTTCTCTCACCTAAATAGGCCTAACTAGTCATGTATTAATACAAGTCACTTGTCTCACATACCTTGGTTGTAAATAAACTATTTCACACTTGTATTAACTTAAAATAGGTATTATAAAATGTCTAAAACATGAATCAACTAATCCATTAGGTTATCCATAAATTAACAAATTGTATTCCTTCTTTAGGTCTCATGGAAACCTAATATCATTAGGCCTACTTAACATGCATTACCCTTTGATCTTATTAGAGTACATTAAAACATTTCACATAGTAATAACACATCATATTCCATGTACATATACCCATACTAATCTCATCATATCTTCATAACTCCTTTCATCTTAGATTACTACTTGGAGCACACCATTAGTACTATTCATATTAGGTTTGTGCACACTTAAAAAGTATATCATGAATAACGAAAGCATGAACACAAATATGACAAGAAACCATTTTAAAAAACATATAAATATAAGCATAATGATCTTATATTCATCATCATGAGCATAAAATCTCAAAATTAAATTCAAATTTACTCAAACCCTTCTCTGTAAGTATCCCACTCAGAACTGTCAATAAGCTTCAAAACATGGTAATGAAGGATTAGGATTATATTACTTATAATGGAACTTTTAAACACTCCATATGCATTTATAATATCCCATGTCATCTATTTAACATCACCACATTCTTTGTATGTCTCTTTTTAGGACATAATATTTTAGGAACAACTCTTCACTTAGCTTACTCAAGTCTGACAATACACCTCAGAAACCAATCATGCATTGTTGGACCTCCAACACTTAAAATGGAACTACCCATTATTAATAATTCATAAAAATGACACAATTATATATTTAAAACACCATAATATTATTTAATAATTTCCAAAATGGGCATAATTACTCATGAACACCAATTTCACTAACATATAAAAAATTGCTAGAATCCTTAAAAACACAACCTTCATGAATGTTGTTTTTAGCTCCTATAAGGACACTTCCAATAATTATTATGCACATTAATAGTTCTTATGTGACATATATAAAATCATAATATATATATATATCACAATTTCTTATGTAAACTATTGGTCTTGAACATCAATTTATTGACCTTATCTCCCACATTCCTTACATGGCTAGACAAGCCATTTGGATTCAAGGTTATAAAATGTTATATTGAATTCTAAGATTAATAAAATCATGGAAAGTCTATTAAATTCCTTAAAAAAAAAATATTATTTTTATTCTTAATCTATTGGAAGAGACCTTCCAACTCATCACTCCCACTTACTTACTCAAGCCTGCCAGTTTACCTTCAAACATAATCATGGTAACTTTGCACTCCAAAACCTATATAGACACATTCAAAGACTATTTATGTATAAAAATTATCCATATATATCTTTAGGACATCTCCAAACACAAAAACATTAATGTCTAATGGAAAATATTGGACATATAGATCAATCTCTAAACCTCTATATATACATACCTTACTAAGCAAGATAAATCAACTCTGAGAGTAATTTTTTGATATATAAAAGGATTTCCAAAACTTATAATCATCATCACCATGAATTAATATTATTTAAAAATATATTCATGTAATTTTATTCGACGCTAGTATACGAAAACATTTCCCTAATCTCAATCCTACTTTCGCTTGGTTTTTCTCCCTATCTACACTATTAGGCTTTTTAGTAATAGGTTAACTTGCATGACCAATTTAGCACATGTGAGATATTAAACTTAATTATAAACCACCATTAACTTTAAATACAAGTCTCAAACTTTATCCTCTAATGATTTTCATACTTTGACTTGGTCAACTTTGTCTGTTGGACCAAATTTTTGAGAAACAAGCACTTTTCTATAGGGTCTACTCACTCTCCTAAAAAACCAATTCCACTTGTAGGTACTTAGGAGAGTTAATTACAAACTAAAATCATAAAACTAGTTCATCCAATCCATTTTTATCCATTTCCATTAATATCTTCATATTTGGTCACTATGAGGGTTTCAAACCAATTTCCGTTCTTCATATTTGTTCATAAACCTCTACCCCTAAAAAAAACTCCTAATGCTTTTAAATAATTTATATAACCCATTTCCATATCTCCATAATAGCTCATCTTCCCATGAAATAGTCACACATGCCAAAAAGCATCAAAAAATGTATTTCAGGCTTGGAAACCTTTACTCTACATACTCTAGAGACCTCAAATTAGTATTTCATGCTTTCTTATTCAAACCATGACCTCATAAAAAGTTAACACACTTAAAAAAATGTAAAACCTTTATCCATACTCATTTTTCAATATTTCCTTGAAAAACTAATCTCATGCCTCAATATGCCATGCTTTCACCATCTTGCTTTACTAGGCTTTAACCTATAAGATATATTAGGCCTTAAAATTGACCTCCAAGACTCTTTTAATGTACTCTCCACCTTAATCACATGCTCAAGAAACTTCTCACATACTATAACACTACTTATCATCCTTAATAGGTCTTGACAACACCTCATGACCCCCCATTAGGTCAGGCAGTGTCTAAAACTAATCTAGTTTCATGCTAGGTCTGTACGTCTTACCCCTATAGTCTTACTCTGAGACACTCATGAGTGATATAATTCCTTATATGAATGCTTAAGAAATAGCATACATGCTCTTATGACTTTATGTATCCATCTCACTAGATCACCATGCTCCTTCATGCACAAGACTATACATCCTATGTACAAGCCTTCTTAAGTCTCTTTGCTTTTGATATCTTCAAACCATTACTAGGATTCTCAAGTCATATTTCTCAAACAATGGCCTATATATATTCATACTGACCATGACCACACTAATTGTCTTCTTCTCATCACTACACTCTTCCAAATTACCATACTCACACTATCTCTCCATGCCATCCTTCACTAGCCACTTAATGACATCATTAGCATTGACATCAATGAATATACATAACATTCTCATGATATCAATTACAACACTCTATTGACATCAATGACATCACTTTAACAATCTCCCCCTTTGTCATTGATGGAAACCATTTTTACAAATACTTTTATAACTATATAGCCTTATTTTTGAGTTTTCTCTCCCCCTTTGACATTATTGACAAAGTGGACTATGGGTCTAGAAAGGAAAATTTCTTCCCCTAAAATTTATTGATTTACCTAGATGTCATATAAATTTATAATTCCCATCTTCGTTTCCTTGATCAAACATTCAACATGCCCTTAGTCCTATCAACAACATCCAATATGTTTCTATGTCTCTGTATACCTTCTTGGCACTATACACTTGTTCTAAGAACATGATTGACTCCCCATACCTCCATGATTTATTCAAAAAAATTGCAACACAATATCATTAATGTGACTAGTTTGATCATGTCGTCATATAAATACTTTGTAACCCGTCTCTACAATCACATCTCCAATAGACTATTATTTGATCCTTGGATTTGAGTTTCAACAAAAAACACAATGCTCTCCCTAAGATAATGATTTATCTCAAGAACACTTGATGATGAACCATATTTAGCAACTCTCATAAACTAAAAAACTACACACTTTGTACCATATATATATCTTCATAAGATGATTCCCTTTTAACTACAGCATCATGTTTCTAATGATAGATAAGTGTCTCCAATACCTCATATATATGCTCAAGCATCCTAAAATAACCTCTTATACCTTTATGCATTCTTTCAATCTTTACTATCATGATCAACATCTCAGTCTTATGTCATGCAATCATTCTCATGCTTAAAAAATGTCAAACATCCTTCTACAACCTTATCTCACCATCTAACCAAGCTAATGCCTTTCATACAAGATCTTTTCATGATATGACTATGCTTAGGTTACTTAAGCACTTATCCTCAAAGATATATCTTACAGTACTTCTAAAGGCTTCTACACTTGAATCTTAATCCCATACAATGCCATAACTTATCATATACCTAGGCTTACTCACTTCACCATGTTACCTACACATACTTTCTTACAAGGCTTAGAACAAGGATTTTCAAGACACCTTGATGCCTTGATATGTTCCATCCATGTTATAACCTCAACACAACATCAATAAAAAAATATGAGAGACTTGGACCTGTACCTTTCTCTCACATGGAAATCACTACATACCTTTAATGATCATAATATATACTTCCAACTAGCCTTATTCATCTAGACACCATTTATAGAAATAGGGAATTCCCTTTAGACTAAACATAAATCACTTAATAACAACAAAGGAGCATACAACCATACTCTCCCTTTATCTTCTCAACTTTCTCACCATATAGACCATCTCTCAACATGTCTTCATACTTTCTTTACATACAATATTTTTTAAGGCTCAACACGTATCCACGATGCTTCCACTTATGGATGAGTGTCTCCATGAAGCCTAATGGATTCACCCATTTCATACGTCATTAGAATAACATTAGTTTAGGAGAATACCAAATATCCATACTCTCATAAGGCTGAAAATTCTTTAATACCCTTTTATACTTGACTATCAACTTAGGCTTGACCTTTGACTTGGCTTTTACATAATCCTTTTGAGATGGCAAAGAACATTTTTGACATTCTTTCAAATCTATCTTATGTCCTATAGTAGTAAATAGATCACCTTGGTTTATGATTTGATCATCACTCACCTTTTCATCCTTCTTCTCAGTTAACCTTTTTAGTACCATCATTCTTTGGAAGATCGTCACTACAATCAAGATAAACACTATCATTATCATAATTCAAGATTGTTCTACTTAGGATCACCTTTAAGTTATTAGGCCTCTCTCAAAAGACTAGTCTCTAATACCAAATGTTGGAATCAAAATCACTATGGGGGGGTGAATTAGTGAGATCTTAAAATAATCATTCAATCCTCATTAATCTTTCATTGAGTAATCATTATATAAGCAATGTCAAACCATCAAAGTAACATAGTAACCAGACATGAGCATACAACACAAAAAAACTAGGTGTGGGTGGGAAGCCCTCAAGTGGGAATAAAACCCACTAAAACACAACTTGGAAAACATGTACTATAATACCATGAATCACATTTAGTTGAGAACCAGCCCAACAAGGAGTACCAACCACTAAATTTATCAAGCACCAACTTGATAGGAGCCTACAACCCCCTTGCTAATCAAGCACTGATTTAATCAACACTTTGAAAATATCCACCTTGATCTTATTTCCCTCTCATAACTAATGATGGTCTTCTTTTTCTCTACCATACTCAAAGCTACCTCTCACACAAGCAAAAACTATCATTTACCTTCTTTGTTCAATTAGCCCTTTTATGGCTTGAAATTGGCATGAAAGTACTCATGAAACCTTGTAGATGTATATGAATAATTCATATAATTTATTTTATATGTTTCACCATGTATTTAATATCACACAATTATCTTCTTCTTTGCTTCACATTTACACACACTCAGCTAGCCAATTAGGCCTATTAGGGACTATTATTCTACCAATCACTAGTTCACTATTTGCTCTATTTCATTAAGTATCATAGATAGTCATCACATAAATATGTGGTATGGATTTATATCCATACTTACCTCTCTAATATTCCCCTCATAATAGTTATATATTCAAATCATTTGCTCATTCACTCCTGTCACCTAAATAGTCCTAACTAGCCTTGTATTAATACAAGTTACTTGCCTTCCCATACCTTGGTCTGCCATACACTATTTCACACTTATATTACCCTTAAATTAGGTATTATAACATTTTTAAAACATAAATAAACTAATCCATTCAGTTAATCATAGCTTAATGGGTTGTACTCCTTCTTCAGGGCTTATGGAGACCTAATCTCATTAGGCCTACTTAGCATACAATACCCTTTGATATTCTTGGAGTACACTAAAAAAATTAAAATAGTAGGAACACATCATATTCCATTTAATATACCCCTACTAATATTATCATATCTTCATAACTCCTTTTATATCAAACTACTACTTGGATCACACCATTAGTACTATTCATATTAGGTCTATGCACACTCAAAAAGTATGTCATGAATAATTAAAGCATGAACACAAATTTTACAAGAAAATATGGAAAAAAACATATAAAAAGAATCCTCATGACCTTAGATTCATCACCATGTTCATTATACCTCAAAATTCAAGGCAAAGGTACTCAAACCCTTCTTTGCAAGTAGCCTACTCAAAATTGCCAATGGTCTTTAAAACATAGTTATGAAGGATTATTTTTTTATTACTTGTAATGGAACTTTTCAAAACTCCATATGAATTATAATATCCCATTTAATATTTATAACATCACCACATTCTTGGTATATATTTACTTGAAACATAATGGTTTAGGAACAACTTTTTACTCAGCTTACTCAAGTCTACCCATATACCTCATAAATTAGTCATGCATTCTTGGACCTCCAACACTTAAAATGGTGCTACCCATGACTACTGATTAATTAAAATGATACAATTATATCTTTAAAATAACATAATATTTTTGAATCACTTCCAATCTAGGAATAATGACGTAAGAACACCAATTTCACTAACATAAAAAAAACTACTAGAATCCTTTAAAATATAGTCATGATGAATGTTATTTTCATCTCCTATAAGGACACTTCCAATAATTATTATGAAAACTAATATTTATTATGTGACCTATATAACATCATCCAATAGATATAAAATAAGTTCTAGTGGCAACTATTGGTCTTGTAGACTAATTTGTTGACCTTCTCTCCCATAGTCCTTACATAACCTAATAATCCATTTTGGCTTCAAGGTTCCAGCCTCATATATTAATTTAAAATATTCTTCAAAGCATGGATATGTTATTCAACTCATAAAAAACAACATATGATTTGTATGCTTAATCTAAGGGTAGAGCCCCTCTAACTCATCACTCCCACTTACTTACTCAGGTCTACTAGTTTACCTTTAAAAATAGCCATGGTAACTTTGCATTCCAACACCTATATAGACACATTCAAAGACTCTTTATGTGTGAACATGAGATTTAGAGATATATATGAAATATATTAACATAAAAACATTAAGGTCTAATGGAAAATATTAGACATATAGATCAATCTCTAAACCTCTCTATATACAAACCTTACTGATCAAGATAAATCAACTTTGAGAACAATTTTTTTCTATATACAAAGATATCTCAACTATAGTCCATGACAACACTTCCCTAATCTCATTCCCACTTCTACCTAGTTTTTCTCACTATCTGCACTGCTAGGCTTTCTAGAGATAAGTCATATTGTATGACTATTTTATCACATCTAAGATTTTAAACCTACTCAAAAACCACTATGAACATGAAATACAAGTCTCAAATTTTTCCTTCAATGAGTTACATACTTTGACTTGGTAAACACTATTTTTTGCACTAAATTTCTAAGAAACAAACACTTTCTTATATGGTCCACTCACTCTCTTGACAAACTAATGCCACATGGAGGTACCTAGGGGTGTTTATTACAACCTCCAATCATCAAACTAGGTCATCTAATCCATTATGACCCATTTCCATCAAGATATTCCATATCATCTCATGATGAGGTTTTTAGAAGGGTTTTATACCTATTTCCATTTTTAATGTTTATTCATATAGCTCTTCCATTGAAACCAACTCCTAATGCTTGGAAATAATTTATAAGACCCTTTTTCATCTCTCCCTAAGATATCATCTTCCCATGTAATAGTAACACATACCAACAAGCATCAAAAAGTGTCTCTCGAGCTTGGAAACCTTTACTCTATATACTCTAAAGACCTCAAAATAGTATTTCACACTTTATTCTTCAAACCATGACCTCATAAAACATGAACACACTTTATAAAACATGTAAAACCTTTATCAATACTCATATTTTTATTATTTCCTTAAAAAATTTATCTCATGCATCAATAGGCCATGCTCTCACCATCTTGCTTTACTAGGCTTTAACCTGTAAAATGTATTAGGCCTTGAAACTGACCTCCAAGCCTCTTTTTATGCACTCTCCACCTCACTCTAATGCTTTAAAAACTTCTCAAATACTCTAACACTACTTATAATCCTTCTTAGTTCTTGAAAACACTTCATGAGCTCCCATTGGGTTAGGTAGAGTCTAGAACTAATCTAGTTGCATGTTAAGTGTGTAGATATTACTCTTATAAGCTTACTTTGAGACACTCATTAGTGATTAAATTCCTCATATGAATACTTAAACAACAGCATACATCCTCTTATAACTCTATGTATTGATCTCACTATATCACCATACTCCTTCATGCACAATACTATACATCTTATGCGCAAGCCTTCTTAAGTCTCTTTGCTCTTGACATCTTCAAACCATTACTAAGCTTCTCAAGTCATATTTATCAAACAATGGCCTATAGATATTCAAACTAACCATGACCACACTAATTATCTTCTTCTCATCACTACACTCTTCCAAGTTACCATGCTCACACCTTCTCACATGGTCTCTTCATTCCATCCTTCACTAGGCACTTCATGACATCATTAGCTTTGACATCAATCAACTTGACATCAATGACCATACACAACATTCTCATGATATTAATGAAAATACTCTATTGACATCAATGATAATACCTCAACATTTTTATATACTAATAACATCATATGTAATGAGTTTAGCCATAGAATATTTTAAGGTGCATGATGTTCACAAGTTCATCAAGCTCCTCTCCATATTTTGTGGCTATTTTGTAAGCTCTTTATCCATACTTGGCAATAACAATGTATGGACCTAATTATTTAGGTTCAAATTTTCCCTTCTTATCTCTCTCAGTATTAGCATGTCACTTATTCTCCTTGAGAATAAGATATCTAATTATAAATTCCCTAGCTTTAATCCACTTATTATATCTACAACAAAGGTGATTATGAAAACTTGAAGATGATTTAAAGGACTGAGTCATTTCTCATCTAAGAGTTTGAGTTAACTTATGCATGAAGTTCTATATGATTCTTCATCTATGATTTTTTATAATGATATTCACAAATATGGAATCTTGACCTTAATGGGAAGAATAGACTCACTACCATAAACAAGGGAATAAGGGGTTACCTCATGGGTGTAAGGATACTATTTTGGTATGCCAAAAGGGTAGGATATAACTGAGTATTCCAATCATGACCAACTTCATTGATAACTTTTTTAAGGATGAACAAAAAAAAATGCCTTAGCTTGGTCATTGTCTTGTGGGTAGTAATGAGTGGACCATCTATGTTTAATATGATAGGTCTAGAAAAGAGTCTTAACATCTCTATTTTTAAATTATTTACCATTTTCAAAAATGAGAGTTGAAGGAATACCAAAGAGGAAAATAATGCGGTTAAGGATAAATTTGTAAATTTGATTTCCTGTAAGATAGGTAAGTGGCATTGCCTTGACCCATGTGGTAAAATATTTAGTTTTTGTTATAATATTCTTATGTCCATCATATGAACTAGGATTTATTTTTCCAATGAGGTCTAACCCCCATGTGGAAATGGCCAAGGTGTTTTGCTAGGTTGAAAATATTATGAGGGATAATGGATAAGATCTCAATGTTTTTGATAAGGTATACACTTTTTGACATAGGTGCATGAATGAGATTCCATTGTAGCCAATAATAACCTATTCAGAGAAGTTTTTTCATAAGGACCATATCACTCGAATGTGTTCCACAAACTCCCTCATGAAATTTTCTAATTGCCAAAGTAGATTCTTTAGAATTTAAACAATGCAAAAGGGGTCCATCATAGCCTCAACAATAAAAGGTGTTGCCAAGGATGGTATAACAAGATGTGAATTGAGTAAAATATTTGCATTAGATATATGATAATTTAGATGGGAGGGTATGACTATGAAGGTATGTATATATATATCAGAGTATCATGGAGAAGTGGGACTAACCACCTTATAAACCATTTCTAAATCGAGTGTATCATAAGTTGGTATCCTTGTAGACACCTAAATAGTGTCTAACTCTTGGTCACTTTCCCCCTTGGTCCATTCCTAACCCATTCCTAAAACATGCAATTACTAATTTAAAATAATAAACTTATTTTGAATTAAACCCCCCTACTTGGACACATCACCCATGACACCTTGCCTAGGACACCTTGCCTTGGACTAATTCCCATCCTATGACTCACACTAGACCTATTCTTACTTCTCTCTAACTGCCTAACAAACTCTCGTGCGTATTTAGCCCAACCTTCGACATTCTCCAATGGATAGTGCACTTGGCAGATGAAAAATGGGCTTGGTGGCTCTTTTTGCCCGTTCTAAACCCGCCGACGTCGGTCAAATGTCAGCCGACGCTGGCGAAATTGCCGACGTCAGTTATACTTAACCAACTTTTCTGACTCTTTGATGACCCCAATCACAATTGGCTAATTTCTAAAGCAAATCACGAATCCTTTAATCTTCAGTCTTCGACCATCTATCAATCTACCAAATCTCTCAGTCAAGCCTCTCACTCTCTCCCTCAGGTGCAGTAATAGCTTCAGGGTTCTCCACACAAGCTACATCAACAGCAGGTATGAGAATCATCAGTAACACACCTTCAACAAAGCACAAGTAAGTATATTATCTGTGTTTTTATTCTCTTTTTAGTTATTGGTTTCAAACAATATCTCCCCAGACCAGACTGTTAACCAAGCCAGACCCGAATCTTGACTTCTCCACCTCCCTGTTGCCTCCATCCTCTATCGAACCATACACTCTGCCCATTCAACCAGACTCTCAGACCCAAACCCCAAACCATTCAACCAAGCCCAAAAATTTGTCTCAAGACCACTCAAATGAACCCAGACCCTTCCTTGGCCTTGTCCATAGACCAAAACCCTGACCAGACCCTGTCCACAGACCACAGACCTGCCCAGACCCCATCCAAGCTAACTGCCCCGACCGATGCCGGCCATTACCCCAACCGACATCGGTAGTATAACCGACGTTGGCAGACCTTGACCAACTGACGCCGGTAGGACCACCGATGCTGGTGACTGTGATCAGTTCGATAGCATCTTTTAGGTAAGTTTCTACTTCCATTTCATTTCAATCTTTTATCACTTTAGTCTTTTATATTCTGCTATTTATCAGACATACTTATTTTTTGACTAGTGGGTTGATATCCCTTAAGGAAGTCTTCATACTTCTAGGATCAAGCTTTTGCTTGGCAACCCACCATCTATCCATCTAACGCCTTCTTTTGTCCAAGTCTCTTTTCTTTGCAGGTGTCATTCCTCCACAGCCAAAGAGGAGTTCTCACAGCATCTGGATTACGGTGCGCAGACTACATCCAGGTACACAAGCCTTGACCATTCCTTCTTAAGTTTCTTATTTTTCTCTCCTTTGAATTTGAAAGCAAAATTTGAATAGAAACATTCCTTAAGTACTCAACCAAAAATTTCTTATGTTTTGTGCTCAAATCTAGTAGAGATCCAATTATTGACATAACATCTATTACTTAATTGTTTATTCTTGGCACTTTTTCAAATTGGATGTACTCAAAAGATAATTTAAATTTATCCACCATCCTCCTATAAGGGATTATTTTATCATCACAATATTAGAATTCATTTATGACGTAATTAATGATAAGCTTAGAATCACCAAAAATAAGGAGATGTTGGATTCCCCATTGGATTGCCATTTAAATTCTTGTTATGATACCTTCATATTCTAATATGTTTTTTGTACAAGGTAATGCAATTTTTAATTATTTCGGAATGCAATCCCCATCAGGTGTTACCAATAAGATACCTACCCCCAATCCATGGTTAGTAAAGGAACCATCAAAGAAAAGTTTCCAAACTAGATATTTAGCTATAGACATGATTGCATCATCTAATAATTTTGTGATGAGAGGTGTTTTACCTTGAACACTAATTCTATCAATACATTTTCTAGAATTTATCCTTTGATTGTATTTTGGTTATCATACTCTAAATCAAATTCACTAAAAATCATAACCCATTTAGCCATCATGTCTATTAGATCAGTTCTAAATAAAATATATTTAAGAGGGTCAATCTTAGTAATAATATTGGTTTGATTGTTTATCATGTAATGCCATAATTTTTGGGAAGTAAAAATAATTGCAAGACAAGATTTTTCTATTTGAAAGTAATTTAGCTCATAGGATATCAAAATTATACTCAAATAGTAGATTGCTCATTCTTTCACATTATCATCATGTTGTGATAATAATTATCTAAGTGCAAATTGAGTAGCATAAATATACAACAAAAAAAGTTTACCTATAGTAGGTGCCATTAGAAATAGTGGGTTAGAAATATATTTCTTAAGATTATCAGATGTTGTTTCACAATTATCTTTACATGTAAAAGGAGTATCCTTCTTCAACAAAAAGGTGAATGGGTGATAGATGTTTGAAAGTTGAGATATGAATCTTCTAATTGCTTGAATTTTCCCTTGTAGACTTCTAAGTTATTTAAGATTTTTAGGTGGAGGCATATCCATAATAGCTAAAACCTTTGAAGGATCAACTTAAATTCCACATTGTGAAATAATGAATCCTAACAACTTTATTGATTTTCCACCAAACACACATTTCTTTAATTCAATCTCATATTTTACTCTCTCATGCATTAAAAAATATAACAAAACACCTAAGGATGATCTCTCCTAGATTTAGATTTAACCATAATATCATCTACATAGTCTTCCATCATATCATTAAGCATGTCATGAAAAATGATGGTCATTACCTATTGATATGTAGCTCTAACATTTTTCAAACCAAAAGGCATCACCTAATAATAAAATGTCCCCCATTGAGTTTTAAATTCCATTTTTTATTGATCTTTGATACCAATTTTTATCTAATTATATCTTGAAAAACCTTCCATTAAAGATGGCATCTCATGGCCTATAGTTGAATCAACAATCATATTTATGTTAGGAAATAGAAAATCATCATTTCAATATGATTTGTTTATATCATGAAAGTCCATGCGGACTCTAATCCCTTATATTTTTTTGTCACTAGTATGATGTTGGATATCTAGTTTGAGTAGTCAATAGGATGTATGAAACCAATAGCCAACTACTTCTTTAATTCTTCCTTTATCGGTAGTGCAATCTTTGGATACATCTTATGTAGTTTTTATTTTACTAGTTTTTCATTTAGATGCACCAAAAGGTGATGAAATGCTAACTCTAGATCCATCCCAGGCATATTTGTATAAGACCATGTGAACACATCAGATAACTCATAAAGTAGGAGTGTAAATGCGTCCCTTTCTTCTTGAGTGAGTGATATGGCTAATTTTAAAATTTTAGGCTCTTCTTTGGTGTCGATGTTTATAATAATGGTTTATTAAACAATTAGATTTGATTCATCTTTATAATATAGGGGTGATGTAATAAAAATGGAAATCTATCTCAAATTCTTCTTGTTTGGATGTGGAGGTAGAACTAATATAGTGATGTAATTTCTATTCCCCAAAGTGTGTTGAATCTGCAGTTATATTAGAAATCCTTTCTTGTGGTCACCTGCTAGAATTTGATCTCTTGTTATAAATAATTTAGATATAGCTTCATCAGTCTAAAAATGATCAAGTTAAGGTGTTGATAGTTGGTCCCATTTTATGAGAGATGGATATGCAAGGTCAAGTTTAAAGATGGAATTTTCATGAAATAGGTTAGTAAGGGCAAGATCTTAAAATTGACTAATTATGGAAATAGCGTTTTTGTCTATAGAATCATCTTTTAACTCATTATAAGAGTCACTTTGGGAGAGTTTAATATGCACATTAAGAGGGTTAAATCGTATACCATGTTTTCCCTCATTTGCTTTTAGTGTTATAGGTTATATCGAACCTTATTCATGGAGGCCAAGACCTTTGCCTTTATATTTAATTATTTGGTACATGATGGATTTTACAATAGGATATTTTTTGGTGGAAAAATAAGTTGCGAGTTCATTATAATAAATCTAGGAAGAATTTGAGTCTTTGATAAGTTCATCGAAAATAAAAACTCCCTTGATAAATTTCAGCTGACAAAGATTCTTAACCATTCTTTTATCCTTTATATGGTGTGGTCTTCCATAGTCATTTGGATTGATGTGTATTATACTTGTATAAAAATACTAGATGATGTCCTTTTTCATGCCTTGATCAATTATTTTAAAGTGGGAAGAAGTGGATGAGTATGCTCTATTAGTCGGTGGTGGATTGGAAGATTGCTCAATAGACATTTATTTATTGAAAGCTTGTTCAATAGATGGTTAATTTGAAGTTTGTTTATATAATGTATTTGAAGCTTCTTTGGATGTTTGGTTATATGTTTCATTAGTTAATACTTTTTGAATGGAGGCAAAAGGACTTTGTGTATTAATCCAACCACTAAGGGGAGGTGTTTGCAATAAGAATTCAGGATGGACATAGTTTTTAAGCAAAGGATAATCCTCAACAGGGGTAAAATTATCATCTGTGACTGGTAGATAGTTTTATTTTTAGTATTTACCTTCCAATGGCTTTCAATATTGGAAGGGATGAGGATCACCTTGTATAGTTACATTTATTCCTGCATGGGAGAATTTCAAACATTAGGGAAGAGTGGATGGAATGGCATTCATATAATGAATCCATATATGTTTAAGGAGTATGTTGTATGGTAAATCAAGATCAAGAACATGAACAAGAGTTTCCTTAATGATAAACCCTACCATAAAAAGAAGATGTATTGTGTTGATAGACTGATGCTCATTATTATTGTACACCTTTATGGTAATGATATTTGTTTCTAATGTTATTATTAGATATCCTAGATGTTTTATGAGTCTTCATATAAATAAATTAAGGGACAAACCAATATCTATAAAAAAACCTTTTTAATTTATGACTAGAAATAGTAACCTCGATATACAATGGGAGGTTATGATCTGAACCCAAATGAGAAACATATGAATGATCAAATGTTACTTGATTATTTATTGCTAAAAAACCTATTAATGCTTGGAAATTTATAGGATTAATGTTTTTAGGGACATTTTACTCTTAGAAAACATTACATAAAATATCTTTATACACAATGGATGTCTTGAGAAGGTCTAAAATTGAGATATTAGCTGGTGTTTTCTCAAGATGGCCAATAATGTTGTACTTACGTTCAATATTAGAGGATGATGCACTCGATAGGGTAAGTTTTATGTGTCTTATGGTGATAGTGCATTCATATGTTAGAAATGCAATAATATTAACATATCTATGCATCATATTGATGTTATTGATTATAGAATCAAATTGATGATTAGCTTGGTTAACATTACTAGACTCTGGTTGTTTTTGTTTCTGTTTGGCCTTTCCTTACTCATGATTAGGGAATGGATCTTGATATATTCCTAATTTTTTATTGTTATATTATTTATATGATGGGTTTTCAATTGCTATGTCACCTCTATCAATGAGGTTTTGAACATATTATTTAAGTCACATACACCAATTAGTTGAATGTCCTTTAATCTGATGGTATTCATAGTATTCACCTTCTTTGTACCAATCAAGTTTGGGAACATTTCTTCAAAGGGTTTAATGTTTGGACATATAATCATGTTTTTATGAGACAAATTTTTAAAAACATTCTTGTAAGTGTCACCTAATTTATTGAACTTACATTTAGGTCTCCCTTATTTTATTTGTCCCCCAAGAATTGTGATGTTGTGGATTGGTTGGTTGTATGTTTGTGTTTGCAAGTTTTGAATATATTTTACAGTGGTTATACCATCTCTAACAAGATTTTTATACAAAAAAAATTGGTTTGTATATTTTTTTTGAGGAATTACTATTATCTTGTTTAAATATTTTGATTACACCTTTATTAATCAAATTTCTTTCTGCTTGAATTCCTTTTTCAATAATCTCATCAAAATATCTTGGAAATATAAGTAACAAATGATGTCCCAAATCTGAGTTTAAGTTGTTCATAAAAATTTCCACAAGCTCTATTTCAAGAAATGACCATGTAAAATGACTTGTTTTGCCATCTTTAGAGGAAAGAACAAAGGTTTCATCGTTGTATTGCTTGGTGTTGTGCAAATCTAAAGTGGTCAAGTCTTTTTTAATATTATAAGAGAAGTGTCAGAAAAAAAAATTAGATAAGTCTTCAAAAGTGAAGATAAATCCTTTAAAAAGTCATGAAAACCATCCAAGGTCTTGGCCCCCAAGACTTCATGGAAATAAATGCAACATGTATTAATTATTATAAGTAAAATCTACACGTGTGATAGAATCCAGTTAGATGTTCCTTAGGATATCCTTTACCTTTATACGTATCAAATTTCTAGAGTTCAAAGTATTTATGAAAAGACGTAGTCATTTTACTTAAACATATGTATATGAGCAAATTTCCTCAAACTTAAATTTTTTTTGTTTGTAAGTGCCATCTTGCAAGCCTTGAACTCTATCCTTTATGATTTGAAATTCCTACATGAGATATAGGGATAGTTGGTCCATTTGACTTAATGAATTAGTTTGTTGACCCATGAATTCATTTGTGTTTTAGGGAGTGTGTTGATTAAAATTATTTGGAGTTTGATTGTTGAAATTAGCATTGTGAGGGTGTGAAAAGGTGTTGGAGTTATAAACAAGGTTTGGTTTTGTGTTGAAACCAAAATTCATTTGATTTCAATTTTGGTTAAAATAAAAATTGATTTGATTTGGGTTTGGATTAAAACCAAGGTTGGGGTTTAGTGTAAAGTTTGAGTTTTTTTTATTTGGGTTTCAATTGAAACTTGAATTTCTTGGTGTATTAGCATTGAAATTCATGGAATTAGGATTGGTGTTTTGACAAAAACCTCTTTATTTAAACAAACTTGATTTTTTTTGCTCTAGAATCATGTTGGATTTTGAGTTAAAATGATTAAAATTAGGTTTGAATTAGTTTGGTTAGAATTTTGGATTAGATTATTTTGGTTTTGGTTAAAGTTTTAATTAGAATTTGTGATTGGATTATTGAAGTTAAGGTTAGAATTAGATTATGTTTGTTTTTGGTTTGATTTTGTCTTGGGAGTTAGAGTATAATTAAATGAAAGATTTGGGTTAGATTTATATTGATTTGGAGTTGAATTAGTATTTGCATTGAAATTTGGATTAGATGGAATTGATCCAAATAAAAATTAATTTGGTACGCTATTATTTAAATTTAGATTGTTGAATGTGCATGAAGCATCATTTAAACTAGGATGGATAATTGGTTGGGAAATATAGAATAGGTATTCAACCTTTGATTTTGATTGGATACAATTGGTAAGGTTTGGAAGCACTAATTGGGGTTGTTTAATGAGTTTGAATGAAGAATTGAACTTGGATTAATTTGATTATAACCTTATGAATTTAGGTGCACACTCAAATTTGGTGTAATCAAATGTTGATCAATTAAACCTGAATTAGATGGGAGAACCATGTTCAAGTTTGGGTTATTTTGTTTCATGATGGGTAAAATTGAAGTAGGATTCAAGTTCTAATTGGTGGGGTACATGATTGATGAGTTTTAAGGTATATTCAAAATTAGATGTGTTACAAAGGTAAATTTGTATTTACACTCATATTAGTATTACCAAAGGGATCGATTGATTTATGAGATTGAAATTTCATAATCTCTTGATTTCCTTGAGTTACATGGATTTATGTGCAAAAACCATGGCTAGTTTGAGATGATTCCTCATGTGAAATAGGTTTCCCTTTGTCTTGAGATAATTGGTAATGAGGTTGTGAGTAAGGAATGAGAGCATTTCTACCCTTTAAAGAACCTTGTGAATTTTATTTATTGGGGTTGGAAGATAAAAGTTCTTTGCTTACAATTAAATATTAAAAAATATGTCCATAAAAGTCAGATGGGAACTTTACTCCAAAGCTCAAAGCAATACTTCATTTTTGTTAGGCGTGATATACTTATTAAAGTAGGGTAGAGATTGGATAGCTTTGGGGATACCCTCATCTTGGTAATCCCCTCCATCTTCTTCTTACTCATTTATTTTGTGTATCTCTACATGATGCTCTTGACTGGGGAATTGAAAGGGGTCATTGCCAAAAAGCTCTTCCCTTACATTGGGAGGATTTAACATGGGCATTTGCCTAGTAATAGGCATGATTAAAAAATTAAAAATGAATTAAAGAGAAAGTATGTTTTAAAATAAAAATACTAACCAAAAATTTAATTGAAAAACTTGAATTCTTGAACCAATTATTTTAAGTTTTTTTAATAAAAAGGCTTGATTTTAGGATATGGTTTGAAGTCAAAAGAACTAGTTTTAAAACAAGGATTTTTTAGCACATGGTAGACACAAGGAAATAAAAAACAAAATTTCTATTATAAAAATTTATGAAATTTCACATAAAAGGTGAAAAAATAGGATGAGGGTCATGAACAACTATTACGCCTTTTGATGTCACTAACTCATCGATACTCTCAATTGTGGCCTAATATTTCAAGGCACTAACCATGGAGGATCCTACCATTTATATGATCCAATGAGTCTAGTTTTAAGGGTGTGTGTAAGTTATCTTCTTGATGCTAACCATTAACTAATGCACCAAATTCGAATGACAAAAGAGGTTATCATAAGCTTAAGGTTTAAACAAGATTATCTAGGGGGAAATCATGGAAGAAATAGATAAAGCAGATGTATAGTATTGGGTATTATACCAAAGTACCCAACACATCCATAGAGGTATCAGTGTGTTGACCATTAGTGATATCATATTTTGAGGAAGGTATTTAACCCCTAGGTATTGGATCATGAAATCTCTTCACATCACGGTGTGTTTAAAACACATAACTGCTTAGGCATTTTAAACATCTAGATTTTAATTTATATACCCCATCAATAAATTAGGTTTGTCCTACTACATGTGAAATACATAGTCAATACAACCCCTAAAAAATAAAATAAAAAGTAAATATACGTTTCCAATTTTTTTGTATTATCATCAATATGACACTAAGGAAAGAGCATATGCGGGCACTAACTTGGGTAACACAAAAATTTATGGAAATGTTTCTGATTCTTAAGTATCATCACTAATTTGATGCTAAGGGAAGAGCATACATAATTTCCATGATTAAAAATAGAATGTTGAAATGAAATGTGATGTAATTACTAAAAACTTTGAAAATAAGATTGAAAGCGTTAGTAAAAGAAATTGGTTTTTGTTTTCCTTTTTGTTGATTATCTATGAAAGCACTCTATAAAAAAATGGTTAGAATCTTTAATTATGATTTGATTAAGGAAACCTATAATATAACAAATAAAAACTATAGAAACAAATCAAAAACTACTTCTTTATGACAAATTCACAGTTATGTAGAAAGACAGAAAAGTGAATTGTAATAAAGTAAACACAAGAAAAAGATAGAATACAAAAAATGTAGAACAAATAATTTCAAACTTACAGGATGATTTCACTACCTTGTATGATGATTTGATAGTCTACGGATATGAATTCATTGGTCAAAATGATGAATTCATGCCCTACAAAAATGATTTTGCTATCAAAAAAGATTATTTTGCTATACAAAAAGATGAATTCACTATTAAAGATGATGATTTCACTACTACAAAACAAATTCACTATTAAGCCTGTAAACATAGAATAGAAAATAAAGTGAGACAAACAGAATGATTTCTCTACTTAGTTGAACCAATTCACTGCTAATAATGATGATTTTGTTGTTACACATAATGATTTTGTTGAAAAGTATACCAATTTTGCTTTTTACTTATATCAAAAAATTACAAAAAACCAAAAACATAGATAGAACCAAAAGGTGAATAGAAAGCCAATGATATAAATAAAATAGAGAAAAAGAGACTAAAATGGGTTACAAAATGATTTTGTTGTTACAAGGTATAATTTTGCTATTGATGTTTCCAAATTTGTTGTTACGTAGTGGGTGTACACAACCAAGTAGAAAATGTCTGATAATGATCTATAGCTTATACCATCACTTAAAAAGAAAATATAAAATGCAAATGACAAAAATCAAATGAAAAATGCCTTTTAAATGTAAATATGATGGATAAATCATAAAAAATATGAGGAATATCCCACCAGGCATGCCAAAAATGTGTGAACTAAATTTATAAATGCTAATAAATAAAACTAATAATGCAATATTAATTTAAGATAGATTCAACCTAAGAGAGATCAACAAATAAAGAAAACATAAAAGAAAGACTTATACTTCAAATGTGTGAGCTTTCTCCATTGCAACGTAAATTTGATTTTCTCTTTGAAAATGTGGTTGCTCACTCTTCCAATGTAAAGGAGAATGGGTAGCATTTTTGTGTAAAAGGATTTTTTGTATGATTTGATTCTCTTTGATTCAATTATGAATTGAATAAAAATTCATTATCATGAGTCAGGATTCTTGAAAATGAAGGTTTTTAAGCTTATTTATAGTTTTTTTGGGGAAGATACAATGGTGGAGGATTATTTGGATTTATTAAATGATCTAAATAATCAATGGTTGCTAATGAGTCTTCACCCTTGAGGATGAAGACCATTTCAAATGGTTGAGAGAAGCATGGGATTGGTTAGCTAAGTCAACAAAAATAAGTCAACCTTATTGGAAACTCAAGGGAGGACTCATAGGAGGTTGATAAAGTTTTGGGTTTGGTTGGGATGAGAGAGAAAAATGTGGAAGATGTTGGATAAGGCATAAAATCTGGATTTTATATTTAAAATAAGGATATAAATTATGCATAATTAACTAATTTGACTTATTCAATTATTTGAATTTAGAGGGAGATGTGATGAATTATTTTAAGAAGAATTATTAAATGGATTTTAGTTGCATTTTGACACTAAATTAAATTTAGGTGTCTACATTACCAAATGAAACTCATATAATATAAGGTGAAGACCACAACTTAGGTGGAAGTAATAAAGAATAAAGCATGAAGTAAAATGTATTGGATAGATTTTTCACAAGCATCTAGAATAAGGTAGACATGTCTAAAATCACAAATATGGGGATGAGTATCAACTAGATAATGAACAAAGGATTAAAATAGTCCATGAGTTGGCTAGTCAAGTAATGAAAATAAGAATTGCCATATTAATTAATACAACACCAAAGTTTGTGAACATCACAAGAATACATATAAGTGCATTGAGCATGGTCCCAACATATTTCATGGTAAATGATACATATGATTATACTAGGATTAATCTAATTACATTGACCAAATGTAAATGTTGATGTTTGAGTGGGATTGAATATCCTCTCAAAACACACATGTGTCAGCCAAGCTAACACCATGGGTAGATAGATCAAATCAAGGATGTAAATTAAGATGAGTGTTCATCTTATTAGCATGTAGGATTTTCCTAGCCACACATATGTTTTTCAACACTTTTTAGTCATCATAATGATAAATAATGTGAAAACATATGGTGCTTTGCAAGGTAGGCCATGCTTGAAACAACCAAAAACTAGTCATTATTAGGAATGAGATACTCTTCATGATCTAGATATATAGGTAATGGGTGATAATTTAATTTAATAATCAAGAAACATAATAAAAACCATTTACATCTAATTCAGACTCCAATATCAAAGACCAATGAGAGGAGTTAAAACTACATTAATTTGAACCAATAAAAGGAATACTTATGGTTGTATTTTCACTAACAATTTTAATGTAGGTTAGTAGTACCAGATGAGCTTCCACCTTCACATGGTTGGTGCCATGAGTATATAAGATTATCCTTTTAAAATAAATAGAAGCCTAAAATTAATAATTTTAGTCTCGAGGCTTGATGAAGAGTAGGGGGATATTCAAATGTTAGAACACCCATCTAGACATGTATGCAAATATGGTCCATTGATTGGGCTAACGAGTCAGAATATACACCTCCTATTGTCAAAATTTTGGTTCCTTAAAAGACATTTATCTATGATATAAAACTCAATTCCATGTCTTACTCATTTTGAGATAGCAATAATCCTCTAGGGGTGATTATAGGACTCACCCCTACAACTGTACAAGATGATAGTTTGTATCTACACTTCATGGTTCTCCTATAATGCATGGTAGAAGTTTGACTAGTTTTCCCACTCAAGGATGAGAAGCTTCTCTTTAGGGACGCATCTAACCAACTACAAATTTTATTATTGAGGATCAATGAAGAGCATAGGGTGCCATTCTAGTTTTAAAACATCCATCTAAACACATTCGCACAGATGGTTCATCAATTAGGTTAATGAATCAAAATATACACCTGCCACTAACCAAATTTTCGTCCTTAAGAGACATTTAGTTATGAGAGAAAAATTGTTTCCATGTATCACTCATCGCTAGCTATTAATAATCATCTAGGGTTCTTATAGGACTCATCTATGTAACTATAGGATTCGATCTTTACTCTCTACCCATCATGATTATCTTACAACATGTAGTGGAAGTTTACTTAGTTTTCACTATTAGGGATGAGAATATTCTCTTAAAGGATACATCTGATGGATGTCATTGCTACCCTTTCATTTAACCAATATGTGTTGTTATCATTCAATACCAAGGCTAGTGTTTAAGGCTATTTGTTGTAAGGTATTTATTGGGTTTAGCTAACAGTTTTGTTTAGGGTTTTTAGTGTTGTTATAACCTAAGTTTATACTCCTAAAGTCTAAACTAATGCTTGAAACAAACACACTTACTTTAAATGTAAACACACAAAATAGAATTGAATACTCTAAAAGTAATCACATAATGTTGTAAAGTAAACACACTAAAATTCAATATAAAATCCACACTTCTAATCTAAGTTTTAGAAATTAAAGGAATGATAAATGCTTGTTCAAATCTAAAAGCACACATATTAACAATCTATTATAACTTGTAAGTTATTAATCCACTCACACATAGCATTTTTATTAATTCTAATTGAAAATAAATAAGAATTAAATTATAAATACCAAAATTACATGTCCTATCTCCTTGGGAAGTGGGCCCTTACTTAGCCTTGGATTCAAGGTTAAATCAACTCAATCTTTAAAACACTATCTTAATGCATAAAATGAAAGAGTAATTTGCTATGAAGTCTTCTTGTATTCAAAATAATAATTCTTACAATATTTATGCACCCATATAGACCAAGCATGGATCTACCTTTTATTAGATGCAAAATAAACTATCCTAAAAATTGGGTAACAACTCAATTAACCAAATAAGAAGATGTTCATAGAGATCAATTTGTTATGGATGAAATAGAAAAGAGCATTGCAACAATATCCACATATGGTTGGGAATATCCTCATGGGATTTGCAACTACATCTTCTAACCATATCTGATCATCAAATATTACATATAATATATCCATATCATCTTATCTAAAGATTCAACCTCTATCAACTAACTTCCATAAATGGAAATCTAAATATATATTTAAACATATATAAATATAGAAAGTATCTAGAGGAGTCCTAGATCATCATGGAATAGTTGTAAGATCTTCTAGAATGCCTTAGAACATGATGTGGACAAGTTCATAGCAATTTATGAGAATCTGGAGCATGACTGTCATAATCCATTAGCTTGACTTTTGTAATCCATAATTATCTATCAAGGTTTATAGAATGCCTAACATAATCTAGATGTGTGCTTAAATTATTAGTTCTTGGTTATGGCACTTCCTTGTCTTCATGAGATAATATAAAAACTCTTATTTAGACATTATTATACATGTACATATCAAAATATAGAATACTAAACATGCAAATAGTTAGAACATCATGCAAAGAATGCTAACTTAGACTCACATGAGCTTATAGAGATAAAAGCATTCATTTTCTACCTCAAGATAGTTATAAACCCTAAGACTACATACAATGCTCAACTCAAATGTCATGTTTATGGATATGAAGGATGATATATTATGGCTATAAATGATGATATGTCATGGCTATAATGAGTCATAGTGTGGACTCATCATTTCCCCCACACCTTATATTTTTCTAGTCTCATTGAAAACTAACTTCTATTGTCTTCATAAGTGTGAATAATATATCCCATCTTAATACTAAGATCATATATGGAGTAAAAATCTTGGAATATTATCTCATGAGGAGAATTAAATCCCATATCTTTGTTAATAAAATAAATCCAAAAAGAAAATTTTTCCTAAGATTGTGGCCTTGTATTCTACCATGGAGACATAGGAGAGAGCAATAGAGGTGGCCTAAATCTCATTCCAATCCATATTTTTTCCCCTCTTTATTAAATTACATCAATAATTATCTTAGTGATGGCCTCAACCCTTCTAAGGGTCTATCTAATAGTGGTAGGAGAAATAACTTCTCTCCATTTTAAAGGGATTGTCAACAAATTCAAGCATTGACTATAGGAAGTCACCAATTGGTCAAATAAATGTTGGAAAAATAGTTTAAAATTGATAATAACATCTTATAGAGCATAAATATAATAATCATAGATTTTAGACCATTGAAAATATAAATTTTTGAATTTTTTCAATATTTGTTATGTATTACTAAATTGGGGTCTAATGCATATACTAATTTTTCTTGCAGTGCTTATATGGTCATTATATATATCCTACCATCCTATTCTATTCTTGTAGGTAGAGAGAAGAGCTCTCAATTTCAACTCTCCAATAAATAAATTGACTAAGAAATTATTGGTGTTCCCTACAATAATATCACATAGATAAAATTCACATAATAAATCATGTCTATCAGTACTTTTCTAATAGACTATCAAGAATTTTTCACTTGTATTAATATCATGTGGTAATCCACAAGAGATTTGGAGTAACTACCATCTAAAAAATTTCTCATGTAAGAATAAAATATATTAAGGGGAAGGATTCGTACAAGCTAACAAATTTTCCCCAATTTGATAGGTGAACTGAATGGTTTGTCTAGCTTGTTCTTCTCACTAATGTGTTTGTGTCAAGTCTTCTTAAAAAATTTATTTCTCCTTCTCAAAAAGGTTTTTTTACTTCTTCAATTCTCCAAGATTAGAAAAAAAATTCCCAATGACTTATGACATTAGGGTAGGATAGATTGGTTTGGAAACCTTGTTCTATAATGGGTTTGGGAGGCACATTATAAGAGCTGGAAGCTATTTGAGCTTTCACTATGGTATTCTCTTATTAATATTTAATAATATTTATTCTTAAATATATATTATCTTATTCAAGTGTCTTGGTGTAAATCCACATATCAATAATTTCATTCTCAGATTCATCTAACTTCTCAAAGGCCTGAGTCTGAATGCTTTCTATTCTCTTCAACAAAAGAGAGATGACAAAATCCTTACACTAGGCTGAAGATATTAGCTCAGCAATGTCTTCTACATTTTTTGTGATTATGGCTTCCAACTAAAATACTTATAAGGCATGTTTTAGTGTTGCATCATCTATCTCTTTGGAAGGTTGAGCTTATTCATCAATCATAGGAGCTTTACCTTTGTCAATAAATATTTGTGTTGAGGTAAGAGGAATAGTCTATGCAAAATCATTTTGTGGAAAAAGAATTTCCACTTCCTCTTTATCTTGTGTTACACTAATAGTAGTAGTGGTTTCCTATATTACACTATCAAGAGTTTTTGCATTCATTGCTTTGTCATCATCAATAGCTAATATCAATTTTCTTCTTCTCTTCTAAGTGAGAGGAAGAATTTCTTCATGTGAGGCTTCTTGAGGTGTTAGATGTGAAAAGGGTCTATTGATGATTCATATTCTATGATTTGAATGGGTTCTTATGCAGAAGTATTTTTTAAATATGGCTTAGGGTTTCTTGTGGAAGACCTAAGTATTAATCTTCTACTTGGCTCTAATGGGGCGATCACATTGAGGGGACTTGGAGGTCTAAGTACAGTAGCCCTAATAGTTGATCCTATAATTTTAATTGACTTAGGCGTAACCATTTTGGATAAAGAAACCCTTTATGGATCAATAGAGCTCAAACCAAAAGCATCTCATGGTATGTTATTATCAAATTATAGGTATTTCTTCTTTTTTCTTCATGGAAAGAAATACAAGCTCTTATGTCTTGCTTTTGCTAAATAAAATGATGTTGGATTTTCAACTAAATGAGTTAATGATGGTGGATGGAAGATGTTTTATTAGGTCACCTCATATCCATGACTTGAGTGGACCCTAAAAAATGAGGGTAAGTTGATTTGATGCTAGGGTTGTTACAAGCCATACCTCAAATGAATCAACTTTTTCATCACAATACAACCTAAAATACTACACTAACCATCATAAGTGAGGTATTTGATAATCCAAATAAATACAGACCTCCAAAGTTTAGATAAGGAATCTTTGTTGATACCTTTAATTCTACCATTTACGTCTTGAATATATAATAGCACCAGTTCTCCCTTGCCATGGAAAATACAAATGAGGTCATTGAAGGGGGATCTTCTTGAAATCTTAGCCCCTTCATCTAGAATTTTAGATAATTTGCTAATAACCTAGATGGAGAATGGAATTTGTACACCACTAATAGTGGAAAATTCCATCTTCAAGTAGAGGATGAAATCTGTAATAAGGGTTTCATCAAAACCCTATAATCTTATGAGAAACTCGAGCCATCCTTCTATTTAAAACACTTATTTTACTTGTTCATCTCCTAAAAGACCTTTTATAGAATTGGTCTCAAATTTTTTCTTCTATCCCATTATAATTTTTTTCCAATTTTTCACAAAACACAACAATCTATAGCTCTACTCAAGAGGGAAATGACACTTTGTTAGTAACAGTATCCTTTTTGTTTTAATGCTACAGATGAAACTTAAAGCTCTCAAGCATATTGAATGATGATGATAATGTTAGCTGATCATATCATAAGTAATAATGATTACTGATTATTACCTTTTTATTTATTCATAATCATCACACTACTAGTTCTCTATCAATTTCTTTCCCACATGAGTTATGATATTATGACAAAGATAAAGTCATCATGGAAGTGTTTATGACTTGATAGGATAAAGTCCATAGCATGTAATCAAGTTCCAAAGGGTAGATTTTTGAAAAGATTCCCTACTAACGTGTGAATATATTTCACATAGAACTTATGAAAACTTTGCCAAAGATAAAGCATATACTTATAAACTCAAAAAATTAAAATCTAACCGTTAGTAAAAGAATAAACATTATACCTTTGAAAACTCATGAATTTGTCCTCATTTGTCCTTCTTCACCTATTCTAACAAAATAAATTGCATTAATTAGTTTAAGGAATGGTACAAAATAAGATAACATAATTGTTTATTACTTTGGAACAAGGAGAATCAATCATTAATCTTATATTTCTGAACTCACATTTTTTATTTTTGCCCTTGACTAGACATTTAATGGTTTTCTAATCAAGGCTCATCTTCTAGTACATGATCAACTAGAAAGCTAGTTTTATGGTCATGATTGTCAACATCCCTAAGGATTTTTATTGTTGAAATTTATTTTTTACTTTTTTTTTCTTTTTCTATTTTTTGTTATTTTTACATTTATAGAGAAGAGGTGGATCCTCTTCCTTTATTAAGCTCATATTGTCTTCAAGGGTCAGTATTCATGAAAGCTCTAAGTTCTTCGATAAGGCCAAACATATTTTTTACTCATTGGATGAATTCTTCTTTACTAAAAAGCTTCTGGTATAGCTTCAACCTATGTCCATTGACTAGAGTGTTATCTGATTACCATCTATAGGAAAAAATTGTATTAAACTATTATCAAGAATCTTATCTATCTAAAATGGTCCTATCCATCTAGTTATTTAATTACCTTTGAAGTGTTAATACTTAGAATCATACAAAAGTGTCTAGTCTCCTTCTTTGAACTATCTTTCCTTGATGTGAAAATCATAACATTATTTCCTGTTGTCTCCAAATCTTGCATCCTAAAAGAGGGTTATTCAGGCCTCCTCTAGATTTGCACAATATTGGGACATTTTTAGGCCTGTGGGTATGCCTATAAGTGGAAACAAACCTCTAGGTTGAAAGGGCTAGCTCCCTATATTATATTTTTGTATAATAAAAATGTTAAACCAATTTGTATGAGTGAAAAGAGTCAAAACTCTACATAAATGAAAATCCTAGTCTAAAATGGTGGCACACCAAGAATTAGTATCCACATGTATGCCCTATACTTATGCATAATATAGTATAATATATTCTATAACTCAAGCTCTAGAAGATTCCAACATAAATATTTCAATGTAGAGACAAAATTAATGAGATCACACAAGGTAAATAACTAGAAAAGACAACCTGTATAGACCAAAAAAGGGTTACACATGTGCAAAATATCATATAGCTAGAATGCACTCTACATGGCATGTTAGATCAACTCTTTGCTCAAAATCATGAAGAATAGAGAATAGAAGGATAAAACATCAATTGTTGTCACTTTATGTCTCTTACATGCCTAGGAAAATGTCAAGAACTTAGAAATAAAATAGACGTATGCTTCTTTGCTCAAAGGCAAGAAAATGGCAAAACATTCTAGCAGGGCTTCACCGTACTATCTGTGGATGATAAAACAAGAGCCCAAGGGTCCTATTTATATCAAAAGAGGGAGAGAAGAGAGAGCTCTTGGGAAAAAAAATACAATCCTCTAAAATGGTTTATAATCGCCATCCTGGTAAAATTGATTCTAGTTTTTCTCTTATTCAGTTAGAGTTGGTCCTTCTCTTTGATTTTCCCTTTTGAAATGACCAAGATCATTGCAAATCAATGGTGAGATGACCCTCAATAATAAATGGCTCATATCATTGTTTTGAACCTTATATTCTTTCTGAAAGCTCCCATATTTTGCACTACAAACCCATTCGGGCCTTCTAAATGGCTTTACTTATAAACTTATAAGTCAAGCATGTTGGGAAACTTGATTTACACTATATTTTCCCTTTTGGGTTTTTTTATTGATTTTATTTATAAAATTCATAAGAAAATCTTGTTGGGAAACTTGATTTTCACTGTAGAGTCATTTGGGTTATCCAAGTGACTTTACTTCTTACTTACTCCTTTGGGTTCTTTTATTGCTTCTACTTATAAAAGTCATAAGCAAAGTTTGTTGGGAAACCCAATTTTCACTGTAGAGTCATTTAGGTTTTTCAAGTGACTTTACTTCTTATTTGAAGACTTTAGGCATGAATTTGATGTCTTGTGGCACATCACTAAGTTACACCCCAATGGCTAGTTGGCCACCCTAAATTTGACATCCTATGACACATCACCTCTTTGAATCCCAATGGCTAGTTGGTTGTATCAAATTTGACATCCTAAGGCATGTCATGGGGATCCATTTGGGTTAGGAATATTATTTCAATAAATATTCCCAAAGTAATTCCTTTAGAAAATTTGTCTGAAGGAATTTTTTTGAGAATTTTGCCCGAAAGGTAATGATTAGTTCCTTCGAGAACTTTTCCCAAAGGACACTTGGGTTGGGCTTATTATTTTGGGAAATTTTCATAAAGTAATTCCTTTAGATAATTTGTCTAAAGGAATTCTTTCAAGAATTTTGCTCGGATGGTAATGGCTAGTTCCTTCAGGAACTTTTCCTAAAGGACACTTGGGAAAGTGTCCTTTAGAAAAGTTCTAAAGGACACTTGGGGAAGGCACAAGGTCCCTTCAGAACTTTTTTAAAGGGAATTTCTAGAGATAAAGTGCCCTTTATAAAAAATTTAAGGGACATTTGGGTGGAAAAGTTCCCTTTAGAACTTTTTCAAAGGGTCACTTGGAAGAAAAGTGCCCTTCAAAAAAGTTCAAAGGGACACTTGGGGAAAAAGTACCCTTTAGAAATTTTTTGAAGGGTCACTTGGAAAAAAAAGTGCCCTTCAAAAAAGTTCAAAGGGACACTTTGGGAAGAAAAGTGCCCTTTGAAACTTTTTTGAAGGGTCACTTGGACAACAAAGTGCCCTTCAAAAAAGTCTGAAGGGACACTTGGGGAGAAAATAAGGCAATAAAGGCCCTTCAAAAAGGTTCTAAAGGGTACTTCAGGGCAAAACAAAGCCCGACAGGCTAAGGCAAACAAGGCAAAGGGAAATAATAAATAATAAGGGAGAAGACCCTAAACCAGGAGAGGCTGAAGGGAAAAGACAAACAATAAAGCAAGAGACCAAACATAGAAAATGAGCAAGGGAGAAATGAAAAGAGCCAAAGGGAAAACACAAATTGGTCATACAAAAAATGGTCAACATTCTAAAAATTTCTAGGGAAGACATGCTTGTTATGTCATAAGACCAGTCACCCAAATCCTTCCATTGGGCATGGAGTCATGCAAGGCAAATAGGAGTTGAAAGAACAAGCCATGGATGAACACACAATTTGGAGAGACACATGCATAGCCAACAAAAGGAAAGAAAACACCAAAAAGGGAAATGTGTTCCAAAGCACTTAAGGAAAACAAACACAATAAAAAAACACACCAAAATAAGGTATATACAAGACACAGCTAGAAAAGGTCAAAAGCAATGCTTCAAATGGACTCTATTCACTAGAATAGGCAGCTCTTCTCCATCCATTTTGGATAGCTAAAAGGAGTTTTTTACCTTGCACTTGTTGATGATGTAAGGACCACTCCAAAAAGTATCAAACTTTGTATGTTTGCCTGATTTTGCTCTATATTCATCCCATTTCAAGACCAAGTCACCTTCTTTGAACACTCTTTCCCTTGCCCTTCTGTCAAAGGATTTCTTCATGAGGACTTGATGGTGTTCCAAAGATTTATGTGCATCATCTCTTGCATCTCTAAGTTGCATTAATTCTATAAATCTAAACTCTATGGGAGTGTTTTCAAGTAATTATAGCTATTATGCAAGTTCCAAGGTAGGGAGCTCTTATGATATGGATAGCGTAGCTTCTCTCCCATAGACAAGCACAAAGGGAGAATTACCAATCAAACTCTTGGGAGTTATTCTGTCTACCTATAAGGCTACCTTCAACTTGTTATTCCATGCTCTTTGATTGCTTTCCAACATCCTCTTGATGATCTTGATGAGGTTCTTGTTACTAAACTCAACCAATCCATTACTTTGAGGGTAGTAGTTAGATGAGGTACTCAAATGAACTCCAATCTTTACTGCCTAATCAAAAGTTTTAGCACTTATGAAAGCAAGTGTATTATCTAAGATGATGACATGAGGAGCTCCAAACCTTATTATAATGTTGTCATAGAACTCCAAGATGGAAATTTCATTTGATTATTTTAATGCAATAGCCTCTACCCATCTTGTGAAGTAGTCTATAGCAGTCAATATCCATTTATGTCCAGCACTTGATGGAGGGTTGATCATGCCAATGAAGTCAAGGCCCCATTGCATGAAAGGTTTGTCCACTTGGATAGAATTCAATGGAAGGGTAGAAACCTTTTATTTACAAATAAATAAAGTACATTGAGGACAAACATTAGACCAATGATAACAGTCCTTAAAAATACTGGGCCAATAGTAACCAACTCTCATTATTTTTGCAGTTGTTGTTATACGAGAGAAGTGACCACCATATACACCATTATGGAACTTTTCTAGTATCATATCAATTTGGTCATTTTTAATGCATCTTAGTAACACATTGATCATATCCTTCTTAAAGAGAATGCCATCCACAAGACAATAAGGAATAGCTTGCACCCTAAAATACCTTCTTTGATATTTTTTCAATCCATTGGGACACTCACCATTTTGAATAAAACTAATGATGTCTTGTGTCCAACTTTGGTTTTACATTTGATTAGTTGGTTGGTATTGAACTTGATTTACCAAGGCTTACTCTTTTGGTTCTTAAAAGTCAAATAATAAGTGCTCACATAAACCTATTCCTCTTACTAGGCTAGTTACCTTAATGTCAATGTCATATTCCATCACCTTCGTGATCCATCTAGCTCTCTTCTCATTGAGATCCCTATTTAGGATAAATTCTTTGGTGTTAGGATGGGAGACCATGACATGGATCTTGTTGTTGGAAACCATATGCCTAAACTTTTTCAATCATCTAATGATGGTTAAAGCTTGATTCTCAATATAATAATATCTCACTTTGTAGTCTTCTAAGCTTTGGCTAAAGAAAGTAATTGGTTACTCAACATCTTTATCATTCTTTTGCATAAGCATAGCTAAGATTGTATCAAGGTTAGAAAAAGTATAAATAATGAAATCTTTAGAAAAAATTGGATTTAAGAGACTGGGAGATGTTGTAATTGCTTGCTTGATTTCTTTAAAGCTACCTCTACCTTCCTTGGTCTAAGAAAAAACTTGGTTTTTTTAGCATGGTTGTGATAGGATTTACCACAGTTCAAAGTTTGGGATAAACCTCCTTACAAAGTTATTTTTTCCGAAGAAACTTTGCATCCCTTTCTTGTGTTGAGGCAAAGACAAGCCTAGAATAGCTTCAAACCTTTCAGGGTCAGTAGATAAGACTTTTATTGAAATAACATGACCTAAAATCTTACTTTCATGGGTAGTGAAGATGCACTCCTTTGGATTGAAGGATATGTCATACACTCTACACTTATCAAACGCTTGCCTTAGATGTCCCATATGATTAGTAGCATCCTTTGCAAAATTGGTAATATCATCAAGGTAAACAATTAAAAACATATTGATCAAACCTTTGAAAGCCATGTGCATTGCCCTTTAAAATGTAGCTCCAGTATTGGATAAACCAAATGGCATCTTATTGTAGGTATAGTTCCCCCACTTGGTGGTGAAGGTTGTCTTGAATTGATCCTCTTCATTTACCAATATTTGATTATAACCTGAATAACCATCAAGAAGTGAAAAACATTGAGAACCTAAAACAATTTGCATAATTTATTCCATGGAATGGAGTGGGTAATGATCCTTGAGAGACACTTTGTTTAGATCATGAAAATACATATAAAGTCTGATTTCTTCATTATTATTTTGAACTAGCACAAGGTTGGCTACCCAAGCTGAGTGCTTGATAGGAAAGATAATCCTAGACTTAATCAATTTGGTTAGCTCTTTCTTCATGAGTTATTCTACCTTGGGGTTGATAGATCTTTGCTTTTGTCTTACTAGTTTAGCTCCATGCTCCAAATCAATGGTGTGATGAGCTAAACTTAGGTCAAATCCTTTCAAGTATTTATATTCCTAGGCAAAGATGTCATGAAACTCTTTGCATAATGCAATAAAATCTTTCTTTTCCAACTTAGAACAAACTATTGGGGAATCAGGTGCAAACAAACACAGCTCTCTGATTCCACTTGTAGGATCTTGCTCCTCAGAAAGAGCACAATATGATTACCAATATATAAGCAATTGAATATGTGGAATAACACAGAATCAACAAGTAACTAGAATTCACCAATGACACAGAATATGAGAGACAATACACTATCTTGTATTAATACTTGTACAGAAAAGAATACAATAAAGAGACGCCACGCTCTTCCACCTTATAGAAGTTTCCCACACCTCAAGTGTACATCTAGTCTTCTCAAGAAAACACTCTCCTACAAAAAATGGTCCCAACACACAACTCACACACAGAATTGGTGTTCACCTCTCCAATTGATCAGTAACAACCCTGTCAGTTCACAAGTACTCAAAGTACTTCAAGTTGATCTCCCATGAACCTGTAAGCTACAATTCAACAGACCATACTTACACATGTAGATCTCTTATGAGCTTGCAACAACCTGCAACTCAATGATCTTACACTTGTGGAAGGAACTTCCTTGCCTTCCTTGCTTTCACTCTGAAGAATCTCTTCCTTGAATCCTAGATCCTTGATTACAATACAGCCCATGAGTCTATTATATAGATCCCATGCATATAATAATTAGAAACCTAATTACAATAATTATAAATGCAGCTCGAGACTATAATTAGCCTTTAGCATGCAAACACTTGGTTCATTAACGAACTGTCTGTGAACTGGCAGTTCTGAAACCACACAGGCGATCGACATCAGTCCCTGTCTGCCTGGAGGTGACTGACGTTGGCCAACCTCCTATCATCGTTAGTTGCCTTCTATTCCCATGTGCCACGGTTGATTGTCTTCTGCACAAGACTCTGCCAACGTCGGTCTCCCTGGAACTGAGCAACTTCATGTCTACACTGGTTGAAGCTTTTATCTCCACAACCTAACAATCTCCCACTTGGAGATAAATAGCTGCAACTGTACCTATACCTATACTCCATCTAATTTGTATCTTGTCTTGTATCCCTCTTCAAGTTCAATCTTGAAGACTAACCACCACAACCCCTGTGGTGAACATCTTGTCATCAAAATCACTTGCCGCATCCGCATCTACAAACACATGTAGAAAAGAAACTTGACCCTACATAGCAAGTGCACCTGCTGTTGGTCCCTCTTAGAAACTTGAGAATCCACTGAATTGCCCTCCAGTGCTTCTTTCTTGGATTGGCTCTAAACTTTCTGGCAGCTCCCACTGCTTGGGAAAAACCCTAGGTCTAGTACACATGTACTCAACCTCATTATGTGAATCAGGACCCTATTTTATGAACTGTCCAACCATTGGCGTGCTAACTGGTCTCACACAATCATCTAAAGACAAAATCACCCTGTGACCTTCCATTCCCCTAGAACACACTCATGCCAAATAATCTTGCTGCTCCAAGATTCCTCATGACAAACTTCTAAACTAACTTTAAGTTTAGTTTAGTAACTCCCTGTATGTGTAACCCTACAACAAGCCCATAATACAGTAATAGGATAATGTAGCTAATATTATCCAACTTGGTAAAGAGAAACACAATGGTTAAACCTCCATTATCCTATAGCTTACTCAAGACCATACACCCGGCCTATCGTCTCACGTATTTATTCCCGCTCTTCTTCATCCTGAACATCCATTCGTCTATCAGTGCTTAACCCAGCTGGCAACTCCACCAACAACTCCTGTTTGGTTCTTCTCTAAGGAATCACATTCCTCATCCATGCCAAGCTCTCACTATTTTCTGGATCTACCTACTCTGCTTCTTTAACAACTTCCTGGTTCTTAACCATCAGTGACCAACAAGTAGTGTAAAGAAGGGAAATGACAAATTTAAAACTTACTTACCACTTCAGTCTTCCATATGGGCGCTTGAGACTCCTTGACATCTTGTTGTCCACCCAAAATCTATCTCAGTAACTAATGCTAGTCACATCTCATTTTGCACCTGACTGAAGTTAGTTCCATGTGACTTCCAAACTGCCGATGTCAGTTTCCCATGGTCGATGCTGGTTTTTACCTATCCTGAGTCACCGAAGTCAGTCTACACATAGCCGACATTGGTCCCTATGTGGACATTGAAGTCAGTTTTATAACCACCATCGGTCTCTGTGTTTTACTTGTGAGAAATGACTTTCTCTTGTGAGCTCTTTTTGGAATAGAACCTTATCCAAATTACCCTTGCTCTGCTCAAAATTCCTCAGCCCCTTTGACTGATACCAGTCTGTCATCTTCTCCTTAAAAACCAAGGCTTTCCTATTCTTGTCACTAACATCAGATTTCTCAAGAAATGTAACTTTCTTCTTCTACATACAGAAACCACGATCTATGCTTCTCAAAACCGAAAGCATACCCTTTGACTTAAGAACATGTATCTCCTTCTTATCCATGTGACCAAGCCTATTAAGCCACAACTCTGAATCTACAGCTGAAGTAGATAACCTAGAAAGAGAATCAGTAATACAAGTAGATAGATAAAGTGTACCTACTTTCTTACCTCTAGCTACAACAAGTGCACCCTTGGTAACCTTCCAAGAGTCTGTTGTGAGAGTTACTGTGCAACCCTCTTCACCCAACTTTCCAACTGAAATCAAATTCCGCTCTAGGAATGGGATATGCATGACCTCCTTCAACACCCATGTGTTGCCTGTCTATAATTTTAGCTTCACTTTCCCTTTGCCAACCATTTGACAAGGCTTACCATCCCCTAAATAAATTTCTCCAAAGTCTCCCTGGACATACTCATGAAAAAATTCCCTATTTGGGGATGCATGAAAAGAGGCACCAGAATCTAAAATCCAAGATTATACTTTATCCAAAGAACATACCAGAGCATCATGTGCAACATATTTTGCAACATCTACTTCTTGTTCATGTCTTTCATGCTGATCTGTAACCGATCTGCAATCTCTCTTTAAGTGCCCTTGCTTTCCACATTTCCAGCAGGTTATTCTGCCATACCTAGACTTGGATCTCTTGCCTATCTTTGACCTTGATCTCCCATGCTCCATCTTCTCTCTTGGCCTTCCTCTGCTTTCAACACTCAAAGCATTTCCTAATGATTCACCTGTGTTTTTCCTGTGTATCTCTTCATTCAAGATTACACCCACAATATCATGCACTTTTAAGATTTTAGAAGCAGAAGCAGTATTAGAAACTGCCATTACCAAACTTTCCCAACTTTCAGGCAATGAACACAAGATTAAGAGAGCTCTAATTTCATCATCAAAATCAATATTGACTAAACTTAACTGGTTTACCAATCCATGGAAATCACTAAGATGGCTATGAATAGATCCACCTTCCAACATCTGTAAATTAAATAATTGCTTTATAAGAAATACCTTATTAGAAGCCGAGGGTTTTTCATATAAATTTGCCAAAGATTCCATCAACTCCACCATTGTCTTACATTGTGATAAGTTGGAAATCACAGACAATGCAAGACTTAATCTAATAGATCCCAAAGCCTTCCGATCAAGAACCTTCCATTCTTCATCCTTCATATCTGTGGGTTTGCATGTAACCCCACCCAACGGTAAGTACAAATCTTTTTGATATAGATAATCCTCAATCTGCATCCTCCATAATTGGTAGTTCTTTCCATTAAACTTCTCCATTCATAGTCTACTTTCATCTGCCATTGCTATACTCCCACTCAAATAGAAATCCCTGTGAGTAACCTGTAATCAACACACACTACCCAGATCTAATCCAATCTGTTAGTAATCCTAACCAAAAGCTCTGATACCACTTGTTGGTATCAAGCTTTAGAACCTGTAACCAAGGCTCTGATACCACTTATTGGGGAATTAGGTGCAAACAAACACAGCTCTCTAATTCCACTTGTAGGATCTTGCTCCTCAGAAAGAGCACAATATGATTACCAATATATAAGTAATTGAATATGCGAAATAACACATAATCAACAAGTAACTAGAATTCACTAATGACATAGAATATGAGAGACAATACACTATCTTATATTAATACTTGTACAAAAAAGAATACAATAAAGAGACACCACGCTCTTCCACCTTACAGAAGTTTCCCACACCTCAAGTGTATAGCTATTCTTCTCAAGAAAACACTCTCCTACAAAAAATGGTCCCAACACACAACTCACACACAGAATTGGTGTTCACCTCTCCAATTGATCAGTAACAACCCTGATAGTTCACAAGTACTCAAAGTACTTCAAGTTGATCTCCCATGAACCTGCAACCTGCAATTCAACAGACCATACTTACACATGTAGATCTCCTATGAGCTTACAACAACCTACAACTCAATGATCTTACACTTGTGGAAGGAACTTCCTTGCCTTCCTTGCTTTCACTCTGAAGAATCTCTTCCTTGAATCCTAGATCCTTGATTACAATACAGCTCATGAGTCTATTATATAGATCCCATGCATACAATAATTAGACACCTAATTACAATAATTAAAAACACAGCTCGAGACTATAATTAGCCTTTAGCATGCAAACACTTGGTTCGTTAACGAACTGTCCATGAACTGGTAGTTCTGAAACCACACAGGTGACCGACATCGGTCCTTGTCTGCCTTGAGGTGACCAACGTTGGCTGACCTCCTACCATCGTTGGTTGCCTTCTGTTCCCATTTGCTGCAGTCGGTTGTCTTCTACACAAGACTCTGCTGACGTCAGTCTCCCTGGAACTGAGCAACTTCCTCCATGTCTACGCTGGTTGAAGCTTTTAGCTCCACAACCTAACACAAACCTTTCTAATCTTCAAAAGTTTGTCCTTGAAAATCAGAACCCTCTAATAGTTCTCTTCTTTTGTTGACATGCTCATTCTTTGGTTTTTCTTTTGATCATCCTCATTGAAGAAACTCTCCAAGGTAATCAGCCCCTTGGGTATTTTATTTGTCTTCATCATTACAATTTTCTCTCCATAATGATCATGCAACTTTTGATTTCTTGAAGATAAGCCTACCTCATTTTTCAAGAAGTGTGCAATGTGTTCATCACTTTTAAACACTTGCCATAACACTTAATTATCTATAATAGGTCTCACAATGATCTTGATATGGGATTTTTATTTCTCTTGTTCAACATCAATAGCTGAGTCAAAATGTGCTCCTATTGTAGCCAATCTATCAACATCATGTTTAAGTCTCTTGGTATGGGCTGGATGTTGAAGGCATCAAAATCCTCAATTAGATCCCATACCCTATGCTTTTAGGACTTGAGAAATGGGTTCTTGGCTATAGCTTGACTTCTCACTTGATGAATGACTAGCTCACTATCTCCATAGACTTTCAAAAGCTTGATTCCTCTCTTTTTTGCCCATTAGAGACCTTGAACTAAGCCTTCATATTCTACCACATTACAATTGTAGCTGAAGTGAAACCTATAAGAAGAGTAGTAATGATTATTTGATGGAGAAACCAACATGACACCAGCTCCTATGCCTAATTTACTCCTTGAAACATCAAAGAACATTTCCCACATGCCATTAAGTTCATGATCTGCATTGATGAGTGAAGGAATTGGGACATTCTCCTCATGCATGCAATAAACTCCCAAATCAGTTTTCTCAATGAAAGTGTAAGGATCAAGGCCATGTGTTTTAGTGTTTTACTTGTTAATATAGAGGTCAAAAATACATTCAAGAAGAGAAGATGTTTCACTATTTAGGACTATTTATTCCTCTTTACTGATTAGACAATTTTAATTTGTCATTATCTCCAAGTATGGATCAATGTGGAACCTTGCTAGGGGATTATTCCTTATGGTTACCTTTGTTATATACCTTTTCTCGAAAGCTATAAAGGACCAATCAATAGAAATTTATCCTCCTATCTTGGCCATAAAGTCCCTAGACAAGCATATAACAAAGTGTGTTGGAAGGTCCACCACCACAATATCTTGCATGATAGGGAAGCTTGGGTATCCATGTAAAAACACTTTTAGACCTTTGACCAATCCTACCATCTTAGTTAGAGTTCTATCTAGCTACAACATGCCTTTACTATGTGGCTCATAGTTTAAACCTAGATTATCAACCACTACTTTAGGCATAACAGTAGAGCTTGCTCCATTATCCACAATACAATTGTAGACCAACTTATCTCCCACAATGAGTGTGAGGTAGAAGGGAGCAGGGTTTTCAGCTTTAGTGGAAGGCTCCAAAAGATTATTTGGATAATTTGTGAGAGCCACACTATGATTCCTTTAAGATTGAGGAGCCACCTGCATGCTTGCTAACTACTCTTGCAAAAGCTCCTTTTTACTAGGTATATGTAGAACCTCCCAAAGGGATATGCTTGTCTTAGTACTCTTTAATGAGTACACAATATTTAGAGATGGAGTGTTCAATTTCTCCTAAATTTTTATGGTAATAAAGGAGTTGTAGCCTATTATGTTACAATCTTGGTAGCTGCATTTACATTTTGATTTTGTTGAGGAACATGGCTTGTAGAAGGTGCAACACTTTGATTGGTATTTTGTGGCCTTAAAGAGGTATCACTCAGAACTATTCATGGCTCCTAGAATTCACCCAAGGCTCTCTTCTTGGCCCTTGTATTGGCTGAAATTGACATGCCTTGAGTCAACATGAAATCATCTTTTACTTGAAAATTCATTATTCCCACACTTGGGCTGCTACCTTCTCCAGGACTATCCCTTTGGCTGGGACATGCTTCTTCTACTATCATCTAAGGAGTAGCTTCATCTTGTGTAGTCAAAGTGTAGTTGGTTCCTTCATCATCATGTGTAAAATGACCTTGAGGTTTCTCCATTGGTCGACATGATCTTCTCCTTGCACTAGATTTGCATGAACTAGAACAACAGCCTTTACGAGAGGAGTAGACTTTAGATTATATGCATTGGGATATGTACTGTAACCTTGTTTATTTTGTCCTCTCCCTTGATAATTGTGTTAGGATGGAGTTATATATCTTTGTTGAGGGTAGTATTATGGATTAGGTGGATCACTTACCTGATATTGAGCTTGTTTGAGCTGAGCTCTCAATGATCTAATTTTTTTATTCATGTCTACAATGTTATCCACCTTCTTGGGAAAGGATCTTGGCTTCACATTGGCATTGGGAACTGTGACATGCTTGAGGATTTAATTAAATTGTGGGATAACAAAGTCATGGAAACTCTTAGAGGAAGTTTTCTAGCCTAGATTAAGCTATTCTCAGCCTCAATTGCTAGCTCATATGCACCTCAAAGAGTGAATCCTTTCATTGACTGCAACATAATAGCAACATCAGTATCAATCCCTTTGAGGTATGTTGGGAACACAAAACTAGGAGGAGGTCTCATGATTGGTGGTAGCCTATACCATGTTGTTTGAAATCTCTCATTGAAATCTCCTATGGATTCATTTGGACCTCTTCTTATTAAATTCAGTTGATGTATTAAAGAAGCATGATCACTCTTATTTTTTAATCTTGTCACCAATAGGTCTCCAAAGCCATCCCAACTTTTAATGTAGCCCCACTCTAACATTCTATACCATTCAAGTGTGTTGCCTTTTAAAGACATAAAAAGCACCCTAATGGCTATGTTGGCCCTAGTAACATTATGAAAATTACATAAATTAGAAATGTCTCTAATATGTTCAGATGGGGTAATAAGACCCTCCCCATTGAAACTAGGAAGATTTTTGGTAGCATTTGGAGGGATGGGGTCATATGTAGGAAGCTTTATTGGGTTTTGGGTATTAAAAGTAGGAAAGGGTTGGTCTCTATCTATCTCTCCCCTTTCCCCCATTTCTCTTATTCCCCTATGATCCTCAATTTCTTCTTCTTCTTTAACTTCTTCCTCTCCTTTAACTTCTTCTATTTCTTCATTTTCTTCCCCAAAACCTCCTCACCAAGGATTTAATAGGGCTAAGAGTGGTTTAGGGTGTTGTTCTTTAGGAAGAGTTTCAATTAAATGGGCTTGGTTAGAAAATCTTAAGGACCTTATGAGGACCATGTAGGATAATGTATAAAACGTGGTCTAGAACTAGGGATTCACACCCTTTTAGAGTCATCAAATGCTAGGTTAGGGGTATTTCTATTACTTTATGCCTATCAAGACCAGAATTCACCTTGACTTAGAAATAATTTGGGTCTCATCAGGCATGTCAAAACTATTTTCTCCAAATCTTACACCCTAGAAGAGGGTTATTTAGGCCTCCAAATTTGGGCAATGTTGGGACATTTCCAATCCTGTGGGTGTGCCTATAATTGGAAATGAACCTCTAGGTTGAAAAGGCTAGCTCCTTGTATTAACTTTTTGTGCAATAAAACTATTGAAGTAGTTTATATGAGTGAAAAGTGTTAGAAGTTTGCATAAATGAAAAACCTAGTCTAAAAAGGTGATACACCAAGAATTAGTATCCAAATGTATGCCCTATACTTATACACAATATAGCAAAATATAGTCTATAACTCAAGCTCTAGAATATTCCAACATAAGTATTTCAATTTAAAGACAAAATGAATGAGATCACATAAGGTAAATAACTAGAAAAGATAAACTATATAGTCTATAAAAGGGTTACAGATGTACAAAATATCATACAGGTATAATGCACTCTACATGACCTATTGGATTAACTCTTTGCTCAAAAGCATGAAGGATAGAGAATAGAAGGATAAAACATCACTTGTTTTCACTCTGTGTCTCTTGCATGCCCATTCAAATGTCTAGAACTTAGAAAGAAAATAGACTTATGCTTCTTTGCTCAAAGGCAAGAAAATGGCAAAACATTCTAGTAGGGCTTCATCATACTATCTATGGATGATAAAACAAGAGCCCAAGGGTCTTATTTATAGAAAAAGAGGGAGAGAAGAGAGATCTCTTAGGTGCCAAAATAGAAGCCTCTAAAATGGTTTGTAGTCATAATCTTGGTGAAACTAATTTTAGTTGTTTTCTCATTCAGTTGGAGTTTGTACTTCTCTTTGATTTACCCTCTTGAAATGACTAGGATCACTAAAAATCAATGGTGAGATGACCCTCCATAATAAATGGCTCAAATCACTATTGTGAACCTTAGATTCTTCCTGAAAGCTTCCATGTTTTGCACTGTAGACCCATTCGGGCCTTCTGAATGGCTTTACTTATAAACCTACAAGTCAAGCATGTTGGGAAATTCAATTTGTACTATCTTTTCCATTTCAAGTTTTTTTATTTCTTCTACTTATAAAATTCATAAGCAAAGCCTGTTAGGAAACTTGATTTACACTACAGAGCCATTCAAGTTTTCCAAGTGACTTTACTTCTTGCTTGTTCCTTTAGGTTTTTTTATTGCTTCTACTTATAAAAGTCATAAGCAAAGCTTGTTGAGAAACCTTATTTACACTTTAAATCTATTAAAGTTTTCTAAGTGACTTTACTTCTTATTTGAAGACTTTAGGCATGAATTTGACATCCTATGGCATGTCACCAAATTGCACCCTAACGATTAGTTGGCCACACTAAATTTGATGTCCTATGGCACGTCAACTCTTTAAATCCCAATAGATAGTTGGTTTTATCAAATTTGATGTCCTACATCACATCATGGGCATCCATTTGGGTTGAGCTTATTGTTTTGGGCAATTTTCCCAAAGTAATTCCTTTAGACAATTTGTTTAAAGGAATTATTTTAGGAATTTTGTCTGAAAGGCAATGGCTAGTTCCTTTGAGAAATTTTCCCGAAGGACACTTGGGGAAGACACAAGGTTCCTTTAGAAAATTCTAAATAGCATTTCCAAAGGAAATGGCCCTTTGAAACTTTTTTGAATGGTATTTCTAAAGATAAAGCTCCCTTTAAAAAAGTTTGAAGGGACACTTGGGTGGAAAAGTGCCCTTCAGAACTTTTTCAAAGGGTCACTTAGAATAAAAGTTCCCTTCATAAAAATTTGAAGGGATACTTGGGGGGAAAAGTGACCTTCAGAACTTTATTGAAGGGTCACTTGGATAACAAAGTGCCCTTTGAAAAAGTTTGAAGGGACACTTTGGGAAGAAAAGTACCCTTCAGAAGTTTTTTGAAAGGTCACTTGGACAACAAAGTGCCCTTCAAAAAAATTTGAAGGGACACTTGGGGAGAGACACTTGGGGAGAAAATGAGGTAAGAAAGTCCCTTCAAAAAGGTTTTCAAGGAAACTTTGGGGAAAAACAAAGCCCGATAAGCTAAGGCAAACAAGGCAAAGGGAAAGAACAAAGAATAGGGGAGAAGAACCCAAACCAGGAAATGCTGAAGGTAAAAGACAAACAACAAAGCAAGAGACTAAACATAAAAAATGAGCAAGGGAGAAATGAAAAGAGCTAAAGGGAATTCAAAAAATTCATGCAAAAAATGGTCAACATTTCCTTTAGTACTGCATCATCTTTATCTACTACAAAGCTTTTGTTCTCATTTCATCCATCTCATTTAGTTGTAAAATTCTCTCTCTCTATGCTTCATCTAAGTAAATACATACTTCTAGTGCAATCCTCAAAGTTTTCATCTCAAATTCAATTGAAAAGAGAGGTTTCTTACCATATTCCTGTTCATATGGTGAAATATTGGTAGTGGTTTTCTACATTGTGTTGTATGCCCATATAGATTATAGAATCTTGGCTACCTAATTCTTTATATTACTACGAACTATCTTGGTAAGGATATTATATAATTCTTTATTGGTAACCTCTACCTATCCATTCCCTTGAGATTGATATGCAAAAGACTTTCTATGGTTGACTTGGTAGATTTTTATGAATGCTTGAATCATTTTAGATATGAATTGGGGTCCCTAATCAGACGCTATCTCTCTAAGTGCTCCAAATCTCTACATGATCTTAGAGTATAAAAATCTACTATTGCTTGTACTTCAACCTATTTGGTCACATAATTTGTACATACCAGCAAGTACTCCTTTCCTTGAGAAGGTGGAATACCAACTGATAGGAGGCCCCTTATCCAACGGTAGCACAATTGATTACTTATATATGAGAAATTGAACACGGAAATTATACCAGAATGATTAAGAAACTAGAAACATGAGACAGCAAAGAATTTGGGAGACAATACACACAATTGTATTAGATAATACTAGAAAATACAAATAAGGAAGATGCCACTTCTTCCTCCACCTCAAAGGCTTGCCACACCTCAAGACCTTCTTCCCTCTCTCTCTTGCTCAACACAAAACCAACTCTAAAGCCTGAGTTACAATCCCTCCTTGAATGTTATAGCTGATCTCCTTAACCTTACACCTGTAAATCTCCTTGATCTTGCTAGCTTCAATGCTCTTACTTGCCCTTAGAATTACTTTACAATACATGCCTTATGGGTCTATAAATAAGATCCCATGCTTACAAAAAATAGACATCTAACTACTAAAATTAGACACACAACTCGCGACTTAAAATAGTCTCTTAGCATGCAAACACTCGGTTTAACTAACTGACTGTTCGTAAACAGTAGTTATGGACTGCACAGGCGACCAACATCGGTCCCTGCTTGTCTGGTGCTGCCGACGTCGGTCGACTCTCTACCGTCGCCGGTCTCCTTCTCCACTGCATCTGACCGACGTTGGTCATACTGCTGACGTCAGTGGCTCTGGTTCTTCAGCATCCTTTCTTCATGTGTGTGCAAACGGTTGAAGCTTTTAGCTCCACACCCTAACAATCTCCCACTTGGAGATAAACAGCTGCAACCTGTACCTATACTTGTACACCATCTATTTTGTTCCTTAGGCTCTGTATCCCTCTTCAACGTCACCCTTGAAGACCAACCACCACGCAAACTTGTGATGCTATCCCTGACACCTATGCCATAAGAATTTTGCTGCTCCCAAATTCTTCATGACATACTTCTGAACCAACTTTACCCTTAGCTCAGAAAACTCCCTGTATATGCAACCCTGCAAAAAGTAACACAATACAGTAACAGGATAATGTAGCTAATATTATCCAACCTGGTAAAGATAAAATACAATGGTCAAACCTCCATTGCCCTGCAGCTAACTCAAGACCATATACCATAGCCTTCTATCTCAAATGTCCATCCACTCTCTTCTCTAAAATGGGAATCCATCCCTCTATCCAGCTGACAACTCCACCAACAAGTACCTGTTTGGCTTTACTCCAAGGACTCACACTCCTCATCCATGTCAAGCTCCCACTGTTTCTAGATTCTACCTGCATTGCTTCCTCCATCTTCCTAGTTCATGACTAACAGTAAGCAATATAAAGAAGGTGAACAATGAATATGAGGTTTACATACCTTTCCTGACCTCCACATGGGTGTTTGAGACTTAGTAATTCACCCAACATCCGTTCCAGTGACCAATCTAGGCCATCTCCCAGTCTGCTTCTGACCGATGTCGGTTCCCTGCACTGACCCTGACTGCCGACGTCGTTACCCCTGGCCGACGCCGGCGTCCCTTCTGCCGACGCCGGCGTCCCTTCTGCCGATGTCGGTCCTGATGACCGACGTCGAACTTCTCCTGTCCAACCTACCGACCCTGCTGGTCTGCACATGACCGATGTCGGTATCTGGATGACTGACATCGGTGCCAAGCTGCCGACATCGGTGTCTGTGTGTTCCTATAAGTGATGAAATTTTCATCTGCGAGCTCTTCTTGGATCAAACCTCTGTCCATGCTGCCCTGCTCAGACTTATTCAGCCCCTGTGACTGATCTCTATCCTTCATCTCCTCCACAAACACCAAGGCTTCTTTGTTCCTGTCAAAGGCATCAAATTTCCTCTTTCTGCAATGAACTGTATCTGTGCACATACCTTTTGAATCAAGAACTTCCATTCCCTCCCTGTTCTTGTGACCAAGCCTATTAGGCCACATCTTTGAATCTACACCAGAAGTGGAATCAGTAATACAAGTAGACAGATAAAGAGTGTCTACTTTCTTATCTCTTACTAGAACAAGTGCTCCCTTGGTAACCTTCCAAGAATCCGCTGTGAGGGTTATTGTGCATCCCTCATCTCCCAACCTTCCTACAAAAATCAGACTCTGCTTCAGAATTAGAACATGCATGACCTCCTTCAACACCCACGTGTTGTCAATCTGCAATCTCAGCTGCACTTTCCCTTTGCCAACTATCTGACAAGGCGTACCATCCCCTAAATAAAGAACTCCAAAGTCTCCCTATTCATACTCATGAAACAAATCTCTATTTGGGGATGCATGAAAAGATGAACCAGAATCTAATATCCATGATCCTACGTGACTATCCAAAGAAAGTATGAGAGCATCCTGTACCACAATATTTGCATCCTTTGCTTCTTCAATACCTACATGTTGATTCTCTTTATCTCTCAACCAACACTCCTTCTTTGTATGTCCTTTCTTTCCACAAAACCAGCAGGTAATACCTTTAGACTCGGATCTCCTTCCCAACCTTGATTTCCCTTGCTCAATCTTCTCCTTTTGCCTTCCTCTGCTTTCCACACTTAGAGCGTTCCCTGATGATTCACATGTGCTTCTCCTGCGTATTTCCTCATTCAAGATCACACTCACAACATCATCAACTTTTAAGATTTTAGAAGCGGATGCAGAGTTACTTACTGCCATAACCATACCGTCCCAACTTTCAGGCAAAGAACATAAAATCAAGAGAGCCTTTACCTCATCATCAAAAACAATGTTGACTGAAGCTAATTGGTTTACCAAACCATGGAAATCACTGAGATGAGTATGTACCAAACCTCCTTCCTGCATTTGCAAAGTAAATAGCTGCTTCATAAGGTATACCTTATTAGAAGCCGAGGGCTTTTCGTATAAATTTGCCAAGGACTTTATCAACTCTTCCATTTTTTTGCACTGTGATAAGTTGGAAATCACAGAAGCTCCAAGACTCAACCTTATGGAACCGAGAGCCTTCCAATCAAGAACACTCCATTCTTCATCCTTCATATCTGTGGGCTTGCATGCAACCCCACCCAACGGTAAGTATAGATCCTTCTGATACAGATAGTCCTCAATCTGCATCCTCCAGTGTTGATAATTCTTGCCGTTAAACTTCTCCATTCGTAGCTTGCTTTCTTCTGCCATTGTTGAACTCCCACTCAATCAAAAAACCCTGTGAATGACCTGTAATCAAAAACAATAACCTGCTTCCTGCAAACCGTAGCTCTGATACCAACTGATAGGAGGCCCCTTATCCAACAGTAGCACAATTGATTACTTATATATGAGCAATTGAACACGGAAATTATACCAGAATGATTAAGAAACTAGAAACATGAGACAGCAAAGAATTTGAGAGACAATACACACAATTGTATTATATAATACTAGAAGAAAATACAAATAAGGAAGATGCCACTTCTTCCTCCACCTCAAAGGCTTGCCACACCTCAAGACCTTCTTCCCTCTCTCTCTTGCTCAACACAAAACCAACTCTAAAGCCTGAGTTACAATCCCTCCTTGAATGCTATAGCTGATCTCCTTGACCTTACACCTGTAGATCTCCTTGATCTTGCTAGCTTCAATGCTCTTACTTGCCCTTAGAATTACTTTACAATACATGCCTTATGGGTCTATAAATAAGATCCCATGCTTACAAAAAATAGACATCTAACTACTAAAATTAGACACACAGCTCGTGACTTAAAATAGTCTCTTAGCATGCAAACACTCAGTTTAACTAACTGACTGTTCGTAAACAGTAGTTCTAGACCGCACAGGTGATCGACGTTGGTCCCTGCTTATCTGGTGCTGCCGACGTCGACCGACTCTCTGCCATCGTCGGTCTCCTTCTCCACTGCATCTGACCGACATCGGTCATACTGCCGACGCTGGTGGCTCTGGTTCTTCAGCATCCTTTCTTCATGTGTGTGCAAATGGTTGAAGCTTTTAGCTCCACACCCTAACAATCTATAGGTCCAACAAAGGCTATGCCCCACTTTTCAGAAGGTTCTAAAATTAATTGAGGATGAAGAGGCATTTGAGAAGATAGTGTAGTTATACCCATTCTCTGACATGGATCACATTACCAAATGTACCTTTTTACCTACTTGTGAAGAGTTGGTTATTAGTATCTAGATCTAAGGATCTTATGTATTATCCTTTTAACTAAGTAGTGTCCTCCACCAAGTTCATCATGACAAGTATGAATGATGTCATACATTTCATTTTCATTTACACAGTTTCAAAAGACATGATTAGGTATATATTTAAATAATATATTATTAATCTATTTATAATAATAACTAGCTTTAATCAACCATTTATTTTCTTTTCTAGTGAACTAAAAAGGAAACTTCCTTGTAGCCAAAAAGTTTTCTATATCAGCAAACCAAGGTGATTATGTTGTAACAACAAATAGTTTTTCATCTGGGAAACTATATTCTACAAGTTCTTCATCTACATTGTTCAATATAGAGATAAAATGAGCAACAACAGTGAACTTTCTAGGTTTATCACTAATTGGTGCATCAAATTCTTGTAATATTAATAGCCATCTTATAATTCTTCTTCCTACCACTAGTTTGTTCATCAAATATATGATATCTACATGATCAATATATATAAATATTTTGTAACCAATAATATAGTGTTATGGCATAAATCATAGCAAGGAATTATTTCTCAGTGGTTATGTAGTTTATTTTAATAGGAGTCAAATTCTTGCTAATGTAATATACGGCATACATCTGTCCATCTTCATATTTTTGTCTTAGAACTACTCCCATAGCATGATTAGATGCATTAGTGTAAATATGGAAAGTTTATGACCAATTAGGTCCTCTTAAGACTGGAGTAGAACTTAATTTTTCCTTAATGGTCTTAAATTCTTGTTGATAATCTAGAATCCAAACAAACTCACTCTCTTTTGTCAGCAAAGTAAACATTGGAGCAATAATTTTGCTGAAATATTATATAAACCTTCTATAATATCCTACATGGCCTAAGAAGCTTTTGATATCAATATGGTTTTGAGGGATAGGTAATTTTGAAATGACTTCAATTTTATTTGGATCCACTTGGATTCCTTTTGTATAAATATGGTGTCCTAAAACTATTCCTTCCTCTACCAAGATCAAACTTTTTTTATGACTCAAGGATAGATGGTGTTCTTCACATATTTTTATTACTTTGATTAGATTGTTCAAACTTTCATTAAATGACTCTCCATAAACATCAAAATTATCCATGTAAATTTCCACACAATCATGGATTAAATCTAAAAATATGATTAAGACTATTCATTGGAAGGTAGCAGGTGCTTGCACAAACCAAAGGGAAATACCCTATATGCAAATATCCCCCATGGAAAAGTGAAGGTTGTTTTATCTTAGTCTTCAAGTTCCACTTATACTTAGCTGTACCCACTAAATCCATCCAAGAAAGAAAAGTATATTTTTCCTACCAAATTGTCAAGTACTTGGTCAATAAAGGGTAAAGGAAAATAATTTCTCATGGTTTCTTTGTTCAGTTCCCTATAGTCTATACATACTCTCCATTTACCATTTTTTTTAAGAACAATAACCAAGGGAGAAACCCATTGATTATCATAAATAGGATAAATGAATCTCACTTCTAGCAACTTTTCTATCTTAGTTTTCACAATGTCTCTTAAGGCAAGATTAATTCTTCTCTGAGGTTACCTTACTAGCTTAATGTTTTTTGTAGATATGGTGGGTGCATACACTTGGATGGATTCCCTTCATGTCTTGATATTCCCAAGTAAAATATATTATATGTTCTCTAAGTACATCAAAGACTTTCACTTCATGATCATCTGTCAACCAACTATTTATGTTGAGTAACTTTCTTGGTGCTACTATGATTTGTTTAATGCCTAAATGGAAAGAATCTATTTATTTAAATTCACTGATTAAAGAGTTAAGAGGAAAATAATGTGGAAACAACATATGGAATGTAACATTATCTTTGACAAATTTATCTCCTATAAACATAATCCATCTAGAGGACAATTTAAGGCTATCAAAAATGAATTTTGACTTTCATGTGCCCATTGCATAACATTGTGTTAAATGTATTTATGGTCATACAACATGATGAAAGAGGTTGGAAAGTGTTGGGTGAATATTTTTTCACCAGTTGACTGATGGAAAAATAGGTTACATTAACCACAGCATAAGGAGATTTAATCAAAAAAATGTGTAGGTCTCCCACATTATAAGGAGATAAATCTCTCCTCTCATCAAGGGGAGGTTCCCTATAAACTACTATATACTAGTATATAAGCTGAAAATAGACACAGGGGTGAAATCATACCATCCATCTCTCTTTTTTTAGAGATGATGTTCATAGAACAAAGGAGAATTTTGATGTAATTATTGAAATGCACTTCTCTTCTTTTAGAAAAAATATTCAACCAATAGCAAGATTCTTCCTAGGTAGTAACAGAAACCATAAGAAACTAATGAAAGCACAAAGTCTTTAGTTATCTCTCCCACTGATTAGGATAATGGAATATAGCAGGATTAAACGTAGCTCAAAGTTTTCACCTAAAACTACAATGGAGTAAAGGATAATGAAGGATAAAGAGAGCTCAAAGTCTCTCTAGTATCCTTTACACAAAACACAGACTGAAGACAATTATGGTAGCACAAAGTCTCCCATAGTCAGCTTCAGAACATCTTCTAGCTTACTTCCACTTTTTTTGCTTATTTAATTAAATGGACATGACTGTATTTAGGAAATAGACATAAGAACAATTTCGTAGATGACACAAGCTTATTCTAACACAAAGTTTGAAAGGTCACTTGCTTTTTCATTCACTTGCTTTTTCATTCATTTAACAAAATATGATTAATAGTCTAAGCTCAAAGTCTTAGGATTACCTTTTAATTTAGGTAGAGGTTTGGTTCTGATAATAGAGAGATCTCCCCTATACCAAATGAGATATTACAATATATAGCATTACAAGGAAGACTTAGGTGCTTATTTTCATGAAATCAGCCCATGCTAAATTAAATGCCTTAAATATCTGTCAAAGAGCCATGCTGAAATAGGGCATTAACCTTGACTTTAGCATTCTAAATTATCTCATATGTCTCCTCCTAAGTGTGGGTTGTTTGGTCTTCTTTATGATGCTTAGACGGCTATCCACTCACCTTTATTTAATGTAGAAAAATAGGCTACATCCTTGAATGTTTGCATTCTCTGATGTCTACCTGGTGGACTATTCCACCTGCTAAAAATAACTCTCCTATAGATATTTCTAGATTTCTTTTATTTGTTCTCTCTTTCCTTGCCATGTTTTGTCTTTTCCTAAGCAATCTGAGCTCTCAGGGCTACCTTCTTTCAATCTGCTACTCTTTTAGCTCCTTTTTAGGCTAGTCACTGAACTTGTTCTCAGGTCTTTTGAAAACCAATGGTTATTCCATCACCCTAAATTTGACATCCATAGGGACATCACTGGTCACCTTGAACCTCTTTGAACCTTGAACCTTGAACTCTTTTGGTTTAAAGGTTCAATGGTTCAAAGGTTCAATGTTTTGTGAAGGGCTGCATTCACTTTCTTTTCTTCTTTAATTGAACCATTTCTTTGATCTTCTTTCTGGAATATTTTGCTTCCTTCATTTTCTCGAAGCTTCCATTCAAACTTATGAACTCTTTAAACCCATTGAACCTTTGAACCTTTTAGGTTCAAGGTTTAATGGTTCAATGATTCATTCTCTTTCTTTGAATCATTTTATTATCTAAGTCCATCAAACTTATTGGACTCATTAAACATTTGAACCTTTGAACCATTTTGGTTCAAGGTTCAACAGTTCAACGATCCAATCTTAGTTCATTGATTTCTTTGAAGCTTCAAACTCTATGGATTTTATAAGTCCATTTAAGTCATTTAAACCTTTGAACTCTTTTTGGTTCAAGGTTCAATGGTTCAATAGTTTAATAAATTATACCATCTATCTCTCTTTTTTTAGAGATGATGTTCACAGAACAGAGGAAAATTTTGGTGTAATTACTGAAAGGCACTTATCTTCTTTTAGAAGTGATATTTAGCTAACAGCAAGATTCTTCTTGGGTAGTAATAGAAACCAATGAAAGTACAAAGTCTTTCATTGTCTCTCCCACTGATTAGGACAATGGAATATAGCAAGATTAAATGCAGCTCAAAGTCTACACCTAAAACTACAACAGAGTAAAGGATAATGAAGGATAAAGAGAGCTCAAAGTTTCTCTAGTATTCTTTACACAAAAAATAGACTGAAGACAATTATGGTAGCACAAAGTCTCCCATAGTCAGATTTAAGACATCTTCCAGCTTACTTCCACTTGTTCTACTTGTTTGGTTAAATGAATAAGACTATATTTAGGAAATAGACATAAGAACAATTTCCTAGATGACACAAGCTTATTCCAATACAAAGTTTAAAAGGTCACTTGCTTTCTCATTCATTTACAAAATATGATTAATAGTCTAAGCTCAAAGTCTTAAGATTGCCTTTTAATTTAGGTAGAGCTTTGCTTTTAATAATAGAGAGATCTCCCTTATACGAGATGAGAGATTACAATATATAGCATTACAAGGAAGACTTGGGCACTTGTTTTCATGAAATCAACCCATGCTGAATTGAATGCCTTAAATATCTATCAAAGAGCCATGTTGAACTAGGGCATTAGCCTTGACTTTGGCATTCTAAATTATCTCAAATGTCTCCTCCTAAGCATGGTTTATCTGGTCTTCCTTATGATGCTTAGACGAATGTCCATTTGCCTTTACTTAATGTAGAAAAATAGGCTACATCCTTAAATGTTTGCATTCTCTGATATCTACCTGGTAGACTATTCCACCTACTGGAAATAACTCTCCTACAGATATTTCTAGATTTCTTGTAGTTTTTTTCTCTTTCCTTGCCATGTTTTATATTTTCCTAAGCAATATGAGCTCTTGGGGCTACCTTCTTTCTTTCTACTGCTCTTTCAACTCTTTTCTGGGCTGGTCACTGAGCTTGTTCTCAAGTCTTTTGAAAACTAATAGTTATTCCATCATCTTAAATTTGACGTCTGTGGGGACATTACCGGTCACCTTGAACCTCTTTAGACCTTGAACCTTGAAATCTTTTGGTTCAAAGGTTCAATGGTTCAAAGGTTCAATGTCTTGTGAAGGGTTGCATTTCCTTTCTTTTCTTCTTCAGTCAAACCATTTTTTTGATCTTCTTTCTAGAATCTTTCACTTCCTTCATTTGCTTGAAGCTTCCGTTTGAACTTATGAACTCTTTGAACCCATTGAACCTTTAAACCTTTTGAACTTTTTGGGTTCAAGGTTCAATGGTTTAATGATTCATTCTCTTTCTTTGAAGCCTTTTATTCTCTAATTCCATCAAATTTATTGAACTCGTTGAACCTTTGAACTATTTTGGTTCAAGGTTCAATGGTTCAACGATCCAATCTTATTTCATTGATTTTTTCAAAGCTTTGAATTCTCTAGATTTTCTAAGTTTGTCTAAGTCATTTGAACATTTGAACTCGTTGAACCTTTGAACTCTTTTTGGTTTAAGGTTCAACGGTTTAATAGTTCAATTTTCACTCTTTGATTCCTTCTTTTCTTTAAGTCTTTCAGACTTATTGAACTCATTGAACCTTTGAACCTTTAAACCATTTTGGTTCAAAGTTCATCGATTCAATGGTTTAACCTTATCTCTTTGACTCTTTTTATTCTCTAAATCAACCAGAGTCATTGAACCTTTGAACTTGTTAAACCTTTGAACCTTGTAGAGGTGGGGTTCAATGGTTCAATGGTTAAAAGTGGTTCATTATATTTATTTGAAGCCCACCGTTAAGTCTTTTGGTTGAACCTCAGCATTGAACCATCCTCAAAACACTAAGAAAATGCCTTAAGTGTTTTGAACTTTCTTTGAAGAAAGCCTACCTATTGAACCTACGACTTCTTTAGCTGAAAAAGCTTGAATATTTGAAAAACTTAACTACTCAGAATATTTTAAAAAAAAGAAAGAGACCATTTTGGCCTACAAGACCAAAATGGTCAACCTGTTTTCCTCAAAAGCAAGTAACGGATTTTGGGAACAATAGTTGGCTCTAGTTGGAGAACTTCCATCAATTGAAAATAGAAACAATTGAAGGGAGTAGAAACTAGAATCTCAGTGCCTTCATCTATGATATTGGGCTACAAAGTCATGCTTACCCAAAAATAAATGCACCAAAAACTAAATAGTGTCAAAAATAAATGAAAAACACAAAACAAAGAAAGACTATACAATTGTATATGTGTACAGATGGACTTATCTGATACTTCAAGGATTGAAGTGCTTCAGATGCAACCCATTATGAGGCAGAGTAAATGGTGTTCCATCTTGATATTTCAGTAAGAAACTATTTTCACCATTTAAATGATGAATGGAAAATGGGCCTCTCTATAAAGAATTGAATTTTCCATGCATTCCTTTTGGTTCTCTCCTCTTGTCCCATAAAAAGACTTGGTCTCCAATTTGAAAGTCACAGATCCTTGCTTTCTAATCAAAGAGTCTCTTTACCAAACTTTGATGTGTAGCAATTGGGTCCACCAACATAGTTCATTACTTGTTAATCTCAGTAAAGTACATGATCCTTTTATTGATGGAACTTTCAAAAGTTGAATCTTCCACTACCTTAGCTAACTTTAACATTGGTAACTCTAGGGTGATTGGTATCTCTACATTGAGACCATACAGAAGTTGAAATAGGGACATACTAATTGCCCTCTTGGGTGTAATTATGTCTGCCCATAAGCATCAAGCAATGCTTTATGCCAGGTTCTTTGATTGTCATCCATCAGCTTCCTAATAATGGTCACCAAGTTCTTGTTACTTGATTCTGGTTGACCATTTCCTTGCAGATAATAGTCAGAAGAGTGGGAGAGAATAATCCCATAATAGTAGAAAAATTGCGTGATCTCATGAGAAGAGAAACAAGCTGCATTATCTTTTACAATCTTATTTGGGACCCCAAACCTAAAAATGATGTTTTCCTTAAGGAAAATATATACTACCTCTGAAGTAGCATGCTTGACTAGAATGGCTTCTACCCACTTGGTAAAGTAGTCAGTGGCTGTAGGGACATAATCATGTCTAGCACTTGAGAATAGATTTACAGTGCCAATAAAATCAATCCCTCATTACTAAAATAGTTATTTTATCACCATAGGCTTGAGAGGTAATGTAACCAACTTGGGTTACCAACAAACTATTGACACAGCTCGCATCTACGCACCCAAGCATATGAATCTTGAAATAGAGTAGGCCAATAATACCTAGCTCATAGAATCTTATGGGTAATCACAGGCATAGAAACTGTTCTCCACAAGCCAAATTATGGAAGGACTCCAAAAGTTTGTTCTATTGAACTTTATCCACACAGCAAAGGAATACCCCATCAAGGTTCCTCTTGTACAGACCATTGTCCCATAGGATAAAGTTGGTAGATTTCAACTTAGCAATCTTCTTTTCTTTATGAGATAGGTGAGTAGGACACTCACCATGGGTAAGGAAATGAGAAATATTTGAATACCACTCATTCATAGTGGTGACAAAAAGAACTATTGGTGTGTCTTCAATTTCTATTTCTTCATACCCTGCTTCTTCTAGTATGTTATTAGCAATTAATTGGTAGAGGCCCCTTCCCTACACAAGCTTCATTGGTTTGATAACAAGATCAAACTCTTAGATTTTAGTAATCCAATTGCCTCTTTTGGTTCCAAACTCCTACTGAGTTAGTATGGACTTGACTGTTGTATTATGAATCAAAGCAATAGTGTGTGAGTTCAAGATATAAAAATGGAAGTGCTTTACCACTTTTACCATAGCATAAGCATGTTTCTCCATATTTGAATAATTTATCTCATGAGCTTTAAGAGGATAGCTCATAAAGGAGATGGGAGATTTTACACCTTCTTTGTTTTGCTAAACCAAGATGGCTGAAAGTGTATGTTCAAAAGCATAGCTATACATCATGAAGTCTTTAGTGTAATCAGGACAAACCAAAATTAGTGCATGGGCGATAGCTTCCTTGATGTCTTGAAATGCTGACTTGCCTTCTTCAGTCTAGTTGAAAGTGGCTTTGCCTTTCATCATATTGACAATATGGTGAGTCTTCTCTATGAATTCAGGAATGAACCTTCACAAAAAATTTAACTTTTCAAAGAAAGAGTGAATTGCAGTCTTACTGGTAGGAAGAGAAAGCTTTTGAATGGATTTGACCCTTTCTGGGTCAATCTTTATGCCTTCTCAGGACACAGTGTGACCAAAAATTTTACCTTCTGTAACCCCAAAAATTGACTTCTTGGGATTAAGAGAAATACCATTTTGCCTACATCACTCCAGCACTTGTTGTAGATGATGCACATGATTAGGATGATGCTTAGAAAAGACTGTCAAGTCATCAAGGTATACCATAATGAGCTTACCCATTTCATTTCTAAAATCAAGATCCATTGCTTTTTAAAAGTTGGTGCCAGCATTGATCAAGCTAAAAGGCATTTTGTGATATGCAAAGGTGCCCTACGGTGTTGTAAAAGTGGTCTTATGTTGGTTTTCTTCACCAACTTCTACTTGATTATATCTTAAAAATCCATCTAACATTGATAACATCTTATTGCCAGTCACTATTTGTAGTATTTGATCCATGATGGGTAGGGGATAGTTGTCCTTTAAAGATGACTGATTCAGATTTCTAAAATCAACACATAGGTATATTTCTCCATTCTTCTTTCTTATAGGGACTACATTTGTAACCCAGGTGGAATGATGGATTGGAAAAATAATTCTTGTATTCAGCATTTTCTATAATTTAGACAAAATTATGCCTGATATCCTGGGATTGTATTGCCTTTACTTCTACTTTTGAGGCAACGACCCAATCTTGAGAGGAATTTCATGCTTGATTTCTTTAAAACTGAGAGATTTTAGATCATCATATGAATATGCCAAAACATCAATGTAATGGTGAAGCAATGTAATGAATTTGAGTTTCTTATCAGGAGTGCAACAATTCCCAATGTTGACCATTTTTTGATTGTCTTCTATACTCAAATTGATTTGATCAAAATATTTAGAGGATTTTGAATCCATTTGTTGTTCCTTGATGAACCTATCATGCTTATCAAAAAGTTTCTCAAGAGAAACTAATCCTTTGAGGATTTTATTCCCTTTGAGCTAAAGGAACTCTTCATCAGCTCTTGAATTTGTTTCAAGAGCCAATTTTTACAGTGGATATTCACTACCTTCAAATTGAAGATTTTTAAAGCTATCTCTTTGTTCTAAAAAAGTAATGATTTCATTATCGCCATTGAATACCTACCAATGGTCAGCATTATCAGGTACACTTGGTCAAAAGACCAACTCAATAGTGTACCTATCTTCTTTGAAATCTTGGTGAGGGACCAAGAGAATTATAGAGATGCCAATGAATCAACATGACTATTAAATTCTCTGGGCATGGTAGAAATACTTAAAGCATCAAAGTTTTAAATGCAGTCCCACACTAGATTATGATAATGTCATAATCTCTTATTCTTAGTTTGATATAGGTTTCTCACTTTACAAACCACTAGTTTAACATCACCTTTAGCATGAAGGAGTTTAACACCTTTATCCTGAGCAGCCTTTAATTTGAGCAGCAGTGATTCATACTCAGTAGTGTTGTTAGTGTTTCTAAACTATAACTTATATGCATAGGGGAAAATATCTCCTTGAGGAGATATCAAAACAACTCCAGTGCCAAAACTAGTAGAATAGTTGCTACCATTGAATTCTAGAATCTAAATATTATCATAATCTGATCTTCTTTCAGATTTTCCTTCATCAGGAAGAGAAGATTCTTTTTCATGTGTACTGCGCCCTACCAATTCTTCTAATGTTCCATCTAAATTTTTTAGATTGTCACTTATGGAATTTTGATCTGATAAAATAGAAATGTCTTTAGTAGTCAAAAAGTAATTATCCATACCTGAAAACTCAAATAGAATTTGAGCTTCAAGGGCTGAAGTTTGAGTGACAATGTACTTTGATTCCTTCTTAGGGAGTAGCCTTTGCATGATGCCCTTACAATAAAACTTGCCTCAAATAGGTTCATGCTCAATTCTCCACCAATGTCCTTGCAAAAATCTTGCCAAAGAAGAATGGTTGGGACGTCGACCACCAGGACTATCATTTTGATTCTCTTATTAGGGAAGGTCGTAAATGTAAATTGAACATCTTTAATTTGTCCTAATAGAGGTACTTGTTTGTTTTCCATGGAAAAACATCTCCCAAAGGTCTTAGTCAACATGAGACCAAGAGATTCTACCACCTTGGTGGGCATGTCATTGTCAAATGCACTAGAATTAATTATGCAATTATTCAGTTGATGACCGTTTATCAATAGGGAGACATAAAATGGTTTTTTCTTTCTAAGGGAAACTGGAGGAGTAATCACAAGATTATTTTAGGCAGGTGTGTTCTTTGGAGGAATAGGAGTTACTTTCAAAATATCTTTTCCTATAGGGATGGTTTTATTTTTTATGAATTTAATGAATCTATCCAACTTCTCAGGGTTAGATTGTAAGAATTCAAACTCAGACATTTGAATTTTGGTCTTCTTAAAATGGTCAATTATATTAAATGACTGAAACAAATTAAAGATAGAGGGAGGCAGTCTATCAATCTAGTTTTTACTGGGTGTAGGATTGGTCTGTGAATTTGAAGTAGAAGGTGAAGGAACTTTTGAGGTACTTACTTTTTTGTTACTCATCGAGTCTTTTGATTGGAAAGGTAGTGAAGTTCCTCATTTAGCGATTGAAATTACTGGTCGAGATTCTTCCCCTATTTTTCCTTTTTCTACTTGTTCAATTGAGTGGTTTTGGGACCTGGTAAATATAGTGTATGATCCATCAAATGCTTCACCTTTACTTCTAGGTTCACCCTGGTAATTCAAGAAACCAATGTTGGAGTTGCCAGCTAATTCTTCTTAGCCTTCTACAAAGAGATTAACATCATCTTCTTAGTTCAACTTAGGTTAGAAAGAAAAATCATGTTTAGTTTCAAGATAACCAACTGCTGAGTTAGCTAGTACTACTTCAATGGCAAGCTTCCCTGGTTGGGGAGGAAGGTGATTTGGTTGCCCTTGATTTTTGGTAGCATTTCCCTGATACGACTAGTTGGGAAACATCCTCCTTGGTATATCTTGATAAGAAGGAGGAGCAGACATCCCTTGTGCCATTTGTTTTTTGAGAGCTAACAGTTCATTTACTAGCTTTTGCACCATAGGATCAGTGGTGCCTATAGAATAATATTCAAAAGATGAAAAAGATTTACCTCTGTTAGGATCTCTTCTTATCTTTCCAGCTAAGATAAGACCATCTTCAACCTCAGTCACCAAAATTTGAGCTACAACAAGATGTACTTGGCCAGCCCACTTTAACAAAAAAACTCACTTCAGGGAGCTAAGAATTGATGAAGAAAAATTTGAGATTTTTAGGTGTTGGCTGAGCAATTGTGGGAATCTTGTTCCTCAGCTTGTCAAATTTGGAAATGAAGTCTCTCATCGGTTCATGAGACTCCTTCATTTGTGTAAGCTAGGCTAACATGGCATGTGCATCTTTTATAATTTTTAACTTGGCCTCTAATTTGGCTTTGAGAGTGTTTCAATCAGTTACTATTTGTGCTTATAGATGATAGAACTAGTTTACAGTAGTACCTTGTAATATTTCCATAAATAGTCTGACTGCAATGTCTTCATATTCAATGCCTATTACACCACAAGCTATGCAAAAGGATGCTATATGTTCATCAAGATGAACCTTCCTATCACCATAGAACTTGGGGAAATTCTTCCTTGAGCTATGGGGTAACTCATGTAGAGGTAGGGTCAGATTCAGGGGGCCAAAAGTATTACCCTAGGGGCCTCGAGCTGCCATGATATGTCTATTGAAAGGAGGGATAATAAATCTCTATGGGATATGTATGGATAAAACTCTGCTAGCAGAGGAAAGAGCAGCTTTGCCTGGTATTGGGGACCTAATATTTGTAGGAGAAAAACTCTTGGTTCGCTAAAGGTAAGTTTGTGGAGGGGAAAGACCAAAATTATTTTGCTGCACAAATGCAAATACAGGGTCAACAATACCTTGAGCTCTCTGGCTTTACATGTATAGTGGATCTACCAGAGTGTAAAATGGATATGAAAAAGAATTGAAATTGCTTCAATTTGAAGCTTGAGGCTCCAAACTGTGCGTTCTTCCCCAGCAGAGTTGCTAAAAAATGTTGGGTGAATATTTTTCACAAGCTGACTAATGGCAAAATAAGTTACATCAACTACAGCATAAGAATATTTAATTAGCAAAATGTGTAGGTCTCCCACATCATAAGGAGATAAATCTCTCCTCTCATCCAGGGGAGGTTCTCTATAAACTACTATATACTAGTATATAAGCTGAAAATAGACACAGGGGTGAAATCATACCATCCATCTCTCTTTTTTTAGAGATGATATTCATAGAATAGAGGATAATTTTGGTGTAATTACTCAAAGGTACTTCTCTTCTTTTAAAAGTGATATTCAGCCAATAGTAGGATTCTTCTTGGGTAGTAACAGAAACCACAAGAAACCAATGAAAACACAAAGTCTTTCATTGTCTCTCTCACTAATTAAGATAATGAAATATAGTAGGATTAAATGTAGCTCAAAGTCTACACTTAAAACTATAATAGAGTAAAGGATAACAAAGGATAAATAGAGCTCAAAGTCTCTCTAGTATCCTTTACACAAAACATAGACTGAAGACAATTATGGTAGCACAAAGTCTCCCACAATCAGCTTTAAGACATCTTCTAGCTTACTTCCACTTGTTCTGCTTGTTTGATTAAATGGACAAGACTGTATTTAGGAAACAGACATAAAAACAATTTCCTAGATGACACAAGCTTATTCCAACACAAAGTTTGAAAGGTCACTTGCTTTCTCATTCATTTAACAAAATATGATTAACAGTCTAAACTCAAAGCATTAGGATTGCCTTTCAATTTGGGTAGAGCTTCACTTCTGATAATAGAGAGATCTCCCCTATACCTGATGAGAGATTACAATATATAGCATTATAAGGAAGACTTGGGCACTTATTTTCATGAAATCAACCCATGCTGAATTGAATGCCTTAAATATATGTAAAAGAGCCATGCTAAAATAGGGCACCAGCCTTGACTTTGGCATTCTAAATTATCTCAAATGTCTCCTCTTTAAGCGTGGGTTGTCTAGACTTCTTTATGATCCTTACATGGCTGTCCATTCACCTTTACTTAATGTCAAAAAATAGGTTACATCTTTGAATGTTTGCATTCTCTGATGTCGACCTCGTGGACTGTTCCACCTACTAAAAATAACTCTCCTATAGATATTTCTAGATTTCTTGTAGTTATTCTCTCTTTTCTTGCCACATTTTGTCGTTTCCTAAGCAATCTGAGCTCTCAGGGATACCTTCTTTCTTTCTACTACTCTTTCGGCTCCTTTTTGGGCTGGCCACTGAGCTTGTTCTCATGTCTTTTGAAAACCAATGGTTATTCCATCACCCTAAATTTGATGTCTACAAGGACATCACCGATCACCTTGAACCTCTTTGAACTTTGAACCTTGAACTATTTTGGTTCAAAGGTTCAATGGTTTAAAGGTTCAATGTTTTGTGAAGGGCCATGTTTGCTTTCTTTTCTTCTTTGGTTGAACCATTTCTTTGATCTTCTTTATGAAATCTTCCACTTCCTTCATTTGCTCAAAGCTTCCATTTGAACTTATGAACTCTTTGAACCCATTGAACCTTTGAACCTTTTAAACCTTTCAGGTTCAAGGTTTAATGGTTCAATGATTCATTCTCTTTCTTTGAAGCCTTTTATTCTCTAAGTCCATCAAACTTATTAAACTCATTGAACCTTTGAACCTTTGAACCATTTTGGTTCAAGGTTCAACGGTTTAATGATCCAATCTTATTTCATTGATTTCTTCAAAGCTTTGAACTCTCTAGATTTTCTAAGTCTGTCTAAGTCATTTGAACCTTTGAACTTGTTGAACCTTTGAACTCTTTTTGGTTCAAGGTTCAATGGTTCAATAGTTCAATCTTTGCTCTTTGATTCCTTCTTTTCTTTAAGTCTTTTGGACTTATTGAACTTGTTGAACCTTTGAACCATTTTGGTTCAAGGTTCATCGATTTAATAATTCAACCTTTTCTCTTCAACTCCTTTTATTCTCTAAGTCTACTGGAGTCGTTGAACCTTTGAACTTGTTGAGCCTTTAAACCTTGTAAAGGTAGGGCTCAATGGTTCAACGGTTCAAAGTGGTTCATTCTATTTGTTTGAAGCCTACCATTAAGTCTTTTGATTGAACTTCGGTGTTGAACCATCCTCAAAACACTAAGGAAATGCCTTAAGTGTTTTGAACTTCCTTTAAAGAAAGCCTGCATGTTGAACCTATGACTTCCTTAGCTGAAAAGGCTTGAATATTTGAAAAACATAACTACTCAGAACATTTTGAAAGAAAGAAAGAGACCATTTTGGCCTATAGGACCAAAATGGTCAGCATGTTGTCCTCAAAATCAAGTTACAAATTTTGGGAACAATAAAAAGCATGGGTGTTCATAAGGATAGTAAGTAATTTCATTATGGGATCCTCTATCAAGATCTGTAGCAAAACTATCAAGATTTGTAGCTAGATTGATATGATCTGTAGCTAGATTATTTAAATTTGTAGCAGTTTTAATGCTTCTTGTTAACTCATTCTCTACTTCTACATGATCAATGATTGTAAACATAATTAGAGAGGAGATACTATCATTTTTTTATTTAGATTAATCAACCCATGGCTATTTGATAATATTTATTGATTGTTGTACAGGTAGATATAAGGAAATGCATTTTGCTTTCAGACCATTTAAGATGGTCATATCTCTTGATCTACAATCAATCAACACTACCACTATTGTTAACCAAGGCCTTCCTAGGATCAATGGGTATCTAATTTTTTTTAGGCTAGATAATAATTAAATCAATGGGATATTCTCATGACTCTATAGTCAATGTTATATCCTCAATGACACCTTCTAGTTTAGTAGTGGAATGATCTACCATCTATAAGATTGTGGTAGTGGGTTTTATATATGTTAGAGAGATATTTGGTATGGTGTCTATAGTCATTACATTAATATCATCTCCTAAGTCTACCAATACATTTAGTATCTCCTTCTTTCCAATTATTTTATAAATGACAAGACTCCATAGGTCTCCATATTTGGGTAAAAGTAGTTTATCTGTTAATAAGTCAGCAAGCTTGCCATTTACCAGTATAGTTTTGGGATACTATATTTTTATAACAAGTGTTTTAATATACAAATTTTTTATCACTCAATTGAGTTCTATAATGTCCCTAATGTCTTGCAATAATGGAATTTTTATATTGAGTTTTCTGAGTTCCTGAATCAACTCAAATTCCTTTTTGTCTTCCACTTCTTTCAATCATTGTGGAAAAGGAATAGATAAAATATGTGGTGAATTATGTTGGAAATATTGTCATTGATGTCAAAGGTTTAGTATTAATGGTGATAAAGGCCCCATTGCATTTAATATTGTTTATCTTGGTTAATATGAGTTAATATTTATTTAATATTAACGAATATATTTTTGGTTGCATATGAGACAAAATAAGGGCCCATGAAGAAGACGAAGAGTCACGAGATAAAGACAAAAGAAATATGGGACGCATTTTCCCATGAAGAGTCATCTTGGGGAATACCAAGAGTCACCAAGTGAAGGCAAAAGAGTATGGGCGAATTTCTCATAAAGGGACACTTAAAGGAATACGAAAAGTCACCAAAGATAAGGACAAAAGTGGGAAAGAAGTTTTTGGTCATGAAGGGTCACCACATGACTTTTCAACTACTTGGATATGAAGGGTCATCAAAGATTGGCACCATTTTCCATGAAGAATGAAAGGTCACAAAGGGGGAAGGCCAAAGGTCATTTGGAAAGCTATAAATAAAGGCTTGAGTAGCCATTTGTAATACATGTGTGAGAGGTTAATTTGATATTGTATTATTTAGCTTAGAAGAGCAAAGGTGAGAGAGAGGAAAAGGATGTTGTATTGAACTATCATTTGTTGATTTAGCAACATTAAGAGATAGGTGTGTGGTTTACACAAAGTGGATGATGCTCATGTGGGTTGGTGTTCACGAATGATAGCTGGGTTTGTGCTCGACAAAGGGGTTTGAAACTCCTGTGGGGTGGTGCTCATGAATTGTAGCTGAGGTTGGTACTTGGCAAAGGGGTATGGTGCTCCTATGGGTTTTTTCTCACTAATATACTTGAGATTGTTCTCCATGGTTTTTTCCCACATTGGGTTTCCATGTTATATCTGGTGTCTCTCTCTTTCTTGTGTGATGTTTATTATTTGAGTTTTATTACATATCTTGAATGTTTGATTAATGGAAAGTTTTATAAAATATATATACTGATTCACCCCCACTCTCAGTATATTTTGTGCTTAACAATTGGTTTTAGAGCCGGTTCCTTTTTGAAAAGTTTTACAGCTTGAAGGTAGATCAGGAAAGCACAAGATGGCCATACATAAAGGTGCCTCTGCAAGCAAAAGAATAGTTGATCAAGAAGAAGAAGAGGATGAAGCTGAAGTGAATATGGAAGGAGAACTCATATGTGCCTTAGAAGAGTTGAAAATTGTTCAAAAGAAAAATTGAAAATTAAAGCATCAAATCGAGAAAAATGAGGAGTTAAAGGAGATAATTGAAGATCTGATGGCACAATTGGAAAAATCAAGGAAAGAATGTGAAAGGTATGTTACTGAAATTGCCTCTTTAAAAGAAGAGATTGAGAAAGCATTCAATAATAAAATAGTCAATGATTCAAAATTTGAAAATAGCACTAATATGTTGAATAAGATATTAGAAAGTCAAAAGCCAATATTAGATAAGACAGGTATCAGTTTTAAAAAGAAGAAGAGATATGTTGAAGCTCTTACAAATAAAGAAACAAGAAGGGAAGGAATGGATAATACAGAGGATAAAGAAGGTTGAAAGGAACAAAGCTATAAAAGGGAATCAGGTTAGAGATTCACAAATAGGTCCTATTTTTATGGTTATTGTTTTTATTGTAATGGATATGGTCATAAGAAATTAGAATGTAGAAAAAGAGCTAACAATCTCAAAAATAAGGAAAAGGAAGGTCATGTAGAGTCAAGCAGAAGCTATAACTCTTTTGCTCCTCTATCAAGCTTTGATGAAAAGACCATAATTTGTTACAAGTGTAACAACTTTGGACATATAGCTCGGTATTGTAGAAGTGTGTTCGAGTCAGTCAAGAAGGACCAGAGTTTCAAGGCTCCATTCATCAAAAAAAAGGTTCAGACATGGCAGAAGAAATAATCTAAAGGTTCTATGTTGGTCCAGATAGCTCTGCATGCAAGAAATGAAGAAAAGCCATGGTTTATTGATAGTGGATGTTTGAGGCACATGACAGGAGACAAGAGCAAGTTCATAACCCTAAAGAAGATCAATGGTGGCACAGTGAAATTTGGGGACAATACTACTACCAGAATTGCCAGAAAAGGTACACTAAGTTTAGATAATGGTAGAACTAAAAATGAAAATGTTTTATATGTAGAAGGTCTTAAGCATAATATATTGAGTGTAAGTCAAATGTGTGATTAGGGGAACAAACTAAAGTTTTATGTAAAAGGTTATGAAATTAGAAGAAAAGATTCAAATGTATTAATTGCAGATGCTCAGAGAACAAGTAATAACTTATATATGTTATCAAACATCAAAGGTCAAAAATGTTGTTTGAGTCAGATTGAAGAAAGTTGGCTATGGCACAAGAGAATGGGGCACATAAATTTTGACAATCTTGTCAAAATTTTCAAAAAGCAAGCAGTCAGGAATCTTCCAACGATCACAAAGCCATCTAACGCGCTTTGTGGACCTTGTCAGCATGGGAAGCAGGCTAGAAGGCGGTTCAAAACAAAAGAGTACTCAACCACTCAGATACTAAAGCTTATTCACACTGATCTATGTGGACCTATGAGGACTCAAAGTATTCAAGGTGATAAATATTTCATGTTGCTTATTGATGATTTTTCATGTATGACTTGGATAATGTTTTTAAAGAAAAAATTAGAAGCTTTTAGACAGTTTAAAGCATTCAAAGCATTAGTTGAGAATGAAACTAATCTGAAGATTAAGTTTCTAAGACCAAATCGAGGAGGAGAATTCATGTCAGATCAATTTATTGAGTTTTGTGAAGATCATGGAATAAAGAGACAGTATTTAGCAGTAAGAACTCCACAATAAAATGTAGTTAAATAGAAGAATAGAACAATTTAAGAGATGGTGAGGACAATGCTAAATGAATCCAAGATAGAAAATAAATATTAGAGAGAGGCAGTTGGTACAGTAGTGCATATTTAGAATAGAGCTCTATTAAGAGTCAATAGTGACAAAACTCCTTATGAGCTATGGAAAGACAAACCAGCAATAGTTGATTATTTTAGATTTTTTGGTAGCAAATGCTTCATAAAGAGAACTGATGAAAAACTTGGTAAGTTTGAATCTAGAGCAGATGAAGGTATATTTCTTGGTTATTCTTGCAAAAGTAAATCTTATAAATGTTATAATAAAAGAACCAAGAAAATTGTTGAAAGTGTAAGTGTCAGGATAGAAGAAGATGGAACACAAAAGATTAGTGATCCAGTAGACATTCCTGAAATAATTAAAGAGGAAGGCTTTGAAGCATCAGATGAAGATGAGGAAAAGGAGAAAAAGGGCACCAAGACTCCATCCAAATATGTTCAAAAAAATCATAATGAAAGTGACATCATCGGGGATATAAAAGAAGGAATTCGCACCAAAAGAATGATGGTAAGTGAATCTGAACAAGTTAATTTCTCTTTGTTATCTAAAATTTAGCCTAGAAATTTTTTAGAAGCTAGACATGATGAGCATTGGGTTAAGGCTATGGATGAAGAATTAGATTAGATAGAAAAGAATGATACTTGGGAATTAGTGCCTAGACCAAAAGATCATAATGTGATAAGAACAAAATGGGTTTATAGAAATAAGTTGAATGAAAATGGAGAAGTAACCATAAATAAAGCAAGATTAGTATGTAAAGGATACGCTCAGATTGAGGGAATAGACTTTGAAGAAACTTTTACACCATTAGCAAGGTTAGAGGATATTAGAATGTTTCTTGCATATGCAGTATTTAAAAATTTTGAAGTATTTCAGATGGATGTCAAATTTGCCTTCCTAAATGGGAATCTTGAAGAAGAGGTCTACATTGAATAGCCTGAGGGGTTTATCTCTTGAATATTAGTAATCATGTATGTAGATTGAAGAAAGCATTGTATGGATTAAAACAAGCTCCTAGAGCTTGGTATGCAAGACTTGATAAGTACCTGCAAGATCAAGGATTCAAGAGAGGATTTGCTGATAGTAATCTTTACATCAAAATAGAAGGTGAGCATCAATTGATTATTGTGGTTTATGTTGATGATATCATTTTTGGAGGAAATATTGAAAAGATGACTAAATAATTTTTTGATAGAATGCAAAAATAATTTGAGATGTCTATGCTTGGAGAATTATAATTTTTCTTAGGATTATAAATATTTCAATCAAATACAGGAATTTTTATATCTCAAAGTAAATATGCCAAGGAAATGTTGAAGAAATTTGGTTTTGAGAATTGTGTACCAGTTGGCACACCTATGTGTATAGGAAATAAGGTGAGCAAGGATGAAGATTCACCTATTACAAATCAATCTTTGTATAGATCTATGATTGGTAGTCTTTTATATTTGATAGCATCGAGACCAGACATCGTGCATGCAGTAGGTATGGTTGTAAGATATCAGTCATCTCTAAGAGATAGTCATGTTCAATTGGTGAAAAGAATATTTAGATATATCAAAGGGACATTGGATCATGGATTATGGTATCCCACAGGTAAAGATTTCACTTTAGTTGCTTATACAGATTCAGATTGGGTAGGGTGTTTAGATGATAGAAAGAGTACAAGTGGAGGAGCTTTCTTCCTTGGTGATAGCTTAGTATCATGGCTAAGCAAGAAGCAGAACTCAGTATCACTTTCTACAGCTAAATCAAAATATATTGCAGCAATATTTTGTTGTACTCAAGTGCTTTGGATGAAGCAAACTTTGAAAGATATCAAGGTAAAGTATGATGAACCTATTTCCATTTTTTTTGATAACACAAGTGCCATAAATATTTTGAAAAATCCATTGATGCATTCAAGAACAAAACATATTCCCATTAGATATCACTTTTTGAGAGAGCAAGTTGTAGATCAATAGGTTAAGTTAGAATATATTAGTACTATAGAGCAAATTGTAGATATTTTCACAAAGGCACTACCAAAAGACACATTTCAGTATCTGCGATAGAAGTTGGGAGTAACTTCCCTTACTTCCTGCCATTGAGGTTTAGCATCAAGTGAGGGGGAGCTAAGTGTTAGCTCCAAGTAGGCCCTTTGCCATTGATGTCAAAGGGGGAGAATAGCAGGTGCAAAAAATAGGTACAGGAAACAAGTACAAGTTGTTACAGTAAGGGGCAATTACTGTATGCTTCTAGATGACATTATGTGCAGGTGACAGGATGTGGCCAGGTGACAAGATGTGGCAGTTTCAAAATTAAGGTTTCCATTAATGACAAAGGGGGAGATTGTTGGAAATATTGTCATTGATGTCAAAGGTTTAGTATTATTGGTGAGAAAGGCCCCATTGCATTTAATATTGTCCCCATTGCATTTAATATTGTTTATCTTCGCTAATATGAGTTAATATTTATTTAATATTAATGAATATATTTTTGGTTGCATATGAGACAAAATAAGGGCCCATGAAGAAGATGAAGAGTCACGGGATAAAGACAAAAGAAGGATGGGACACATTTTCCCATGAAGAGTCATCTTGGGGAATACCAAGAGTCACCAAGTGTAGACAAAAGAGTATGGGCGAATTTCTCATGAAGTGACACTTAAAGGAATACAAAAAGTCACCAAAGATAAGGACAAAAGTGGGAAAGACATTTTTGGTCATGAAGGGTCACCACATGACTTTTCAAATGCTTGGATATGAAGGGTCATCTAAGATTGGCACCATTTTCCATGAGGAATGAACGGTCACAAAGGGGGAAGGCCAAAGGTCATTTGGAAAGCTATAAATAAAGGCTTGAGTAGCCATTTGTAATATATGTGTGAGAGGTTAATTTGATATTGTATTATTTAGCTTAGAAGAGCAAAGGTGAGAGAGAGGAAAGAGATGTATTAAACTATCATTTGTTGATTTAGCAACATTGAGATATAGGTGTGTGGTTTACACAAAGTGGATGATGCTCATGTGGGTTGGTGATCACGAATGATAGCTAGGTTTGTGCTCGGCAAAGGGGTTTGAAGCTCCTGTGGGGTGGTGCTCACGAATTGTAGCTGAGGTTGGTACTTGGCAAAGGGGTATGGTGCTCCTATGGGTTTTTTCTCACTAATATACTTGAGATTGTTCTCCATGGTTTTTCCCACATTGGGTTTCCATGTTATATCTGGTGTCTCTCTCTTTCTTGTGTGATGTTTATTATTTGAGTTTTATTGCATATCTTGAATGTTTGATTAAGGGAAAGTTTTATAAAATATATATACTGATTCACCCCCCCCCTCTCAGTATATTTTGTGCTTAACAAATTACTCTATTTTTATATTTTTCTCTTCTAACTCTTATTCTTTCTCTTGTTAAGCCTTTTGACTTTTTTTTTATGACGCATTTCTGTGATGATGATCTGAGGTTCATGAATATGTTTCCTGACTTGAGATGTATGTCTGCACATTCAATAGCACCTAACCCTATGATTTTACCTTGTTCATTTACATAAAACTAACTATTCTTTGGATTTTCTACTAACTAGGTAGGTAGTTGATTTTAGTTTACTTTCTCTGTAGGGGGCACTTGAGTTCTTTGAGGAGCCATCAATGTTTATTGTTGTGGAAACATTCTTTGTTGTTGATTATAGTTTGGGCCAAGATTCTAATGTTGATTTACCCATGGCTATTGATGACCTTGGGGTATCCAATTTTTTTAAAAAGTATGGGGCATCATCCATTTTTTTTGCATCCATTCTCAGTTTCCCCACTATGGTGTTACTACCCAAACTTGTTGAGGTGTATGACATTACGAAAAAGGAATCCTTGAGCCAAACTATTGTGATTAATTTTGTTGGAAGGTAATTCCTTATCTTTGAACATAGTTTATTTCCTCTATGGTATATGTATTCTATTTTAAATATCTCTTAATATTATTAAGGTGACTATAATTTCTTGTGTCATGATCCTAAACATCACATATTCCACAGATTTCTATTTTCTCTATAAGATAGTCTTTGAGTGCATGTTTTAATCTACACATTGGATAATAAATTTATATTAGTTTAGTGTTAGATTTAGATTTATCTTGAAATCCATATAATTTTATGTTTATATGAACTAATATATCAATTTTTGAATATTCTAGTTCCTCCATGAGTTGGCTTACATCACTATATTTTCCTTGTTTTCCTCTCTTACTACTAGGTTTTATCCTAGAGTAGTTGGTACATAATTGTGTAATCTCTTGGAAGTCTAGTTTGGTAATATCTCCCTTTCTCATGAGATTCAAAGAATCCTTGGAGGAATCATCCAATCCTTTAAGGAAATCAATTTTGTTCACTTCCTCAAATAGCTCATATCCACACCTGTTATGGGCAAAAGAAAATTGGTTTAGATAATCTTCAAGGTTTTCATCTTCATTATGTTTTATTTTGAAAAAATCTTCTTTTTTGTTCTTAAACCTATATTGATCTTGGTATTTATTCAAGAATACTATTTCCATTTCTCTCCAAGTACTACTAGTCCCATAACCACCTCATTGTTACTTCCTTTAAAGTAGAGAGAAATAGTTTCAACTTTTGATTGTCTAAAGTGTAATCATAGGTTTGATAGATAAATTTGAACTCAAAATGGAATTGATTTGGGTCTTCAATGGAAATACCTCTAAAGGTAGGTAGATTGGATGGGGAAATATTTTTCATTATTTTTCGATCATCATTCTCAAGGATAATAGGTTAAGATAAAATCCTCTCAGAAGGATTCCTGCGAGGGTTTTATACATGACCTATATTTTCTCCCATTTTAAATAAGTTCTATTGAGAGGAGGAGATCCTTCAAGGTCTTATAGTTGTTCAGTGGCTAAAAAATCAACTTTTGTAGAGGAAAATTCCTCTATATCTCAAGATATACTTATAAAAGACTCACTTATTTCTTTTTTCAAGTTTTTTGTCTTTTTTAAAAGCACTTTGATTCTCTCTCCTAAAGGATAAGGATCTTTTGGAAAAAACCTTCCTTGTGAATCCCTTTGCCTACTCATATACCTATATTTGACAAGAGAGTAATTTATTATATTTTTTATTTTATTTTTACTATTAGCTTAAGGGTTCACCTTACTAACACTTTTAAATAATTCCATGAAAATGGAACCAAAAATGATGGATGTCATTGTTAACCCTTCATTTACCCAATATGTTTTGGTGTCATTTCTTAGTAGGGCCAGTGTCCAAGGCTATTTGAAAATAATGTATTTATTGAGTTCAACTAATAGTGTTCTTTGGGGTTTATGGTATTATTCTAACCCAAATTTATACTCTTAAAGTATAAACTAATGCTTGAAATAAACACACTTACTTGAAATACAAACACACCAAATTGAATTGAATACTCTGAAAGCAATCATAAAATATTGTAAATTAAACACACTAAAATTCAATATAAAATCCACACTTCTAAGCTAAGTTGCATAATAAAGGTTACTAAAATTAAAGGAATGATAAATACTTGTTCAAATCTAAAAGCATACACATTAACAGTCTATCCTGACCTACAAGTTATTAATCCACTCAAACACAGAGCATTTATATTAATTCTAATTAAAAATAAATAATAATTAAATTATAAATACCAAAATTATACATCTTGACTCCTCAGGGAGTGGGACCTTGCTCACCCTTAGATTCAGGGTTAAATCAACTCAATTTTTAAAATATTATCTTAACATATAGAATGAGAGATTAATCTACTAAAAAGTCTTATTGTATTCAAAATAACAATTCTTACAATATTTCTACACCCTTGTATATCGAGCATGGATCTGCCTTTTATTCGATGCAAAAGAAACTATCTTAAAAATTACGTAAAAGCTTAACTAACTAAATAAGAGGATATTCAGAGAGATCGATTTGTTATGGACCAAATAGATAAGAGTGTTTTAAAAAGATACACATATGATTAGGAAGATTCGCATGGGATTTTCAACTGCATCTTCTAACCATATCTGATCACCAAATCTTACATACAATATATCCATATCATCTTATCTAATGTTACAACCTCTATCAACTAACTTCCATAAATGAAATGATATACAAAAATAGATATCTATATATAGGCATGTATAAAAATAAAAAATATCTAGAGAAGTCCTAGATCATCATGGAATAGTTGGAAGAGCTTCAGGAATGCCTTGGAACATCTTGTGGACAAGTTCATAGCAAGCTATGAGAATCTGGAGCACGACTATTGTAATTTATAGCTAACTATTATAATTCATAGATAACTATCGTAATTCATAGCTTGAATGTTGTAATCTATAGCTATCTATCAAGGTTTGTAGAATACCTAGAAAAATCTAGAGCTACACTTAAATGATTAGTTATTGGTCATGGCACTTCCTTGTCTTCATGAGATCATAACAAAATGCTTATTTAGACATTATCATATCTATACATATCAAAATATGGAAGAATAGACATGAAAATAGTTATAACATCATGTAATAATGCCAACTTAGACTCACATGATCTTATAGAGATAAAATCATCCATTTTCTACCTTAGGCTAGTTATAAAACCTAAGACTACATGCAATGCTCAACTCAAATGGCATGTTTATGGCTATGAAGGATGATATATCATGGCTATAATGAATCATAGTGTGGACTCATCAACATCTGAATGATTATAAATTTCGATCCTAAGGCTTGATAAAGAGTGAAAGGGGGATATTCCAATGTTAAAAATCCCATCTGTACATGTTTTCAAAAAAGGTTCATCGATTGGGTTAATGAATCAGAATATATGCCTCCCACTGACTAAATTTTAGTCCCTTAAGAAACATTTAGTTATGAGATGAAACTAGTTGTTGTGTTTTGATTATCTTCATCTAGTGACAATCCTATAATGGGTGCTTAGAGGACTTTATCATTTAATTTTAGGATTCAATGATTCATCTCTATCCCTCATAGTTCTCTTACAATGTCCGATAGAAGTTCACTTAGTTTGTACTCTCAGGGATGAGAAGATTCTCTTAAAGGATATATCTGACTGATTGTAACTTTTAGTCTTGGGGCCTGGTAGAGAGTGTATAAGGTCATTCCAATATTAAAACACCCATCCATATATGTCATCAAAGATGATTCATGGATTGGGCTAACGAGTCAGAAGATAAACTTCTCATTAATCAATTTTTGATTGTTTAAGGGACATTTACTATGAGAGAAAATTCATTTTCATGTCTCACTTATCTTGAGAATGAAATAATTTCAAGGAGGTTGATTATAGGACTAAATTTTTTAACTTTATTAGTTTATGGTTCATCTCTTCCCCTCATGGTTCACTTGCAACACACGATAGAAGTTCACTTAATTTGCACTCTCAAGAAAAAGAAGATTATCTTAAGGGATGCACTCAACCAACTATAAATTTAAATATTAAGGCTTTATAGAGAGTAGATGGGGGACATTACCACATTAAAACACCCATCTAGATGTGTTTGCAAATATGGTTCATCGATTGGGCTAATGAGTCAAAATAAACACCTCACACTAACCAACTTTTGGTCATTTAAGAGTCATTTATTGCGAGACAAAACTTATCACCACATCTCACAAATCTCAAGCTAGTGATAATCCTCTAGTGGGTGATTATAAAACTTGACTATATAATTTTAGGAACTAATGGTTCATCTTTAACCCTCATGGTTCTCCTAAAATGTATAGTGTAAGTTTGATAAGTTTTCCCACTCAGGGATGAGAAGCTTTTCATAAGGGATACATCCATCTGACTATAAATTTTAGTCCCAAAACTTAATAGAGAGTCAAGGGTGGCTATTATAATTTTAAAATTCCCATCCAAATATATATGTGCATATGGTTCATCAATTAGGATAATGATTCACAAGATATGTTTCCCACGAACCAACCTTTACTCTCTTAGAGAAATTTGGATATGAGAGAAAATTAGTTTTCATGTATCATTCATAAAAATTTGGATAAAATTCTTTGGGGGTGATTAGAGGACTCAATCATGAAATTGTATGAGATGACAGCTTGTATTTACCCCTCATGGTTCTCTTACAATGAGGGGTAGAAGTTCAAATAGTTTTCCCACTCAGGGATGAGAAGCTTCTTTTAAGGGATAGATCTAACCGACTATAAATTTTGATCATGTGGACCAAAAAAGAGTGGAGGGTGGTATTTATATCATTAAAACACCCATATGAGCATGTTTTCATAGATTGTTCTTCGATTGGGATAACAAGTCACAAGATTTGTCTCCCACAAACTAGTTTTTACTCTCTTAAGATACATTTGGCTATGAGAAAAAACTAGTTTCCATGTGTCTCCCATCTTGATCTGATGAGAATACTATTAGGGATGTTTATAAGACTTTAACATGTAATTTTAGGAGCTAATAGTCCATATCTACCCCTCATAGTTTTCATGTAATGCATGACATAAGTTTGACTGATTTCCCACTTAAGGATGAGAAGCTTCTCTTAAGGGATGCCTCTAGTTGACTACAAATTTTAGTCCCATAACCTAAAAAAGAGTGAAGGGTGTATATTTTAATGTTAAAACACATCCAAACATTTTTTTTTAGATGGTTCATTGATTGGGCTAATGAGTCACAAAGATATCTCTTTAAGACCAACTTTTACTCTCTTAAGAGATATTAGGCTACAAGAAAAAACTAGTTGCAGTGTCTTGCTCATCATGAGTTGGTGATAATAATCTAGGGGGTGCTTAGAGGACTTGACCATGTAACTATAGGAACTAATAGTTTATCTCTACCCCTCATGGTTCTCCCATAATGCACGGTGGAAACTTGACTAGTTTTTCCACTCAGGGGTGAGAAGCTTCTCTTTAGGGATGCCTTCACATGACTACAAATTTCAATCTTGGGCCCAAAAGAGAGTAAATGGTGGCCATTATAGCATTAAAATTCCCATCTATATGTGTCCATATATATGGTTCATCATTTGGGCTAAAAATTCATAATATATGTCTCCCACATACCATCTATTACTCTATTAAGAGACATTTAGTTGTGAGTGAAAACTAGTTATCGTGTCTCACTCATCCCAAACTAGTAAGAATCCTTTTGGGGGTTCTTATAGGACTTAACCATGAAGCTATAATATTTTATGATTCATCTCTACCCCTTACAATTCTCTTGAAATGTGTGGTGAAATTTTGACCAATTTTCTTGTTTAGGGATGAGAAGCTTCTCTTCAAGAATGCCTCCAAACAAATGTAACTTTTGTTTTAAGGGCCTGATGAAGAGTTAAGGGTGGCCATAATAACATTAAAACACTCATATATATTTTTCTTTGAATATGGTTTATCAATTAGGATAATGAGTCACAAGATATACCTCCCACATACCAACTTTTGGTCTCTTAAGAGATATTTGGCTATGAAAGAAAACTCAATGTCATGTCTCACTCATCTCAAACATCATATAATCCTTTGGGGGGTGATTATAGGGATTTATCATGAAAATATATGTTTTGATGTCTCATATCTACCCCTCATGGTTCTCAGGTAATACATAGTGAAAGTTCACTCAATTTTCTAACTCAAGGATAAGAAGCATCTCTTAAGGGATGTGTCTGACCAACAATAAATCTTGGTCCCAGGGCTTAATAAAGAGTAGAAGATGGCCATTATATCATTAAAATTCACATCTAGATGCATTATTGAAGATGGTTTATTGATTAGGCTAATGGGTCACAAGATACACCTCTCATAGACCAACTTTTTGTCTCTTAAGAGACATTTAGTTACAAGATAAAATTTGATGTCATGTTTTTCTTATCTCAAGTGGAATGTAATCCTCTATTGGTTATTATAAGACTCACTTGTAAAACTATAGGCACTACCATCTCATCTCTGCCCCTCAAAGTTCTTGTGCAATACATGACATAAGTTTTTTTTATTTTCTAACTCGAGGACGAGAAGCTTCTCTTAAGGGATGCATATGGCCAACTATAAATTTTGGTACTAGGTCTTAATGGTGAGTTTAGGGTAGATATTATATCATTAAAATTTCCATCTATACATGCTGGTGAATATGGTTCATCGATTGGGCTAATGAGTCACAAGATACACCTCTCATAAACCAACTTTTCATCTTTTAAGAGACATTTTACTATAGGAGAAAACTTGATGTTGTGTCTCACTCATATCAAGTGAAATATAATCCTCCTAAGGGTTCTTATAATACTAACTTTTATAATTATAGGCACTAACAACTTGTCTTTATCCCTCATGGTTCTCATGCAATGGGCATCATAAGTTTGCTTAATTTTTTAACTTAGGGATGAGAAGCTTTACTTAAAGGATGAATTTGTCCAACTATAAATTTTAGTTTTAGGGTCTAATGGAGAGCAAAGGATGGACATTCTAGCATTAAAATTCCCATCTAGATGTTTTGGTGTTGATGGTTCATCAATTAGGCTAATGAGTCACAAGATTTAAGAGACATTTAGATGTAAGTAAAAAATTGATAACATGTCTCACTCATATCGAGTGGAATGGAATCCTCTTGAGGGTGATTATAGGACTCACATGTACAACTATAGGTAATGATGGATCATATATATCCCTAATGGTTCTTATACAATGCATAGTGGAAGTTTGCTCTATTTTCTAATTTATGGATGAGAAGCTTATCTTAAGGGATACATATGGCTAACTATAAATTTTAGTCTCAGGGATTGATAGAGAGTAGAGGATTCCCATTATAGTGTTAAAATTTCCATCTAGATGAGTTGGCATAGATGATTCATCAATTGGGCTAATGATTCATAATGTATGCCTCCCACATACCAACTTTTGGTCTCTTAAGAGACATTTAGATGCAATAGAAAACCCAATGCCATTTCTTGCTCATCTTGAGTGGAATATAATCTTATTGTTTTTTCTTAGAGGTATCATCTACATAATTATATTAATTTATGGCTTGTCTCTACCCCTCATAGTTTTTATGTAACGTGTGATAAAAGCTCACTTAGTTTTCCAACTTAGGGATGAGAAGTTTCTCTTAAGAAATGTGTCTGACCAATTACAAATTTTGGTCTTAGGGCTTGATGAAGAGTATAAGGTGGCCATTATAAAATTAAAATACCCATTTGGATATATTAGCATAAATGATTTATATATTGGACTAAAAAGTCACAAGATACACCTCCTACATACCAACTTTTAGTCTCTTAAGAGACATTTGGCTATGAGGGAAAACTTGATGTCATGTCTCACTCTTATTTAGTGGCACAAAATACTCTTGAGGTGCTTAGAAGACTCACTCATAAAACTATATGTGCCAACATCTCATCTCTACCCTTCATGATTCTCGTGTAACACACAATAGAAGTTCACATAGTTTTTCAACTTAGGGTTGAGAAACTTATCTTAAGGGATACATCCAACCAACCATAAATTTTGTTCATAGGTCCTGATAGAGAGTATATTAGGGCTATTATAAAATTAAAACACCCATTCAGACATGTTGGAATAGATGGTTCATCGATTAGGATAATGAGTCATAACATATGACTCCCACATACCAAATTTTGGTCTCTTAAGAGACATTTAGTTGTGAATGAAAAATCAATGTCATGTATCACTCATATTGAGTTTCAAAAAATCATCCTATGGGTTATTAAAGGAATCATTCACATAATTATAATCATTTATGTATTGTCTCTACCCCTCATTATTTTCATGCAACATATGGTAGAATTTTGCTCAATGTTTTAACTTAGGGACAAGAAGCCTCTCTTAAGGAATATGTCCAGTCAATTATAAGTTTTGTTCTTGGGGCCTAATAGAGCACAAGGGAGTCAATTATAGTGTTAAAATTCCCATCCAAATGTGTTAACATAGATGGTTTGTTGATTGGGATAATGAGTCACAAGACATGCCTCCCACATATAAAATTTTGGTCTCTTAAGAGATATTTAGTTACGAGAGAAAACTTGATGTTGTGTCTCACTCATATTGAATGCCATGAAATATTCCATGTGGTGTTTATATGACTCACCCATGTAACTATAGGAATTGATGGCTTTTCTCTAACCCTCACAGTTCTCATGGAATGCATGGCTAAAGTTCATTTAATTTTCCAACTTAGGGACAAGAAGTTTATCTTAAGGAATGCTTCTGAACAACTATGAATTTTGGTCCAAGGTCCTTGCAAAGAGAATAGGGTATGCATTATATCATTAAAACACCCAACCAAATTTGTTTCCATAGATAGTTTATTGATTGAGCTAACAAATCATAAGATACGTCTCCCACAGACCAACTTTTGGTCTCTTAAGAGACATTTGGTTGTGAGAGAAAACTTGTTTCCATGTCTCACTCATCTTGAGTGTTATATAATCCTCATGCAGGTATTTAGAAGACTCAATCATGAAAATATAAGAACTAACACATTGTCTCTATGCCTCATGATTCTCGTGCAATGTGTAGTGAAAGTTCACTTAGTTTTCTAACTCAAGGATGAGAAGATTCTCTTAAGGGATGCATATAACCAATTATAAATTTTGGTCTTAGGGATTAATATAGAGTGAATATTGGCCATTATAATGTTAAAATTCCCATCCAAATGTTTTGGCATAGAAAATTCATCAATTGGGCTAAAGAGTCATAATATATGCCTCTCATAGACCAACTTTAGGTCTCGTAAGAGACATTTAGCTATGAGATAAAACTCAATGCCATGTCTCACTCATCTCAATTGACATGAAATCATCTTAAGGGTACTTATTTGAATTTATTTCATAACTATAGGTGCTAAAAATTTGTCCTCTACCCCTCATAGTTCTCATGTAATATACGGTGGAAGTTCACTCAGTTTTCCAACATAAGGACAAGAAATTTCTCTTAAGGGATGCATCTAACCAACTATAAATTTTAATCTTAGGGCCTAACAGAGAGTAGATGGTGGTCATTCTAGCATTAAAAATGATTTTTTAGATGTGTTAGCATAGATGGTTCATTTATTAGGATAATGAGTCAAAAAATATGCCTCTTATAGACCAACTTTTGGTCTCTTAAGAGACATTTGGTTGTGATAGAAAACTTGATTCCATATCTCACTCATCCCAAGCACAATTAAATCTTATAGGGGGTGATTAGAGGACTCGCCTTTGTAACTATAGGCACTGAGGACAATCCTCTAGGGGTGATCTTTATATACACATGTTATGAAAACATGATATGTCTAAAATTGTGAAAAAATGTATTTTTGCTTTATTTTTTAGGTCTCTCTTCCTAGAATTCTATGATAATGGTCATTTGTGGACATTCATATAATTTCATTATTTATTTAATTTTTTAATGAAATCCACAATAATGCTAATAAACCATCACATAGATCAACAATCACCACATAGACATGCATAATAAACTGACTTCATTGTACTCATTATAACATTAATACATCAATTTCATGAGAGTTAAAAATTTGAACTATCTGTGAACATGTTGAACAAAAAATAATGACATATTTAATAAGTAAATATGTATACAAAAATTATAAAAATATATGATTCACATGTAAATATGTCAAATAGTATATATGTGTATGCAAATTATGTCATAATGGCATAAAAAAGGGACATATATCGAGATACAATCTAGATCATAACATGTACATATATAAAATGTGTCATATAGGCATACACTATGGGCCATATTGGAATACAAAATAGATTATGCCTACAAATAGGCCCTGAGCACAATAACTAGTTTTCCTAATCATCATTGCCTCCAAATAAATTGTGTTTCCTCACCATAGATGTAAAACTAGGGGTGTTGCATGACTCATTATGGGGAGAAACTCTCCTCTCAACATGTGAAGTATTGAATGTCTCATCTACAACTAAAAAAATTGTGGCATCTGCACAACATATGAAATATAAATTTTAATCCATTAAAATGATATATTAAAAATGATAAAGTTTCCATGAATAAATTTTGAAATAAGGTGATTCTGGACTCATCATATGCCACCTAAATACTTGTCTTGGGCTACATGACCATGAATATATTTGTGATGGATAATCTTATGGAGCATACAAATATATTTATATCTATATGTGAAAAAAAATATAAATATGTCATAGAGTATCATTGCTTGAAGCTTAAAAAACAATTTTACTATGGGTTCTCACCAATCTATGTCTCTGAATCAAGTGTTGCAAGGGAGATAGTGGATGTTATTCTAATCCAACTAGGGTACCCATAACATATCTCATCATTTATAAAACCAAAAAATGAAAGAGTCCAATTATGAATCAAATAAAACTAAACCTAACTTAGGATAAATCAAAATTAATATTATTCCTTCTGTACATAAAGAGAAAGTGAGAGAGGAATAGAAAGAGAAAAATTATTCCTTCACGTACAAAAACTATGGTGTATACAAAATATTTAAACAATAGTATTTGGTTTTAGTGTCTCCATATTCATAAATGGATAAATAACTAGAAGAGACATAAATTCAAATTTGCATGAACTATATGAAGACTAATGAAGTACTAAGTAAATGTTTTCACATTTCTTTCCTTTAGCTCATATTTTTTATTGTTAATTTATTTGCTAAACAAGAGGATGCTTGAACAATACTATTTTCTAAATAAGAGGATGCTCATATTTTTTATATTTTTAGTCTATTTTCTAAACAAGAGTATGTATGAATAGTATTTGCATCACCTTTGTACAATATCTTCATCACAAATTTAAGACTTTCTAACATTCTATTAGAAGATACTTTTATAGATTATTTCTCAAAGTTTGGCATTTACGAGTGTATTTATTAAGTCCAAAACCAAACCTCTACATATGTTATGGGCATCATCAATTACATTAACCATGAATATGTATAATGATAAATATGATGCCTATTCTTATGAAATTGTTCTTCTGGAGTTGCTAATGGGTAAGAAAATTGTGGACATTGGCTCAAATTTGATTCAGTTGATTCTATTTAAAGCAAACAACAAAATGATCATGTAATTAATTGATAAAAAATTTCCAACAAACTCTAAGTATCTTTGGATTGTAATATAAGTCTTCTAGATGGTCTTGCTTTTCACCAAAAAGTGACCTTTTAATTGACTAACCATGCATGAATTTTCCATATGCCTATAACTAAGCAAGTTTTTAATATCATAATGCACCAACCAACCATTAATAACAAATACAAGAATTATTTATATGAATAGAAGTGGATAGAAAGCATAAAGATGTGGTTGATAGCACAAGAAGCACTATAAAGAATTTGTTTGTGATCAAATTACATTAAAGCAAGCTTGTGTTGATATAAATTTTGATACATTAAACTGAGGACATCTTGTGTAGTTGAGAATGAGATATATACTTTGGAATAATTAATTAGTAACATTTTGACTATCATTATTATTGACATCATAGGTTTTGTATTGTTATTAATATAAAATCATCATGACCTCTAAGCTCATATTTATTTTAAATTTAGAGAAGAATGTGAGATAGCAATGTCAGTGAATAAATAAACATATGCACAATTTTATATGCAAATTAAATGCAACATATTAAAGAGTTACAATATTTTAATGAAACACTTCTTGAAAATGAAACACAAATATGCTACACTTATGAGAGTGTTTCAACTATATCTAGGATATTATGTGTATTGATCTTGATATTCAATATATGCAAAAATACCCTTAAGGTAGGGAAACACCATATAATACTCCTTTAGGAAGGAATAACTCCACAATGTCTCTTCAAGGGGACAACCTCCAATATCCTCTTTCAATAGAAGACTCAATGCTTACTTGATATCTTTATCATGATAGTCATCTCCTATATATATACATCTATCTAACCCATGGATGGATAACCTCCTAATCCCAATGTAGGCCGACCATTACCCAATGTACTACTTACACAAGTTACTTTATTATCCTAATATATTGTACCCATATAACGAACTAAAGGGATGTGTGCCACATGTCAGCATCACCATCAACCCATATACATCAATATATCATATCCCTAGGTACATAGCATTACTTCCCTCTTTGACATGTTTCATCCCCAAAACATAGGAAGAAACTAAATAATGAGTGTGCTTCAAATCATTGCACACTTGTCTCCAATCTCGATCATCTAACCATCCATATGTGATTTTGGCAGGTGATATCTCTCCAAGCTTGTGTCCAAAATCCATTGTGCTCAGCTGATTTTGTTTATGATTGTAATTATACTGCTTTAGTGTCCAAGCATAATTACTCCTCTTTTTATTCCATGTACCATATTCTATTGCACTACTCTGATTCCAACCATGACCATAGTAGATATTCTTCCATGCATAGTCATAGTGATTCCCCCATTCATTCCATGTGCCATAGTATTTTTTCTTTGGATTCCATGCATATCCATAATGATTGAAAATTTTATTTCCCATATAGACAAAATGATTGTTGTTATGACACTTCCTCAATTGGTTCCATGATTGTTTCCTCTCATGATGATGTGGGTGTCTATATACCTCAACCTTTTCCAATACTTTGACCTTATCCACCTTTGCTTCTACCTTTTCCTCCTTTGTCTCTTGAGTAGATGAAGTGTTCATTTGTAGTGTGTCTTTATCTATATCATCTGAATCTTCAGTATGTTCTTCATCACCTATTTCTATCTCATCCTCACGATCTACCTGGATTGTTATTGGTGCCTTTTTCACTATGATATCTTGTAAAGTGATCTTCTTTTTCTTATACCAAAACTTCATGAACTTTTTCTAAACATTAATATTCATTGTTCCCAAAGTCTCTAACCATGGATATCCAAGAACTATATCCACATCATCCATATCTAAAGCATAAAAATCTGAATGCAAAACATATTTTTACATAATGAGCTTCAGATCTTCAAACATTGAAATATTCTTACCATCTACTTGAACCTCTTTGATATTATTTGCTTGAACATGTAGATGCTTGGCCACATTCATGTCAATGAAGTTATACTTGCTGGTAGGGTTTATGGACACAACTACCTTCTTCTTTTGAATACATCCATAAAATTGAAAAATTGACTCAGATTTCTTTAGACCCAAATTATTTGAACCCTTATCATCCAATTCTTCTTCTTCTTCTTCTTCTTCTTCTTCTTCTTCAATTGCTTCTTCTACTTCTTCTTCTTGTTCTTCTGCTAATTCTTTTATTTCTTCTTCTATTTCTACTTCTTCTTCTTCTTCTTTATCATCATGATTTTCTTCCTCTTCTACATCCTCTTTTTTGTTTATATCCCATCGATCTAGGAAGGTTTTCTCCATTGCTTCCCATGAAGAATACTATTGCGCAAAGCTCAGTTCATTAGTCCACCAATGTTTTGCAGGCCCAGACAAAGAAAAACATAATTCTATTTTCCATAAAAAAAATTTAGTAATCTTCTCCTTAAAATTGATTCACCATTCTCTAGCATCAACATCATCTTCCCCTGAAAAGTTTTGCAACTCCATGATCCACAAAAGAAATTAAGGTTCATGAAACCCTAAAATATCAAAATTGATCCATAAAATTGCAACAAATCACTCCAAACAACTCAAAAAATTCTGAATTTTTGACTATACTTCTCTTATATCTTCTTACATCTCCAGTAAAAATGTCGAATAAAAATTCCTTATATTTTAGAATATATAGCAAAATTATTATAAACCCTAAAATAGCAATAACTCCCTCAAAACGAATAAAAAAATCTCAATTTTTTTACTGTGACTTATTCGAAATATTATCCATATCTAGTAAAACATTTGTCAAAAAATTCATAACCAATCAAAAGTTATTGATGATTCAAAAAAAAACTAGGGTTTCACTCCACAAATTACCCAAATCAAAGCTCTGATACCACTTGTAATGATCTTGATATTCAATATATGAAGAACTACCCTTAAGGTAGGGAAACACAATATAATACTCCTTTAGGAAGGAATAACTCCACAATGTCTCTTCGAGGGGACAACCTCCACTATCCTCTTTCAATAGACGACTCAATGCTTACTTGATATCTTTACCATGATAATCATCTCCTATATATATACATCTATCTAACCCATGGATGGATAACCTCCTAATCCCAATGTAGGCCAACCATTACCTAATGTACTACTTCCACAAGTTACTTTATTATCCTAATATATTGTACCCATATAACTAACTAAGGGGATGTGTGCCACATGTCAGCATCACCATGAACCCATGTACATCAATATATCATATCCCTAGGTACATAGCATTATGCTTATGATAAATACGTAGCTATACAAAATAATAAAATTCATGAATTACACTAATTAGACATATATATATATATATATATATATATATATATATATATATATATATATATATATTAAAAAACTCAAATTCAAGAATAATACTCCAATTTGTGATTTAACAATAAATAGACACTATTATGTAATTTTTAACTTTCCAATCCTGAGTGTAGGTACTACAGTGTTGATTATAGCCTCAAAAACTAAATCTAAGGTAGTTGAGGTACCTAAGATATTAGTGATCATCCATACAAATAATAAATGAAACTTTCAATCAAATATTAGTCAATTAAGTGAACATATACTAAAAATTAAACTTGATAGTATTTTACATACATAAACAAACTTTAATTAAAATTAAACATGTGTGTCAAATATAGATGGTGAAGCAAATAAGTCCTATTTAATAGGTTGACATGTATTGAGGGGAGGTGATGAAGTAACTACAGATGGCATAAAGTCTAGTATGCTAGTGTCATGAAGTGTTGAAGCATCTACAAATGATGTAAACTCTGGCATGCTAGTCTCCTAAGCTTCTAAAGGAACTCCAGATGACACATACTCAGGGGTGCTAGTGTCCATAGATGTTAAAACCATTGTAAATGGCATAGACTATTGGGTACCAATATGTTGTAAAAAATTAGGTCTAGTCTCCATAGATGTAGCCTACGTATATCGCACCTAAACATGAGGTCCAATAAACTTCCTCCCACATGATGTGAAATGATATACAAGAACTTTAGGATGACTACTAGTAGGAGAAACAATGGCACCGACACCATAGACACCAATTGTAAGAGGAACACTAGTGTTAATACCACTAGAACTAATAGTAGGATGGACACTATTAGATGTCCCACCACCTGGAGCACATGCTTAAGTCCTCAGTGTATGCATCCCATGGTCAGTCATAGCCTATGTGAGACTAGTTATTTCTTCAAGGGTATCTATCTATGTGGTAAAAATCAAAATTTTAGGGATAGAAGCATGTGTTATTGTCCTTTTATTTATTTGATGTTGATTAGGGTGGTTTTGGTCATACCTAGCACCAAGTCTATCAAATAAAGACCTGCCTCCTCTACTTTAGAAGGCCTTCAAGTCAAAATAATTTGAGATTTCTTGTAGAACAAACTCACAATAAATTTTTCTCAAAAAGTATAATGGAACCTCATTATTATTGCATGGAGGCTCATGAAACGCCATCCACCACCTATCCCAAAAGTTATTTTTATCTCTGCATGAACACACCAATCAATGCTAATATGTTTGCAACTTGTTGGTGGTGGTTGGTTTATTCCAAGCTTAAGAAACAAATCACACACATCTTTTTTTTTTAACATCATCATATGACAATTTATTAGAGTAATATTTTTTTAGGACCTCTCTTTGATGCATCATTGCATCAATTTATGAAGTGACATTCCCCATTTTATTAAACACAACCTCCAATGTAATCTCAAGTGAATTTCATCCACTATGAGTTGAGGAGTGACATAAATTATTGATAATAATATACAATTGTTGGCATTTTGCATTATATTATTCATACAATTTAGCGTCTACTTATGCAAAGTCAAACTATTGAGGGTTTTGATCACAGTTTTGTTCTACATTTTCTTTAGGCATTGGGTCCATTGAATTATGTATCTAGATTTATAAAAATACAAATTTATTTAGGTAATGTGAGAGAGTTCAAAGGAAATTTAATTTCAAAATCCTATGCATAAAAATATATAAATTGAAACCCCAAAATTTAAATTTAATAATTAACATACCTGAGATCGTGATCAAAATATTGAATCGTGTTGGTGGGATTCAAAGTCAAAGCACACATGTCCTCTTTAAAATGTGAGAGCTCCTTCAAGGCATAAAATAAATCATGAGTTTCAACAATACAGAAAAAATAGTAAAAATGTAATAAAGCATATGCCCTTTAATAACCATAAGGGCGTACACCTTTTAATAAATAGAAAGGAAGTACACCCTTTAATAACCACAAAGGGTATATGCCTTGTGTCTCATAAAGGGCGTACACCCCTTAGAAAAAGACATATGCCCTTTTACTTTGGCACCATGCCAAGCTCTTCCAACCACAAAAAAATTAAAAAAAGGGTGCACACCCTTTTGAAAAGGGTGCACACCCTTTTGAAAAGGGTGTATGTCCTTTGAAAAAAAAAACTTCCCATGGATGTCACCTTTTTTGTCCCCCAACTTTTTGCATCCACTTGATTCCTCATCCTCATTAAATGAGGGAGGTTGAGGATTAAATATTGGGGGTTAGGATGTATTAAGGATTTTCATTAATGAGGCATGGGTTATGACATGCCTTGAAGAAAGGGAATTATATGGGGATGTGGAAAAATGTATTTAAATTTGGTTTTGTGGGGGAGTGTGAAGATTGTCTTGGGATTTGAGTGTGATGTAAGGATATTTGGATTTTATTGATTTTTAGAAAATAGAAATATTCAAAAGCAATGGAATTTTTTATTAATATAGATTACTTAATTAGTTTGTATTATTTAACCAAGAGAATAGGTTTTGAATTTTGGTTGATTAGATATGGTTGTGAAAAAAGGGATTAATTGGCTAGGGGGTGATGAATAGTGGAGGCTAAGGATGTTACAATAGATAGAAGTATGATTTAATATTTATGGTTGATGCCAGTCCAAAATTAGTAGATAGTTAAAATTGACATGAAGTGTCATATTTTAGGTGTCTATAAATGATAATAATGATTATATTAAACTTTGGCATAACTATGCTATTACATAATTACTACTATTTTTTAACATTTAAATAATTTTAAATATAATATAATATAATATAATTTTTTTGTTAATTAATCGATTAATGATTATTGACATTTTAATCATATAAATTAGGAAAGCAATAAGTCATTTACAGCTTCCAAAACTATACAAGTAAAAATATAAATATTTAATCCATAAACAACAAAAAAATTTAAAAAATATATTATACAAGAAATTTGATAAATCCAACGTGAAATGTTTGTTCATTGATGAAAATCCTTAAGCACATGTAAATTATTTCCAAATTTTTAATTTTGAAACAAATCCTAACACATAAAATATGATGCACTTCTTATTGCATAGATAACTCTTGCCAAATTTTTAAAAGTTTAAAAAATCCCTAATGCATGGATTTTGATGCAAAATCTAATGCACTTCCTGATGCACGAATTGGTGATGCATTTTACATCAATGAAAACTCCATAGAAGCTCTACCCAACACACTGATCTTATAATTTGGTTTTCATCATCGTGGCTACCACAAAGTGTGTCACATAAATTTTTATGTTAGATTGTACAAATAATTATAGAAAAAATACCCTGATTTTGATGGATTGCTTGGCATGAAAATATGAAAATATACTAGTGTATGATGTGTTGTTTAGAATGTTTAAGAGGTGATATTTGCATGGCCATCATGAGGTAGGCTATATGACCTATGGGAAATTGATGATCAAATTGATATAACATTGATACATTTATGTTTTTATTGCATGAGTTGATCATGTGAGGTAGTGAAGCTAAAGCTTGGTTTTGTGGAGTTATATACAACAAGGAGACAAGTTTTCCATAGAGTTGTAATCCCATTTATGGTTTATGGTTTGGGCTTGAGGAGGGATGATTTTATTCTTAGTAGATCCATAACTATAGTCTATTCATCTTCCTTACTTGCATTTGTTTGAGAATTTGATGCAAGCTTGGTATTTAGGCATGCCCTGAGAGGGTAATCACAAATATTGTGTTTAAGATATTTATGTACTAAAGCATGTATTGTGGAGGTTAATATAAATAACCTTCTATGAAAATTATTGAATTTAAAACTAAGTATCCTCATGTTCCCTCAAATTTTTAGCTAAATCAGTTTTAAAACACATACATTTGTGTGACTAGGAAGAATAAAAATGACCAGTCTCATGGAAAATAAGTTGACTTAAGGGCTTGATAATATATTAAAAAATATATCATAATGGTATTGGTAGGCCGTGAATCTTGACCTAGTACATGGAGACTTGAAGATCACATATTTTGACACATCATGCAAAAAATCCCTAATGCAATGGGATATCACAAGCAAGGTATTACACAAATCAACAACTAAATTTATTTAAAACCATTTATAATTGTTGTGATTTCACAAAAATTAAAAATAAATCTCCTTTGGTCCTATTATTTATAACCCCAATTATCTTGACATTATAAAGGATTTTATCCATAGTTATATGGGCATGCAGTAAGGGTTTACTTGTATAGGGCACAAGAAACATGATAATTCATTAAAGAATTATTTGCTTACCATTTACACATTGAATCAAATATAACAAAGCCTATCAAGATTGAGGGGAAGACACATAATCATTACCATGTCCTACACTTTTAAAACAGATTTATGAACTCATTCCCATGCCATGTTATCCACTTTGTGTATTTTGAACCATATTTATATGCTATGTGCCCACAAGGCAAGGATTAATATGGAAATTAATTCACATAAGACAAGGAATTTCCTCTAAACGCAGTCTCGTAGGCTAGATGGAGCCAATATAAAGTATCACTATTTTGTCACACATATAAACTCTAGTAAAGAAATAACTCCTTCCTTCAAAAACTTTAATAATTGATAACCCTCTCCACATCTACAAAATAAATAAATAAAACTTCAAAATAACACTCATTATTTTTCATACTCTGGAAAACCTTCAACCCAGACCTCTGTAGAAGAATTGAACACCCAAAGTCTTTTAAGCACATTATACAAGAAATTTGAGAAATCCAATGTGAAATGTCTATTCATTTATGTGAATCCTTACGCACATGTAAATTCTTTCCAAATTTTGAATACCAAAAGAAAATTATGATGCACTTCTTAATGCATAGAGAACTCCTGCCAAAATTTTTAAAATGTCCTATTGCATAGATTTTGATGTAAACTCTAATGCACTTCCTGATGCACAAATTGGTGATGCTTGTTACATCAATGAAAGCTCCACCGAATCTCTACTCAACCCAACGATGCTAGAATTTGATTTGTGTCATCATGGCTAATGCAAAGTGTGTCACATAAATGTTTCATCAAATTGGAAAAAAATATATATAGAGAAAATACCCTAATTTTGACACAATGTTTGGCATGAAAACATGAAAATTTACTAGTGTGTGACGTGTTTTCTACCATTTCCAAGAGGTGATCTCCCCACGTCCATCATGAGGTAGGTTGTGGGACCTATGATAAAATGATGATCAAAGCAATATAATATCAACACTTATACGATTTTCTTTTATGAGTTTATTGTGTGAGAAGTCAAGTTTGCTAGTAGTGAAGCTAGAGCTTGGGTTTGTGGGGTTACTTATAACAAGGAGATGAGTTTCCCATAAGTTTATAAGCCCATTTATGGCTTACGGTTTGGGCTTAAGGAGGGGATGATTTTGTTCTTAGTAGATCCATAACTATAGTTTATTAATTTTCCTTACTTGCATCTATTTGAGAATTTGATGCAAGCTTGGTCTTTGGGTTTGCCCTGAGAGGGTAATCATGAATCTTGTGGTTAAGATATTTATGTACTAAATCATGTGTTGGGGAGGTTAATATAAATAACCTTTTATGAAAAGTATTGAATTTCAAACTAAATATCCTCATATTCCCTCAAGTCTTTGGTCAAATCAATTTTAAAATGCATATATTTGTGTGGCTAGGAAGAATAAAAATGACTAACATCATGAAAGATACGCTGACCTAAGGGTTTGATCATATATATAGTCTAAAAAATATCATAATGGTATTGGCAGACCACGAAGCTTGACCTAATACATGGGGACTTTAAGAGTCACATATTTTGACACATTGTGGAAAAAGTCCCTAGTGCAAGGGGATAGCACAAGCAAGGTATTACACATAAACTAACAATTAAATTTGTTTAAAATCATTTATAAATATTGGGATTCCACAAAATAAAAATGAAATCTCCTTTGGTCTTATTTATAACCCTAGTTATCTTGACATTTTAAGGGTTTTGTCCATATTTATCTAGCCAGTAGTAAGGGTTTACTTGTACAGGATACAAGCAATATAATAAGTCACGAAGGAATTATTTTCTTACCATTTACATACTGAATCAACAATATAAAATCCTATCAAAATTAAGGGGAAGACACATAATCATTACCATGTCTAGTACACTTTCGGAACAAATTCCTAAACTTGTTCACATGCTATGTTATCCATATTGTATATTTTGAACCATATTTATATGCCATGTGTCGTTGGGGCAAGGATTAAGCTGGCAATTAATTCACTTAAGACAAGAAATGTCCTCCAAATGAAGTCTCATAGGCTAGATGAAGGCAATATAAAGTATCAAGATTTTGTTGCACATAAACTCTAGTAGGGAAAAAACTCCTTCAAAAATTTTAATAATTGAGAACACTTTCAACATCTACAAAAGCGAAAAAAAAAACAATTTGAAAAGAACACATTATTTTTCATACTCAGAAAAACCTTTAGCCCAGATCTTTATATAAGAATTGAACACCCAAAGTCTTTTAAGCATATTCTTTTGATTTACAAGCATGCGTAGTTAGCTTGCAGATGGATTCATGCCCTTTTTTAATCATTCCATCTAGAGCTTTTTTTGGAAAATAGTAATATTGGGAAAAATGTCCATGATACTCAAGTGAAGTTCAACCAAATCTGGCATAGTTTCCTTTCTTAAATTCTTTTTCAGCTATAAAAATAAATGAACAATACAATATTTAATTGTGTTTTTCTAGATGGTTATTTTTTTGTTACTAATATAATTCAAGTGATATTTAATGTTATGTTACAAATTCAAGTACAAGTAGAAAAGGTCTTGATGGAGGTGGAACACCTCTAGATTTTGTTGGACCATTGGGGAAGTGCCCCATGTACTACCAGTCGAGTTCTTTTAGATTCATCTTGTTGACGGTCACCTTCTCAAGGTCGTGGCTTTGGTATTCGCGGTAGCCACTGTTCATGTAGTAGACACGAGAATGCTTGACTACATACATGATGTCCCTCTACTGCATAGCTCTCGTGGTGGTGGTGGCTCTGCCTTAGCAGATACTAATGGTTGAAGGGCACACCAATAAGGGAAGTATCCTCAATTAACTTTAGTGATTTTTTGACTAGGCACGACCCAATAGATGTAGACAACAAAGACATATCTAATAACAAGTGGGAGCCGATACCTAATACAACAAATCCACTTGATGATAGTGGCTAGTATTAGGAGACAAGTTGGATGATCCTCCATTACTCTAACTTCATTGATTCCTCCAATAACATAATTCTTATGCTTTGTTATTTTGATGCCATTTAAATCTATTTATCATATTTTTTAAATATATTCGATTTTTTTTTTTTTTTTAAATATTTCTATTTAACTTTTTTAAATTTTATTTGAATTAAATCATTAACTTTTTCTCTATCTTTAACATTTATTTAATTATTTAGAGGGTGATACCATACCACTTATTTTTTTCAAGGTGTAATTAAGAAAGGACTTTTCAATGGAAAAGAAAACTCATTATAATAATAATTTAATATATATTGTGATTATTACAGAAATCAAACGCACTTAGGTATAAAATATAAGTGCGCTACGAATATGAACACGATACACGCAAAAGGGTAAAATATAATATAATTTGACCGTTTTTCTATCTCAATGAATAATATGCAGAAAGTAATATGATTTAATATGACATATTTTAATATTATTTTTTATTGTGGTCTCATGATTCCCAAACAAAATTGACTGAGAATCCCGTGACGCAAAAGACCGAAAGATTCAACGGAGAATTCTTTCCATCTGTTTCTCAGATGCCAGATGGATGGTTAATCTATTCGTTGCGTTTGGTTTACGATTATCCTTCGGTTGCGTTTGTTTTAACGCTGTATATTTTTCTTCTCACGGAATGATACGACGCGTTCTTTGAATACGGCATGAGAAGGCCACGCGTTAAAGACCTTTGTGGAAACCCCTTACGACGCTTCAATGACTCCGTTCACACCTGCGCAAAACCAAATTATCTTCTTACGCGTTGGAAACTCCCTAATGGCGTGGCCAATCTTAATCAAATCAGTGGATATTTGTTTTCTTTATTGACTTAATGGAGCTGGAACTTGGAAGTCGTGGCTGTCGCTGTGGATACTTGTTTTTAGTGAAATCTGTGGATACTTAAGCTTTCACTTTGTCTGTCTTGATGTATTCTCTCTTTAACGTTTGTTTCGACTTCTGGGTCCCATTTTGCTCAAGTTCATCTTCATTGCTTCGAATCTGTATTTTCTGCTCATAATGCGTTACAGTGATGTTGCCCGCAGTGGGTGTTAATTACAGGCCTTTCAAATGTTGGGATTGTAATAATACCCAATGAAATTCGCAGCGAGTATGTTTTGGGCCGTTGTGGCGTGTGTGCTTTTGCTGCCGATCAGCTGGGGTTCTTGGTGTCCACCGGAAGAGAGGAATTCCCTCTTGCAGTTCAAGAAAGGTCTTCACGATCCCTCTGGAAGACTCAATACGTGGAGTGGTAACACCAACTGTTGCGAGTGGGAAGGAATCCAATGTCGTCACACGGGCCATGTCATCCGTTTGGATCTTCACAATCCTGGTGGCCAAAATCAGACAAGTGCTTTGGGAAATTTAACCTCTGATGTTCTTTCACCATTGTTTGATTTGACACAGTTGGAGGGCATTGATCTCAGCTACAACGCTTTTCGTGGTGTTTCTGTTCCTCGGGAATTGGGGAGATTAAACAGATTGTGTTATTTGAACTTGTCAAATGCTGGGTTTATGGGAGATATCCCCAAGGAGTTGGGGAACATGTCCAAGTTGCAGTACTTGGATCTTTCTACAAATTATTACCGGTCAGATTACCTGTTGAGGATTGTGGACATGGAGAATTGGATTGGAAATATGAAGGATTTACGGCAGCTTTTCCTGGACAAAGTGGATATGACGCGAGTGGCAAGTGATCAGTGGGCCAGGGCTATCTCCACGATGCACAGCCTGAGGCGCCTTCAAATGTCGCATTGTAAGCTTGCAGGGTCAATTCCCTCTTCTCTTGGAAACCTTACGCTTCTCACCCACCTGCGCCTTGATGGCAATCCCCTGTATTCCCCAATACCCGCTCACTTACAGAACCTATCCAATCTGGTTTCCCTCTCACTCAGCGACTGTTATCTCAATGGTACCATCCCTTTTGCTCTGTTGGGTCTTCCAAAACTGCAAGAAGTTGACTTGTCCGTCAATTTAGACTTGGGAGGGAACCTATCAACCATTCTGCCGCAACACTCTGCCTCGCTTAACAGCATTGTTCTTTCAACAACTAGTGTGGAAGGGCCTATTCCGGCTTCTATTGGTAGCTTCTCCTCGTTAATCCTTTTGGATTTGTCCAGCTGCTCTATCAAAGGTATGTTTCCTCCCACAATTGCAAATCTTTCAGGGCTTGTAAAGTTGGATCTTTCAATGAACAGCTTAGAAGGCAAGATCCCTCCGTTTGGGGTTCAACATCGGTTAACAAGATCATTCCCATTGGCCTATATTGATCTTTCCTACAACCAGTTGGATGGTTCCATTCCCCCCATGTTGTTGGATGCATTTCAGGGGCTCCGGTATGTTGACTTAAGTTGGAATCACTTGACGGGCACGGTTCCGTCTCCTGGCGGTAAGCTGAATTCCCTTACATGGCTTGATCTGAGCAACAACGGATTGACGGGTAAATTCCCTTCCTTGGGCAACCTCACACCCCTTGTTAGGCTTGACTTGAGTAATAATCTGTTGAGTGACACAATCCCACCGTCCATAGGGCAACTCCTTTCTCTCACTACCCTTGATCTAAGCAACAATGAATTAGAAGGTGTCATACCCATCAACATTTCAAAGCTTTTTAAACTGAAGGTTCTTTCCCTCTCCTCCAATCGGTTAAGGGGAAACCTTTCACAGTCCCATCTTCATAACCTCTCCAAACTTGTATATCTGGACATTTCGAACAATATGCTAACTGTGAAAGTCAGTCCAACCTGGATTCCAAAAACCTCGTTTGCAACATTGAAATTAAGTTCATGCAACATAGAAGGTGAGTTGCCCGCCTTTCTAATAACCCAAGATGACATTTCCTATTTGGATTTGTCCAATAACAGATTAGCGGGCAATATTCCGCTGTGGCTATGGGATTTGCCAGCTCTTGCACACCTCAACCTGTCTATTAATCACTTTACAGGGGATTTACCTTCGAATCTCATGGGGCCCAAAAAATTGAAGGTTGTGGACTTGCATGGCAATAACTTACAAGGTCCGCTTCCGCTTCCTCCTCCTACACTAGTTGTGTTAGACCTGTCAGGAAATCAATTTAATGCATCCATTCCAGCTGAAATTGGCCAGTATTATCTTAGTTATCTGTCCCTCTCTCACAATAATATCAGCGGTAGCATTCCACCTTCTATCTGTGGACAAGGGTATATGCAGATTCTGGTCTTGTCAAATAACTCTATTACAGGTAAAATTCCTGGAGGTGTTGGAAATTGCTCTAATCTTGAGGTGTTGAATTTGGAAATGAATTATTTAGAAGGTGAGTTGCCAGCGGAGTTTGGGGACATGACTTCGCTTCAAACATTGAAAGTGGGTCAAAATCGTCTAAATGGATCTCTCCCGACTTTTGTAAATTATAAGAGTTTGCAGATATTGGATGTGGGGCACAACCAGTTGACAGGAAACATTTCAAATTGGATTGTGGAGCTTCGTAATCTTAAGATTTTGGTCTTAAGATCAAACAAATTTGAAGGTAGAATCCCTGCTGAAATAACCAAAATGCCGTTTCTTCAAATACTAGATCTTTCAATGAACAACTTTTCAGGAGCAATTCCAGACAGCATTTCAGAGTTGACAGCCATGGCAAACGATTCAATGGTTAATGCAAGCGTCTTTCAATTTGGATTGATAAAAGGTTCAACCTATGTAGAGAAAATTATCATCCGGAGCAAAGGAATGGAAATGGAGTATGCGAGAATTTTGAGTTTAGTAAAATTTTTTGATCTATCAAACAATAATATGGATGGTCCTATTCCTAGAGGCATGGGATCACTCATTGGTTTGAGGTCTCTTAACATTTCAAGAAACCATCTTACTGGTCTTATACCCGAGTCCCTGGGAAACATGGTGCAGCTAGAGTCACTTGATCTTTCACGAAACCAACTCTCTGGAAATATTCCTGCACAGTTGATAAATCTCACATACCTGGGTTATCTAGATATGTCCTACAATAATCTTTCAGGAAAGATACCGCAAGGGGGGCAATTCTTAACATTCGACGCCTCATCCTTCTCAAATAATTCAGGTCTATGCGGCCTCCAACTGAACGCGAGTTGCTTGGTTCCTGTGCCAAAGCATGAAAGCATGCCTATGCCGCAAGAAAAGGGATGGCACAAGGAGGGAATCGACTCTTTCATTGTGTTAGTGGGAATGAGCTTTGGAATCGGCGCGGCCATAATTATAGCTCCTCTGTTGTTTCTGAAGAAATGCAGGAGGAAGGTCTTCGATTCAGTGGACAGGATATTGATTTGGGCTCATAGCTTCGGTTACTGTGACAAGTCGCAGATGGCCGAAATTTGCGAGGACGACGAAGACCGAGGGAGCTCCGAAGAAAGAAACAAATTAGTACGCTTCTGCGTACGTTGTACTCAAATTGATAGGGTTACCAAACGTATAGTTCACGCTAAATGTACATGTTGACACTGCATCAATATCTTTTTTTTAGATGCTTCCCTTGTGTGCTGGTCTCCTCCTCGTTCTTTGATAACTGTTGACGTCCATTCTTTATAGTTTTAGCTTTCGTAAGTAGATTTTTCGGTCCATCCATGGGTGCTAATTGTATTCCATAAATCATTTTACACACTTCTTGTTAATACTTGTTGAAACAATTCTCTCTCACACATAGAAATGGCCTCCGATATTTAGGGGAAAGGTTTCACTAATTGTGCATGTTTCAATTGTCAAATAGGAGTTTTTGTTAACATGTGTTTTATTGACGGAATATATTGGTGTGTATAAATATTAAAGTGTATCAAAAGTTGAACATGTAATATTTAATACTTGTTCAACATATATTTTATAAAATTAGAAGTAACCAATCACGTCTTGATAAGTAAGACTCAAGTATTGATACTCTAATGCACAACTATTGGTACTCCAAAGATTAAATTTTGGTCATAAGTTTTAAAAATACATTTTATGATCTCTTGTAATAAAATCGGTTATATCGTAAAATGTATAATGTGTTAAATCTTGAAACTTTAATTATAAATAGTTAAAACGATGTATTAAAATGAGTAAATTTTTTGAAATCTAATGTAATGTTATGGCACATTAATTTACTATCTGAAATTAAGGTGCACGACTCCCAAAACCTTTTCCTTACTAGTATTTTTCAGTTTTTAGTTAGTACATTTATCTATATATTAATTATTAGTTTAAATTAATTATTATTGATATGTATTGATGATTTCCTTTCCTTTTTTCTTGACATTTATTAGTAGCATTCATGATGGTTCTAGTCCCTTTATTTGCTCTTTCTCTTCCCACTCTTAGATGTTGGAGTTGAATATGTATGTTAATAAAGTTTTTAATTTGAATTTAATTTTTTATATAAATAAAATTAATGAAGTTATTCATTTATAAATTAATATTAATTAACCACAATTTTATTAGAAATGTATATGGTGAATGTATGTTAAGTATTTTTTTTCTTGCAATTTTTTTATTATCAACATATTTATTATTATTTTGGGATCTAACAATTAGATGGTTAGTTTTTTCATATTAGTTAGTAATCCCAACTTAAGCCTCCAAAACTTTCTTCGTCCATTTTTAGATATTACAGAGGTTAGTGCATGAATAGAAGGAAGTGAAAGAACAAAACATTTGAACACAATCTTTAGTACAAATTTCAACTCTGATATTCGAAGAGAGTAGGCACAATTTTGCGACCTATGAGGAGGTATCAAGGGTGGACCTAACATTAATCACATAACAAATCTAGGTTTTTTTATTACGAAATGCATGATAGGTATGGAAACACATTTTCAGGGTCAAATTCAGATGTCAGATATTCGATAGTGTTATATTCAAAGATATAAATATCTATTCTTATGTATTTACTTTACTAGTTGACTTTAGATTCAATTAGACAATATTATTTTTATTTCATTACACCTAGCACAATTAGTAATGTTTAATCAAATGTAAATAATAATTAGTGTGTTACATTTTGATGTACACGCTTTGTGCACACCCTTTTGGTTTAAGCCTTTGGATAAATCTAACTTGTGTTTTGAATAAATGGATTGTAATCAAATTGCAACACATATCCATAAAAATTTAGCTATGCCTAAACAATTACAAAATGTAGATGATATTTTTTGATTATGTAGCACCTTAGTCTTGTATTCTTGCCAAACTTAGACCTTGGTTGTTCCTCTTAGTTCTACACATGTTTTGCTTCTGCAAGCCTCACATCTACTTTATTTTGTGCCCCTTGGCCTATCTCTTTGTCTGAGCAGCCTTATATTGATGACATATACATCCCATCTTACTCAGAATGCTTAAAATGTACTTATCTTATACCTCTACAAGTTCTGAGCCTGTGCCTACTTTTTTGCTCTTCAGACACTAACTTTCAAGACAGATAACATCATTGATATTACTATTTTGCCTCGATGTAAGTGTCAAGTGCTCTAAAATTATCCAATTTTTAAATGAAACATATTACAATGGCCGGCCTAAGTGCTTTAATGTGAGTTATCTTCCAATAGGATTGATATAAATACAATATTAACTTTCATTCATTCTTTACCTAGCAATTAGATTAAAAGAACACTAAAAATAACTCAAGAGCACTTAAGTTACCAAAAGTTTTTATATTCTACCTTATTCTAATATCAGTCAAAGGAACAACTCAACTATAGGTCTGAAGTACTAAAGGAGTAGTCATGAGGTCATATTTATCAAGTTACAAGTTAGGTCACCATTGTACTTACTTTACACGCATTGCATGATTCACACACAAGCCAACATAGAGGGTAGAACTATATGAGTCGAGGCCCTATTTTGGAGTATTGGCTATGTAGACAATACCCTTTGATAGCGGGGTCATTACAGGTCAGCTTGACACCGTGTGCCCACTAACCCATATTTCTCCAAGGTCATATTGAAGATGAAAAGCTAGGTTTTTGCCATTTCACTAAGAGTGACAATTCATGACCTAGATTTGAATGCACTCGAGTGAAGGTGAAGACAAACACAAAAGCATCTAGGTGTTCACATTCTGTTTCAATTGATATTCTGTTTAGGACATGAGCGTCAAACTCATACACTAGCATTGATACAACTATCCTAGGTTGATACAATTATTTAGAGAGCGAGAGGTAAAAGATCTAGAATCTGATGATTGACCTAGAACTATCTCCCTGCCTACTTTTTCCCTGTACCAAATCCAAATCTGCATTAGTATCAAATTCAGCTAAGTACTATCTTTTATGTTAGTTTTACATCTAACATAGTTGTACTTTCTATTAATAACTTATTTTAATTTAATAAATTTAGCATATTTACATCTGAGTTTAGCACATTAATTGGCCTACTATAGATTTGATATTCACCCTTGAGCCCTATCATTTATATATCCTTAACTATATCTACCCAAGTAGGATTCCTTAATCCAAAATAGGGTTAAACATTTGGTGAACATGACCTTTGAGGATTTTTATTATATAAGCATTTTTTTTAAGATACTTATCTCATGCCTTGTCCTAATATTTGTGTTCTGTTTCTCTTTTATCATGGATGACATTTATTGCTTTGATGATTATGACTATGAAACCCTTCAATAATCTCTCCAAATAGGGATCAAAATCCATTACTCTTGCATTCCTCCAAGTTGTAAGGAAAACAATATCAAAGCTTTAAATGGTGGTAGTTACTATCTCTCTAATCGAGTCCATGCTCCCATCCTTTCAAGACATGATGTGATCCATCCCAAGTAGGATCCAAAGTATGTGGGCTTGCCTTCTATACTAAGATTGATTCCACATGGAGATAAGGTACTTTTATTTGATCATGATAATTTCTGTCAACTCCATAAGGAAATCATGGAGGACTTGCAAATCATTAATAAAGGGGATGTTCTTTCAAGTTCATTGATCAAAACCCCTCATCTTCCTACATTTCCAAACAATATTCCCCTTATTAATGGTGATGATCCTGCTTGGCCTTCATATGATATTGACAATTTTCAAAAGGTTAACTGAAAAATTATTGCATCTTTACCAAATCATATTAAGCTATCAAGAAAAAGGAAGCATTCTACACCTATACAACATTACAAACATAAAGTGCCAAAACTTTCCAATATGACAATGGTGGATGCATCATGTTCTTCAAACCCTTTAAAATCATCAAGTTAAATATTGCATAATTTTGGCCTTCGATATTTGCTCAAATATGGGTATCAAAGACAGGGATTGGACAAACATGAGCAAGGTATTACCCATCATATAGCTCTCAAGTGTAATCAAAATCGACTAGGATTGGGTTATTCAAAAATAATTATGGATAATCAACAACCTATGAATAAGTTAAACATTAAGGTACACATAGATGCACATAAAAATGAGGAATCATCACAAGGGGAGCTAATGTTACAAAAATTCCAAGAGAATCAAATAATCGAGCTCCCTTGGATGATTCATCCTCATGGCATGACAAAGTTGGATACAAAATTAGATCAAGGAAAATGTATAATTGTAGACACTCCTTTTTGGCTGCATTCCCAATCTAACCAATCTTCATATTAGTTTTTAGCAAATGATGCAAATTAAGTCGAATAATCACTAAATACCCCAATTTCATCCACACATCAGATTTTAGTGCCTAAAATTGCATCAAGACATCTCTATTTGAGGTATTACCTGTATGCAATGATAAACTCCCACATATTCATTTTCAATCAAAATGTGACCTAGCGAATTGGCAAATTGACCTTTATGCCCATTAAGTGGGACACTTAAACAACTCCTAAAATGCAAAAACCCAAAGTAGAATGAATTAACTAAGCAAATGCAATTAACTACTTAGGTGAAATTTCCATATGCAATTAGTGAAAATCAATTTTATAAAAAAGAAATTTTAATAAAAATGAGGTTATGATGATGTCGTCATCCTCAAAGTCAAAGAATTGAAAATATCTCCATCAAAGTGTTAAATTCAAAAATGGAGAGCTATGCTTAATAAATGAGATCTATATCCCAAATATTTATTGCTTGTCCCCTCCCTAATGTAATCATGGTCAAATCTAACCTAACTACACTTGAGTTAGGGTTAGTTGGAGAACTTGTGAATACAAGTGTCAAGGCCATTATTTGATGAAATCAATAGAATATAAAATATATATGCAATATATATTGGATCTAGTTGAATAAATGATAACAAAGAGTACATAGAATTGACATAGTACATAAAAATTTAAAGTGGCAAAACCTCCAAGAGGTAAAAAAACTCATGAAGATGATATTCAATAATTGAGAGACTCTACACCCTAATACAAGTCCTTCCCTTCTTACTTTTTCACATAAGCCTTCTTAGAACCTTTGTAAATATTTGCCACACAAATATTAAATTCAACCGAGTGTATTTCCCAAGTGTATTTTTATTAATAATATAATAGGGGTAAGACCCTAATTATAATGAATGTGAGGGAAGATGATCGTTATAACCAATAGGTCCATCCTGAGAATCATTTAAATTAGTCGATTAATTAAATCATAATATTTTATTATTTATTTACATGAGATTTTCACCTTGTGTTTAATAAATAATAAATTATTATTATTTAATAATAAACTAAATTATGTTAAATGTCTAAAGTAGCCCACGTAGACATTAAATGTTCTAACACTCTCCCTTAATGCTAAGTGGAGATACATGTCATAGTCACCTTAATACAAGTATTATACTATGTACCCAATTGAAAGATTTAAAAACCTTCATCATGTCGAACATCACCTTTTGAAATAAAAGGAATTATAATACATAAACTACTATAAATTAAGTCTAGGCTAGCATGATCATGAGAGTTCATCTCATAGTTTCTGAGAGTTCGTCTCATAGTTTCTCATGAATAATCATCTAAGCATATTTGGAACCTTTTATAATATAAGTATCTCCATTAAAAATTATATTTTTATAAATTGGGATATAAAAGTAAAAATTCTACATGAAGTTTACTTAAACCACATAAATTTTACACGAAGTTTACAATGCTTTATAATGAGAAGAAGTATAGAGAAGAAGAAAGAACACATGTCCATTAAAAAATAGCATTGTCATGCACACTCTCCCTTAATGGCAACTCCAAGAGGCCTAGTATTGCATGAAACTGATAAAACTTGGTAGCACCAAGTGGTTTTGTAAATATATTTTTCACTTGTTCATTCGTAAGATAGAACTATAGATCAATATCACTATTAAGAATTTTCTCTCAGATAAAATGCATATGAACTTTAATATGTTTAGTTCTTTGGTGCTGCATTGAATTTTTTGTCAGAGCTATATAACTTTGGTTATCACAATGAAAGATGGTATTGTGAGAAACATCCAAATGAAGTTCCCTCAACAACTTTCGTAATCACATAGCTTTTTTGACAGCTTCCATAGTGCTTCTATACTCTGCTTTAGTAGAAGAGACAAAGATAGTAGGTTGCTTCTTACTATTCTAAGTAATAGCACCAACATCAAACTTAAACACATACCCAGAAGTGGATTTGCAATATATAGTATCACCAACATGGTTAATATCATAATAACCATATAATTTAGTATTATCAATGGAAGAATAAAATAAATCAAAATTAATTTTTCCTTTGATATAATGAAGTATTTATTTAGCTAATTTTTAATGATTCAAATATGGATCCTGCATAAATATAGAAGCAACACTAACATCATATGAAATAACCTAGTAATGGTTAGATAAATCAAACTACCAACAAGCTGTCTATATAAAGTATGGTTAGTTTTTTTACATGTAGGTTTATGAACAAGTTTAATACCAACTTCAATAAGAGTAGAAGTAGATTTACAATCCATCATGTTAAATTTAACAAAAAGATTATGCGTATACTAAGATTGTGATATAAAAATTGAGTTTTTATCTTGAAATATAGTCATTCCTAAAAAATGATGTAGAATACATAAATTAGTCATTTCAAATATTTGACTTAGTTTATCTTGTATTTATGAATTAAACTAGATAGATCACTAGTAATCAACAAATTATCAACATATAATATAATTAGAATCAAATGATCATTTTTAATTTTAACAAAGAGATCATTATCTGAATAACAGTTAGCAAAATTTAATTTTTTGAAAAAAAATTTATAATACCAAACTCAAGAAGCTTGTTTTAAACCATACAAATATTTTTTTACCTTGCATACATAATGTTCTCTATTAAGATCAGTGAAACCTTTAGGCTGGGTGATATAGATTTTTTATTTTAAATCACCATTTGAAAATTCAATCTTGAAATTTATTTGGTGGATAACATAACCATTTTGAGTTGAAAGAGCAATGAGAAGTCTAACAATACTCATTTTTTTTATAGGGACAGGTTTCAACATAGTCAATTTTAAGTTTTTGAGTAAATCTACAAGCAACTAATCTAGTTTTAAACTTATCAATTTTATCAATTGATTTATATTTGGTTTTATAAAACCACTTACAATTGACAATATGCCTTTTAGGTGGAAGAGGGACAAGATCCCAAGTCTAATTTTTAATCAAGGCATTATATTTAGCTTGTATATTTCATCTATCATCTTGAGTGGCTTCCTCAAATGATTGAGGTATCACATTTATACATAGTCATTAATGTATGATAAAAATATTGAATTCTAGTTAATTTATTAAGATTACCAATATTAGAAGATTGAATTAGGGATTTTATCCATTTAGGTATTTTAGATTGAACATGAAACTTAGGGGGTTCCTCAGAATCTAAGTTATCCAAAACTAGATCAACTTCCTAAAGGGCATATATTTCATCACTAGAAAAAATATGAGAGTTAGATTCATCAACACAAGAATACTAAAGAGGTTCCATAGAGGGATCACAAAAATATTTTTCAAGAAGAAGAACACTCATATTCTCAATTATCTAAAGTTTATAAGGATCATACACTTTTAAACCTTTTGTCTTACCTCTATAACCTATAAAAATACAAAAATAAGAAGTGAGATTGAGTTTTTTTTTATAACTTTAGGAATAAAGATAGAAGCAAGACTATCAAATATCTTGAGATGAGCCACACGAAGTTTTTTTTAGTCCACATTTCTAAAGGGATAGAAGGATTCAAAGATTGGGTAGGGACTTTATTTAGAATATGAACAACAGTGTTGATGGCTTTGAACCATAAGAACTTAGAAATATTTGTAGATTATAATTGTTCTAGCCATTTCTATGATGATGCAATTTTTTCTTTCAGCAATACCATTTTACTTAAGGGAATAAGGAGCTGTTAATTCCCTTTGAATACCAAAACTAATGTAAAAAGAATCAAACTCTTTAATAACATATTCATCACTATTATCAATTCTTAATCTCTTAATATAAAAATTAGATGCATTTTCAACACTAGCTTTAAATTTTTTGAATTTAGACAACACATTAGATTTATTTTTAATGAAAAAAGATTAGATAATTCTAGTGTATTCATCAATAAAAATAATAGTATAAAAAAAACCATTAAGAGATACAACTTCAAGAGGTCCTACAACATCACTATGAATCAATTCTAAAGGATGTGAGAAATTTACATCATGATTCTTGTGAAAAAGGTTAGTATGTTGCTTACTACGTAAGCAATACTCATAAGTATCATGATGAGAGGGGATAAAAGGAAGTCCAACAATAATATTATTTATAGACATATCATGTAAACTTATAAAATTAATATGTTCTAATATTTTATGTCATAATTAAGATTCATTCTTACTATGCGATGAAAGAAAATATGCAAAATGAGAAAAAAATATAAAATATTCTTTTGAACACCTTCAATAATCAAGGAATTAGATTGATTTATAATGAACCAACTATATCTAAGTAATGTTATAATAAAATTATCATTTGTAAGTTGAGAATAAAACAATAATTATTTTTAAGCTTAGGTATATAGAAAACATCATTTATAGTAACATTTGAAAACATTATTTTTCCCTGTTTAATTACTTCTAAAAAAAATTCTCTCTTAAATAAATTCTTTTAGATACATCTCTAGAATAATACATAATATTATATAAATAAGTCATATGGTATGATGCACTTCTATCTAAAATCTACTCATTTTCATTTGAAGCAAATAAAGTAGCATACAAAGTAATAACATTTGAACCCTGATTATTAATATGATTAGGGTTTTGATTTTTCTATTTATTTTGATTAGATTTTTTCTCTTTGTTATTTTTATAAATTTGATTATTATTTATATCCTTATTTTTATAACATGTTTCCTTTCTATGTCCAAATTTATCACATAAATTATAATTTCCATTAAACTTAGATGTATTATTCTTATTATTAGATTTTTTATTCTCATATTTATCTTTAGTAAAATTAAGGTTATATTAATGGTTTTTAATGTTAGCAAAAATATTATTTAAATTGAGAAGTGCCTGAGTGGTATTATTTTTACAATCAAAATTGGTCATAACTTGATCTTCTTGAATTAAGAGAGTAGACAAAGTGGTAAAGTCAGAGATATCTTTCTTAGTTTGATACTTAGAATTCAAAATTGAAATGAAACTTTTAATTTTTTCATGAATATTTAACTAAATGATAAAATAAAGCAACTGATATTGAATCAAATTACAATTACATTCATCTAATTGAGATTTAATATTTTTAATTAAAAAAAAAAACAAGAACTTTTTTATCACCTTTCATAAGTGTAATTAGCAATTCAAGGATTAATTTAATGATCTTCAAGAGATGAGTTCTCTCATGCATAGATTCAAAGAGTTTTCAAGAATTGTTAATGTTGGGCCCCTTATTTTATCAAGTAAAGGATTCATGCCAACATGACATCCACATTGGCATGAAGGAATCATTTTGTAGTGATTGGTCATTGAACATTTTAGTGCCAATTGGAGGGTGCAATGCATATATTGCACCAACTAATAGGTGACTAACTAGCTCCTAGATATTTAGGGCATATTCGATGATTTAGATAAATGTGGAGACTACAATGTAGAGTTCATGAGGTGATGGAGCTGGTGGTTATGATGACCAAATATTCTAACTCAACACTCAGTGTGCACCTTTAACCATGATGAAGATGCTCCTAGATGCTATTTAAGGAGCTCAAGCTAGATGAAAGAACAAAGATGAAGATTAGTAGTAAAGCTCTAACAAAATGGAGTTACTATGTATACATTACTTTGATAACCACTATAATTAAGATTAGTATGGATGCCATAAAATCTCCATGTTTATGTGACAAAGCTTGCCTATGAGCCTCTATGTTATTTAGTGTTATGATCTGAACATGAACTCTATTTTGATCTATACTTAATGATGAAGGTTATTGTGTTAACATATAATGTGTTTGGTTTATGCATATTTTATATTATTATTAGAATGTGAAATGATTATAAGGTCATGTTTTAAATTTATGTATGCTAAGTAATGTTCATGCGTACTTTTATTTTGCATCATTAATGGAGTCCCTATAAATATTAATGACATCATTTATAGCTTGCATAAAGATCAAGTCCAGAGTCTATGCCAAATGTTCCTATCCTTATTAAGAGAGTGAGTCTAGCATGAGTAGTTTGAGTAAGAGCAGTGTTTTGACCCTTCAAGCACCTATATGACCCTAGGCTTAGTATATATAAGGATTTCACCTATGAATCTACCTAAAACTTTCAATGAATTGGTCAAGTCCCCCAAATAAATCCTCACACCATGGCACAACTAGCCCAACATGGGCCCTGATCCCTTCTCAACTACACTTTGGGTGAGCACATAAGGCCTATGATTTATGTGGATTGATGCCAACACAACTAAGTGTTAAAATGTTGAGAGCAAAGGGAATATCCCATGCTTGCATCTGGTTGTAATAAACCAAGAATAGACTAAGACAACTTTGTGCACTTTTCTACAACATCTTGTTTCTATTGTCGAGACTTATGTTGAATTTTATTGCTGTGATGATGTGATAGATTAATGTACCAACTTTTTCTTGAAAACATCAAGTGTTGGCTGCAATAGGTGGAAGATAACTTTTCATTGAAGCATCTAACTTGTCAAGGACAAAAGCCAAGACAATGAGTTTAGAACAACTTATATGATGCTTTGTATGAGGTATTTTTCTATGAGTTACCTGAGTATGTGTACTGGTGGTTGGCTACATATTTAACCCATAATATAAGAGGCTATGGATAGTTTTATGAGTGGATGAAGGAGCATCTAGAAATACTTGAGACCTTAGATGCTACTTGGACTAGAGCAATAGATAAATGGTGGTAAGGATCTTTGAATAGATACACACTTGAGTTTGTAGTTTCAACGTATTCTTTCCCTAAGGAAGTAGAGTATCAATTTTTTCATGACCCTATAGGCACATTTGTGAAGGAATTCAGTGTACAGCTCAAAAAACTAATGGTGGATTACAATTTTGAAACTTTGGAAATGGAAGGATAAAGTCCTTTCACATGAGTAGCATAAATGGGGAAAAGGGGATGTGTAGGTGAGGCATAATTGAAGGGGATGAATAGATTGACACCTAAGAACTCAGGAGATAGACTTATAATAAGAGACGGTGCCGACTGATGGAAGATTTAAAACCTAGAAGTGCCGAGAGAAACCATAGAGGGTAGGAAGGACATGGGGAAGGATCTCTTGAAATATAAAAACATGATTATGAGAAATATAATGAAGTGATGGATCAAGCTCAACACTTGATAGGTGTACAATTCATTGGGCTCCTATAGGATTTGGTAACTATAGATACGCTTGATGTGTCTACCCCCATGTGAACCTATGGCAAATGATCACACATTGGATCACCAACTTAAGTAAAGTATAGACGTAATAATTGAATATATTAATGACTTAGATCTTAGACATTTTATAGACTTGGATTACAACTTTGTGATTGAATAAATTATTCCATACAAGGAGGTGAGCGTAACTACCTCTAGACTATTGGGCACTAGTTCACCACAATAGAACTTAAACACGAACATACCAACTTAGTTGATGTCAAAAACATAAAGTGGGCAACAACCTATAAGAAGTGGTTTGGTGCCACAAGTAAGTAGCACAACACCAATGACATCAATAATGCTAGTAGTAATGATGGGAATAGTGCCTACCCCTATGATTAGAGGCATTAGAGGACTACTACCAAGATAGGTACCAGGGGGATAAGCACCTCAGATACCAACTACCCCCATAGAAAATCTACTATGAGATGGTTATGCACTTGTCATAGTATCATGGCATAGAGAATGTCATAGAACATGTTCTAAAGTGTTAACTATGGTGGTGTGCATGAGGCATAACCTAATCAAAGTGTAAGGTTACCTAGTTTATGACCACTTTACTTGATCATGCCCACACCTGGTATAGAAAATTTGATCCTAACCAGGTCATGGTTGAGTATGATATCCTAAAAGATGCATTCTTGAAGGAATTTGACATTCTAGAGTTTGAACAATAGAGCATCACCATACTAAAAGAGATTACCCAAGGACTCTTAGAGAATGTGCCTATATGATGCAAGGTTCAAAACTCTCCTATCAAAGTTCCCATATGTTATTCACCCTTCCTAGCATGCACAATGGTTCATTGGAGGTTTACTCATGCCATTTAAAAGAGGACTTTACATGAAGACTTTTATAGGCCCTCAAGAAGCACTTGAAGCCACACTCAAAGCCAAGGTAGTCGAAAGTGTAGATACTAGGATCAACCCATTTATGGAGGCACAAATTATATGTATGGCTTCTCAGCTCTTAAATATTACTACTAACTCATCACATGATGTGAAAAGTGGATTATGGTGTACTGATTATGAATTAGAGGGCCATAATAGGAATAAATTCCCACAAAGGAATGTGCTTACCTTGATTCTAAAATATAAATTCTATTGATAATTACATGATGTTTGTAACTACCCTTTATTACAATATACCAACCAATTCAACACAACCATTTACTAGTAGTTGTGCGATGCCTATACCCATACCACTACTGATTATTGGGTGATTGATGAAATTCATGAGAACATGGAAAGAGGCACATGACATGACACTGTAGTAGTTAGAGGGTAGGCTAACCAAGGTAATGAGGGTTATGACCAACAAAACACAAACTTTGGGATGTAATGAGGTGCTAGAGGGTGAGGTGGAGGATGTGGTGGTGGAAGGTTCCCACCATGCTCATGTTATAAGTGTGGCACAATAGAGTATTATAAACATGACTACCTTACACATACCATGTGTGGGTACTGTCGAGGGTCCCATAAATTTGAAGAATACCCTGACCTATACAGGAATTTAACCCAAGGCAGGCTTGATGTAGATAAGGGTGCAAGAATGATTAGGCACAAGAAAAAATTGGGAAATGGGGACCCCAAATACTCAAATGACCTACACAGAGATAGTTAAGGTATAGGAAACTACTTGTAGTGGATTCACCACTTAACCACTAGTTATGCCAATGCCTAAATTACACTTAGAATATAGAGATAAGAGTAGTGCACAACATGGCCTAAACCTAAATTTACATTGTACCTAGACCTAGTGCACTAAAAAAATGTATTACAATAGGTTATGAGTGTAATCTAAAACTTGGAAGGGGAGATCCAATTAGCATGAGACCTATAAGTGTAGGCTACCATCTCCTTAAAAAGTAGGAAGTTAGGAAGTTGAAATACAAGAATTAACTGAGATCTTACATCTCTTATATATAGAGGGAATGTTTTCCCTATTGAATAATTTGCTCCTAAAAAATATAAGTCAAAATTAAGTGAGGTCATCATGCCATGCATGAAAAGGGCACAAGAAGTTTGGCACACACAAAATGCTGAATATGACCATGAACTCTTAGTGGATGCCACTATTTATGGATGGTCTATCTTTGAGGTCTTTGTAAACATAAGCATTGAGGTAAACATCTTGACCAAGAATGCTTAGGAGAAAATGGGTAGGCTAGCCTTGATACCTTCCCCTCATGTACTCTTCATGGCCAATAATACCTAGGCACAACCTATCAAAATTATAAAGGGTCCAATTTTAGATATCATGGGCACCAAATTTTGTGCTGACTTTGAAGTGAGCAAGTTAGCAAAACATGAAAACTACTTGATGCTTATAGGAAGGCCATGGTGTTATGCAAATAATGTAGATATGTACTTTAAGAGGTTCTACATGAAATTTAAGAATGGGAAAGAAAAAGTAGTTATAACCCTCTCAAATGATCAAAGACCCCCTTATCTCGAGAGCATGAACATCAAAGATGTGATTAACCACATTTATAACATCACAGTGCAAAACACTGAGACTATAGACCCAAATGATCAAGAAATCCTCTCTTGGGAGGATGGAAAATTATCCTCAAACACCACTGATGTTGTTTGTGACCGATGGGTTGAGGAAGCATATGAGACTTGGTGGCCAAAATTGGCCCACATAATTTTTTTTGACTAAATATGGTTTGAAGATGTTGAGAGCTTTGGTTGATGAATGATCCAAAGCTAGAAAGATTAGACAAACTTTAGGGGAAGATTAAAAGTCACTCACAAATATTTTGAAAAACTTTAATCAATGTTAAAGTGTGAATATGATGGTTTTCAAGGAGACAAACTGTCATGGTACGTTATGCAGGAATAAATAGGTCAATCTGGTTACACATTTGTTAAGTATGCTTAAGAAGCCTCTCAAAACCAAAAGATCATATGCAGATAATGTTTTTCATGCCATGAATTTCCTATAAAAATTTGGTGTCTTGATGAGTCTTCTATCTCAAGATATAAGCCTTAGAAAATGATCTATTAGAGTGAGATGTGCATGGGGACATCAAGTTAAAAACATGGGAAGTAGCCATTTGAATTCAAATGTTTTAAAGGATCCTAAGGATGAATACATAATTAACAAGTGTCAAAATATTACTTAATTAGATCAAATATTAATGACATGTGGATGATAGCTCAAGTTAGTAAGACCATCAAAGATCAATGGTGTGAGTTAAATCATGCAAATCCAGATCAATGGTGAGCTCAAGGTCAACAACTCAAAGGATCCTAAGATTGAACACAGGACTGACAAGTGTCATAGTCATAGTGATATACTAGATCAATAGTGCATGTTAGATCAAGCAAAAGGAAGATCAATGGCACATGTTCAACCATGCAAAACAGATTGATAATGCACATGAGGTCAAAATGTCAATGAGCTAGATTACACACAAGGCTACCATGTGGTACAAACATGTTAACTAGATGAAATTGATAATAGGATCTTGAGGATAAACATGGGGATACCAAGTGGCATGATCTAGAATGTAGATCTTAGATCAATGGCAATAATGAAGTTTAAAGCCAAGAGACTCCCATGAGGATCAATGGAGCATATTTGATCAAATCTTTAAAAGGCATAGGATGAGGACACATGTCCAATATTTCAATGGTTAGGTTTTAAAAGGAGATAAATAACTCAAAAGGATGCCACAAAAGTAGACATAGATCAAGGATTTTGCCACCTAAGTTAGAAAATGAGTAAATGCAAGATCAAGATATGAATCTGGGCTACCAAAACAACCTTACAAATTCATCTACTTCCATTAAATGTCAATTCAAACTATCAAAAGATTTTAGATGCATGTTTTACAACAATAAATGGGATTGGTTTTCATCTATAGTGGACCTATGTTTAATGTTTGGAGTAATGACATAATGGTGATAGAGAAAGAAGTTGGTATAGGGGCAAGGTCTTCTAACAATTATGTTTTAAAGGAACACTAAATAAATGAGCTCAAGTGACTGTCTAATAACATAAAGGACATATCAAGATGAAGCCTGATGTGATAAGCTCATTAAATAGATGGAGATTTTGGAGGTTGAACAAGCCAAGTGGAACATTTAATGAAGTTCCAAAAGTCTTTGGGTAGCTTTCCCATTGAATGAATCATGACTCACCATTTTCAAATGTTTCTTATCTTCTAGCATGTTTTCTAATCTAATGAGGGGCTTGGATCTATTTGGAGCTAATAAATGGCTAATTGGGAGGCAAGATTAATGCTAATCAATCAAAAGGTGGTTAGGAATCCATCAAAATGGTTAAATCTCATTTATTAATCACTATTTTGGTTCATTTCTCTTTCTCCCCTTCTGATATATCACCCACTCATTCCCATTTTGGGAGATTTTTTTAAGAATTCTCTTTTTTTGGAGACAAGAGACTCTCATTTGATAAGGCTAGACCCTATCAAAATTTGTATGAAGGACCTCTTGAATCAATATAGACTTTCATTACCTATCTCTTGCCTTTGAAGTGTATTTAGTAAGTTTGTGCATGATGGCATTGTGAAGGAGAATCTTCCATGTCCATTATCCTTCTTTCTTACCTATTTTAGGGTATTTTTAAGTTAGTTTCAGGTCTAAACTTGTGTTCTTTCTACCATTAATGGATGCCTAGTGTGAGTCTTCGAATTCCTCTTTGCCTCCTTAATTGCTTGGTGAACCTAGTTCATGAAACACTTATGCATATTAGCTAGATTATGATATTGTGTGAGCTATCATTATCTTAAGCTTCATCAGTGTATTTTTCATGCTTATGTGAGTTCTCATTTAAATTTGGTGCATCACCTTTTTAGATTTTGTAGTAACCCTATTCCCCATTCTAACCCCATTCTAAGAAATAAAATTAGTCTAGGTGATCTACCAAGATGAAGTTGACCTTCTTCAGAGGTTCAACCTCAACACAAGATACCCATAGCTTGAGGTTGTCCCAATATTATGGCTGGGAGTGGGACATGTTGAATAACTCTCTCAAAAGGGTGTAATTTTATGCCACAATAATTTTTGGTACACTTGGTGGGACCCACTTTGAAAGAATATTGGTAAAGTTTGATGTTAGTTTGATCAATTTTATAGTAGTTATAGATTTCATGCAATAGTATTTGGTGACTCTGAACAACATCCAACATTCTAGTGTAGAATAGTAGTTATTTTTCAAGCCAAATGTGACTACAAGATCAGATTTTAGAGGTATTCCTTTTGAATTTGTTGATTTACCTTTAAACTCAATAAAAAGGTTAAGATTTGCTAATACACATCCATATAAAGGAATATTTCATTCTAAACCAATTTCAAGGTATAATTTTGCTATAAGATCTTTGTTATCTCATTTCACTACCACGAAAGCCCCTATAACTTTTCCTTTTATGGATTTCAATGGCCAAAGTCCTTTGGACCTCTAACAGTATGATCATATTCTAATAGTAGATCTTAAAAGTGTCCCTTATTTCATAGGAGACCAATCTAAAACTTCTTTTGAACACCTTATAGACAACCAACTTCTGCATTATTCATGACATAACTAAGGAAAATGTGGCTATTTGGTTGTTAGCCATCTCTTTCAATGGTAAAGCTTTAAACTAATATAAAAACCTTATTTCCAATTATGTCACATCATGGGATCAATTAAGTGATGCCTTGTGTAAAATATTTGAAGATAAAAATGACCATTTGTCACTTGTAGAGTAGCTAACCACAATCAAGAGGGCTCCTCATGAGGTTATGCAAGATTTCAACATATGGTTTCAAAAGATATGGGATAGGATTCTAATATCTATCATGCCTACTCCAAAATTTACTTTCCTTTAATATTTGAAATCCCTTAATAGTGATATTGTAGTGATGATTCAGTCTATGGGAGGGAACAAACTATCAAATGCTTAAGAGGTGGTAATCAGAACAAAAAATTATCTAGTTCAAGCTGGCAAGCTTACACCTAAACCACCAATGCCTTTGTTTCCTAAGATTCAACCACCTCCTATAATTATTCCTCCCTTTACTACCATTCATCCTATACTAACACTTACTATCATACCTACACGAAAGTAGGAAAAGGTTTCAAGTAGTTAATCTAGTGACTCCCAAGAAAAAAAGAATTTTGAAGAGCTTAAGAGCATGTTTTAATCCCTTGGAAATGAGTTGGTGAATGTGAAGAGGCAATAAGCCCAATTTAATAGACCTTATCAAGATGAATATCAACTCTAATAATAATATTATCAAGCAAGTAGGCCACCCTACAAAGGAAATTTCCAAGGACAAGGCCAAGGGCAGCTTAACTATTCTAGGTAAAATCATTATAATCCAAATACTACAAGCACTGCTACTAATTTTGTCCCTACTAAAAACATCATTGCTCAAGAATTGGAAGGTACTATGCCTTGAAATTAGTCTTTTAGCCAATCCATTGTCCCAAACACTAAGTTCAATCAAGCTTTCAATGAGCAATGGCATCAAGATGCTAGCTATGGATACAACCAAGCTCTTATGGCTCAGAGCATATAGGTACCTTTGATGACAAAACCAAAGGAGCCTCAACAAGGCTAGGGGCCTAAGGAAGAACCAAGCCAATTGGATGCTACAATGGTTAATTATGAGCAAGAAAAATGTTATGCATCCAATCAATGGGCTAGTCTAGTCAAGCGCACATTCCAATGGTTGTTAATACAAGATTTAAAATAAGGAATATGGATGGTAACCATGAAGTAGTCAAAGAGATTCCTACCCTTACTCTTTTAATATAAAATCCAAAGGAACCTACTACTTCTTCAAAGGTTCCAATTTCTCTAAAGAATCAAGACTAAGGGACTATCTTTGTACCCCAAAACTCATAAGTTAAAAGTATAGTTGTGGCTCCCAAAGCACAAATAAAAGTTGGTGGTTTGCCCATCAAAATTATCTAACAAATGAAAAAATCCAATGCGAGTGTTCCAATGTGGGACATGATGTCTATGCCTAATCAGGTGGACATCCTTTAGTAGGGTTTGTCAAAGATCAATGGTTCAGACAAGCCACCAAGTAAGGAAAATGTAGTTCTCACCAATACAAGTAAGGGACCTAATGAAAAATAATCAAATAAGGTGGTTAAGCCTCCTCCCTTATACATTTATATAATCATTGGTGACTCCTTGGTTCATAATTGCATGGTAGATAGTGGAACAAGTACTTCAGTGATGCCAAAGTTAATTTCAGATAAGCTTGGTTTAAATTATGAACCCTAATCTAAGGGGGTTATGCAGCTTGATGGATCTTCTACGAAATTAGATGACATCATCAAAGGTTTAAACTTGACCCTGCATGATTGTCCTAGTGTTTCAGTGGCTCAAGACATGTTGATTCTAGATGTTCCTCCTCATTTTGATTTATGCTTATCTAGATATTTCATATCAAAAATTAGAGGTTATCTAGAAAAATATTAGTCCTACATGCATTTTATACCAAGGTATGGGACCAAAGTATCCATCAAAATTAAGCCTATTTCACAATTTTACATTAAGCCTTATGGTCCTGATAGCTCAAACATTAATTATACCATCTTAGATGTAGATGAATACCTTGTTGCTTTAGAACTAAACACTCATCCTAAAGATATACTTGACATGTTATTGGATAAATTATGGAGTGAAAATTAGTTAGTTGACCCTTTGCAAGGTATTGAATAAAGGAACATGGGTGTTTACTTCTTGTATGATGAAATAGAATCCATGCCAAACTTTATTAGGCCATAAGAAGATGCTAGTGGTTTATGGAAATTATTCTTTGATGGTTCAAAGAAAAAACATGGAGCAGATGTAGGTGTAATGATAGTATCTCCCTCTAATGGTAAGTAGTTCTCTTCTTACAGGTTTCAATTCAGTTGATCTTGTAATGTAGCTGAATATGAGGGCCTTATCCATGGCCTTCAGTGGGATAGTAAGAGAGGAATTAAGTAGTTATAAGCATATGGGGATAGTAAATTGATAGTGCATCAAGTTAGAGGCCAAAATATCATAAAGAAGCTCTTAATGAGATCCTACAAGCATAGAGTATGGGACATTCTTGAGGACTTTAAGGCCTTCAACATCCAAGAAGCGCTAAGGAACTAAAATCAACATGTTGATAGGTTGGTAGTTATAGGAGCCCAATTTGACCTACCTAATGAGTTGAAAAATTCCAAAGTGCATCCACATGTTAAAGTGGTAGTAAGAATATTAGTTCTAGACAATGAAGCTCATTAGTAGGTAATTGATAGTGACAAGAAGATTACTTATTTCTTACATTAGGAAGTAGAGTTTTCTTCATTAAACCAAGGTAAATTTCAACATCAGTATGAAGATCAAATTGTTCAACTAAGTTCTAAAAATATTCCCAAAGGGTTGGTCACCCTTAAAGGTTTTTTCCATGAGAGAGATCATATGAGGAAAGACAAGGTAATGGTGTCATTTGATGAAGAGAACTATGAAAGAGTACTTATCCTCAAAGACAAGCTCCTCAAGCATGGAAAGGTAAGCACTAGGACTAAAAGGCATGCTTTCATTGAGCTTTGTAAATAATATGTAGACATCTTTACTTGGGCATACAATGACCTAAGAGGCTTTGATCCCAAGCTAGCCCAACACACTATAGAATTAAAGGCTGATGCCAAGCCTTTCAGGTAGAAGCAAAGGCCTATCAACCCTAAAATTTTAAGAGCTTATGAAGAAATAATTGACTAAACTGATTAAATCCAAGATCACCTTTCCCATCAAGCACTCCTCATGGGTAGCCAACTTGGTACTTGTGAGGAAGAAAAATGGGGAAATTTGATTGTGTGTTGACTTTAAGGATTTGAATAGGTTCTCTTTGAATATCATTACCCCTTACCATCCATAGAGTAACTACTTCAAATAGTTACTAGTTCAGAATGTTTCTCTCTTTTGGATGGGGTTTCAGGATACAACCAGGTGCTAGTAAGAGAAGATCAATTCAAGACTACCTTCACCACAAAGTGGGGCATATATACTTATCAGAATATGCATTTTGGCTTGTCAAATTATAGATCTACCTTTCAAAGTGCAATGGTTATGTATTTTTGAGGATTTTTATATCAGATGGTGCTAGTTTACTTGGATGACATCGTAGTTTTCTCCAAGAAAGCTAGTGGACACTTGGATCACCTAAGATTGATATTTGAAAGGTGTAGAGATATGGGATCTCTTTTAATTCCAAGAAATGTGTGTTTTCTATCCATGATGGCAAACTCTTGGGACATATTGTCTCAAAGTAGGGATTATCTATTGACCCTAATAGAATAAGTGCCATCTTGACATTATCTTTACCAAAGCACAAGAAGGGACTTTAGAATTTCTTTGGGAAAATAAAATTTGTGAGAAGGTTTATACTTAGTTTTGTCAACTTGATCATACCCATCACTACGATGTTAAATAAGAACCAAGTATTCACTTGGTCAAATGAAGGTAAAGTAGCATTTGAGCTCTCAAGCAAGCCATTACCCAAGCACCCACGCTCATGAATCATAACTTATAAAGGGATTCATTATTGTATACCTTTGCTAATATTGAAAATATATCAGCTATGATGATATAGAAGAATGGTGAAAGACTTGAGAAACCAATTAATTTTTTTAGTCAAGGGCTTGAAGGATAGGAGGTCAGGTACACTTTTGTACAAAAGCAAGTTCTAGAAGATTTGAGAATCCTAAAATTTTTTAGACCAATGCTCTTTAATAACATGATTCATCTTATGGTGTCTCATTCTAGAGTAAGGGACTTCCTTCTTAACAAGGACTTGAATGAGAAGAGAGCTAGTTGGATAACCAAAGTCATGGAGTATGACATAGAGATCAAGGCCACTAAGCTAGTGAGAGGTAAAGGCTTATGTGAATATATGGTTGATGACCTAAAAAAATATAAAGAAGTTATCTTGGTGACACAAGATAACTCATAAATAGATGCACCTCCACCTCACACTAGTTGGCTCCAGGATATGACACATTTTTTGATAACAGGTGAATGCCCTTAAGCTATAGATAAGACAAAGAGAAACTATTTTAGAATTTAATCCATACCTTATACATTAATTTATGGGTTTTTATCTATAAAATATCTCAATAGATTACTTATAATGTGCATATATGATGACTAAGTGTCAAAGCTCTTGGAGCAATTTCATGATGGGCCTGTAGGAGGCCAGTTGATCCAAGGACTAGAACAACAAAAATGATGAGACTGGTTATTACTAGACCAAAATTTTCAAATATGCCTATGCATGGGTTAAAAAATATTAAAAGTGTGCTCTCGTTATAGGTAAGTAAATATTGGCATCCCTTCCTCTTAACCCAAATCAAGTGGAATAACCCTTCATGTAGTGGGTTTGGACTTCATAGGAATGGTCAATCCACCTTCCAATGGAGGACACAAATGGATGATCAATGCTACTAACTACTTCACTAGGTGGGTGGAGGTAATTTTCCTAAAATAATCTAATGAAAAAATGATATTGGACTTCTATGATAACATAGTGACTAGGTTTGGTGTACCAACCATAATAATTTTAGATAATACCTTAGCATTTATTGACATGAGGACAAGTGAGTGGGCACTTCAGCTAGGCATATACTTTAGTACGAATTATTATTACTACCACCAAGGTAATGGATTGGTAGATTCCACAAACAATAACTTGATAAGGATTATCAATAGGACTATGGAGGAGAATCAGAGGATGTGGCATACAAAGTTAAGGACAACCTTATGGGCTAATAGAGTTACTCCCAAAGTTTCCATTGGAAACTCACCATATGTACTTGTATATGGGAGGGAATCCAAATTTCCCATTTCTCTTGAGTTACCTACCTTGGAGTTATCCAATCAGCTTGAGTTGATGGAAAGTGAACCTATGAATTTGAGGATGGCAGAGCTCATGGATCCTGAACAAACCAGGTACCTTACAATAAAGACACTAGAATCACATCAAGCTTAGGTGAAGAAAGCCTTTAAAAAGAGATCCATAGCAAGGAAATTAAAATAAGGGGACCTAGTCCTCAAATGGGATTCAAATAAGGCCAAGCTAGGCAACTATACCAAGTTTGATAGCTTATGGAGTGGCCCTTACTTGATCCACAGATGCAAACAACATAATGCTTTTCAACTTGACCAATTGGATGGAGAGGTGTTATCTATCCTAGTCAATGGTATTATTTAAATCCCTGCTATTAAAAGAGTTTACATCCATTGTAATATATTAGAATAGATTTTATGCTTTCCTTTAAGTGCATTATGTACATTTCTTTTCTATTTTGTGCTCCATTCTCTATGTGCCTTGGGCACATTATTAATTTTTTTTGTTTAGTCCTTGTTACTTTAAATGAAGGTTTTTCAAAAGGGACCAACCTTCTGTAATTTTTACAATAGTTTCTCCAAGAAATATTATGACTCTGTATGCCTAATGGATTAGAAAAGGTAACTATTCTATTGCATAATAGGCATGAAATCCTGGGAGGTCATCAAAAATGTTGGCTAAAATTGGCCCACATAATAAAATTTGGCTGAATATGGTTTGAAGAAGCTGAGTATAACTCTAGTTGATAAATGATCCAAAGTTGGAAAGAGTAAATAGACTTTAGGGGAAGATCACAAGTCACTCACAAAGATTTTTAAACACTTTAAGTAAGTTTAAAGTGTGAATCTAATGATTTTCAGGAGCCAGACTGTCATGGTACATCATGCAAGAATAAATAGGTCAATCTGGTTACACATTTGATAAGTATTCTCCAGAAGCATCTCAAAACCAAAGGATCATATGAAGATAATGTTTTTCCTTCCATGAATATCCTCTATGAATTTAGTGTCTTGATGAGTTTTCTATCTCAAGATATAAGCCTTAGAAAATGATTTAGTAGTGTGAGATGTGCATGATGACGTCAAGTTAAAGCCATGAAAATTAGATGTTTGAATTCAAATATTTCAAAGGATATTGAAGATGAACATGGAGTTAACAACTGTTAAAATCTTGCTTGATCAGATTAAATATCAATGCCACATAGATGATAGCTTGAGTCAGTGGGACCATCAAAGATCAACAATGCGAGTTAAATCATGTAAATCCAGATCAATGATGACCTCAAGGTCAACAAGTTAGAGGATCCTAAGATTGAAAATGGGACTAAAAGTTGTCATGATTATGGTGACTTACGAGATCAATGGTGCATGTTCAATCAAGTAGAAGGAAGATCAACATCATGCGTTTAACCATGCAAAGTAGATTGATGGTGTGCATGAGGTCAAAAGGTAAATGAACTAGATTACATGAGAAGCCACCACTTAACACAAGTGTATTAACTAGGTGAAACTAAAAACAAGATCCTAAGGATAAACATGAGACTACCAAGTGGCATGATCTAGAATGCAAATCACAGATCAATGAAAATAATGAAGGTCAAAGCCAAGAGACTCCTATGAGGATCAATGCAAAAAAATTGATCAAATATTTAGAAGGCATAAGATGAGGAAACATGTCCAAGATTACAACCATAAAGTTTTTAAAAGGAGATAATCTCAAGAGAATGACATGAAAGCAGACACATTGGAACAAATATTTTTCCACCCAAGTTGGCAAACAAGTAAATACAAGATCATGATATGAATCTAGGCTACTAGAGCAAACCCTACAAATTCATCTACTACCATTAAAGCTTTGTTCAACCTTTAAAAAGCTTTAAGATGTATGTTTTATGTCTTGTTCATGATCAAGAGATTATTTAGACTATAGATCTTCATTTGAGACTATGGCTCTATGAAAACCAATAAATGGGATTGGTTTTCATCTATAGTGGACATGTGTTCAAAGTTTGGAGTAATGACAGAATGGTGATAGATAAAGAAGTTAGTATAGGGGCAAGGTATTTTGAAAATTGTGTTATAAAGGGACACTAGAGAAATGAGCTCAAGTGACTATCTAATAACATAAAGGACATATCAAGATGAAGCACAATGCGACAAGCTTATTAAGTAGATGGAGAGTTTGGAGGTTGAACAAGCCAAGTGGATCATTCAATAAAGTTCCAAAAGTCTTTGGGGAACTTTCTCATTTGAATGAATCACAACTCACCATTTTCAAAGGATTATTATCTTTTATCATGTTTTCTAAGCCAATGAGGGGATTAGAGCTATTTAGAGATAAAAAATGGCTAATTGGGAGGTATGATTAATGCTAATCAATCAAAAGGTGCTTGGGACTCCATAAAAGTGGTTTAACCTCATTTATTGATAACTATTTTGGCTCTCTTCTCTCTCTCCCCTTTTAATATATCACCCATTCATTCCCATTTTGGGAGATCTATATAATAATTCTCATTTTTTGGAGACAAGAGACTCTCATTTGATAAGGCTAGACCTTGTAAAAATTTGTATGAAGGACCTATTCAAGCAATAAAGCCTTTCTTTAGCTATCTCTTACCTCTGAATTGTATTTAATAAGCTTGTGCATGACGACATTGTAAAGGAGAATCTTCCATGTTCATTTTCCTTCTTTCTTGCCTATTTTAGGGTGTTTTCAAGTTAGTTACATGTTTGGACTTGTGTTATTTCTTCCATTAATAGTTGCCTAGTGTGAGTCTTAGAATTCCTCTTTGCCTCCTTAATTACTTGGTGAACATAGTTCAAGAAACACTTATGTATATTATCTAGATTATGAGATTATGTGAGCTAGCATTGTCTTAAGATTCATCAGTGTATTTTTCATGCCTATGTGAGTTTTCATTCAAATTTGGTACATCACCTTTTTATCTTTTATATTAACCCTATTCCCCATTGTAACCCTTTTCCAAACATAAGCATTAGTCTAAGTGATCTACCAAGAAGAAGTTAGCCTTCTCTGAAGGTTTAACCTCACTATAGGATACCCATAGCCTGAGGTTGCCCTAATATTATGGATGGGAGTGGGAGAGCCTAAATAAATCTCTCACAAGGGTGAAATTTTATGCCACAACAAGACCACTAATTGATAGTGCTACTTGGTACATGCAAAGGTGTAGATACCAAAAACACACATACTGCAACTTTGAGTGTCAAATTACCTCTTTGACCACCTTGGAACCCTATTGATACCAACCTAACCCTTTAACCCCTAACCAAGCTTACTCACAGTCATTTTGGTTAAACTAACTTAACCCAACCTTTCACCCCTTTTTACCCTTTTAACCTCGACCATCGATGGTCAAGATGACTATCGATGGTTACCTTGATCATTGATGATTAGGGTATACCTATTCAACCAAAATCATGCAAACTAATCACTTTCATTTTATAAATACAAGTTATCAAAATCCTATTGTGAGCCATTGCATGTATGATTTATAATTAGATAACCTAGTTGAACCTTCACTTCTAGCTCTTGCTTGTGCTTATAATAATATAGGAGCTAGGAGGTGAAACCTATCTATAATTATTATCAAGATTTGTGTATCTAGGTGTCTCTTTCTTGTAGGTCAATCACCATAAAAAATCCAACAATCATATCAGATAGTCAATTTGCCACCTCCTCTCCACTAAGTTCTCAGGTACCAGTAATCTATCAAAATCAAGCTAGATTCCACCAACAGGTCAACTACCTCAACCATCCACCCAATTAAATTTTGGTAAGATAAGTAATTATTTCTCATTATTCATCTACTCTATTTCCATTTTTCAATCAACATAGGTCTTACCCATCTCTCAAAATCCATCTTTTGGATCTCATCAACTAGTCTTTTACCAACCCACATCTAAACACAATAACCATCGATGGCTGACTCAACTATTGATGGTCTATCCAACAGTCAATGGTCACCTTGACCACCGATGGTAAGCCCAACCTTTGATGGTCATGATGGTAGTGAAAAATATCAAGTTAATTTCACCCACCTATACCCAATCAAACTTGATCCTCTATGTTCTTACTTGTTCACAGGCCCCTTTTTTATTTTCTGAAGTAGACCCCACCCATCTAGCATGAGTATTAATTAGCTTATCACTAATTTAATAATTTCTAACATATTTATTAACAAGAATTATTTTACTCAATTTTAATACCTTTTGATTATTGATGCAAGTGCCTTCTATTCTGTTTATAATCTTAATTTTGTAAAACATGTGGATTGATAACCCCTAAGGAAGCTCTCGCTTCTAGGATCTAGATATCGTTAGGCAATTCACTCAACTATTTATCTAACAAACAAGTTTACTTTAGTGTTTTCTTATCTATAGGTCATCCTCCCAAGCCAAAGAGGATCTCTTCACAATATTCTAATTTAATACAGGCACTATCAATTAGGTTTTCCAACCATACTTGTACTTAGTTTCTTCTTTCCTCTATTCCAATAATAAGTAATAAATTCATTGAAACATTTTGGCACACCTAGTGGGACCCTTGTGTATCTACTTGGGTTCTTGTTTGCTTGCATTCTCTCTATTTTATACTCATTAACAAAATCAAAAGTTTCATTTTGGCTTAGAATCAAGTGCATACATCAACTAATTGAAAGTTTAGTTCACGTAGCTTAACTTAAAGGCAAAGTAATATATTATGGCTTCACTCTTTGTTGTACACACTCAACCAAACCACTTTAACTAATTAAACATCAAAAAAACTTGAAACAAGGTCTGACTAGGATTTCATCATCTAGCAGTAACCTTACCCTTTCCCGATGATCCTACCTAGAGGTAATTACCAAGGGGATGACCAACTTAGCTCTCTAGTTGAGTATAATATTTGGATATCAATATATTGGCTAAGCACTCGACACCCTTATCACTACGGTGTGTGAAGTGAGGGGGTATGCCCTAATATTAAGCCACATTGATTCTAATACAAATTATTTTAAGCACCTAAACATAACCTAAAACTAACCATAAACTTCCTTTTTAATTCTCGATCTATAAACCAATTTCAATCACACATTTTCTTAAGGCATAAGCCAAAAGTGAGATTAATTAAAATTCTAGGTCTTAGCATATATTTTAGAGTGTGATTCAATTTCTTTGGTATTTTCTTGTCTTCACTTTTTTTGAGTAGTGAGGTTTTTTATGATTTATATCTCCCCTATCTCATATGGTTCTCACTCACCAACACTAAAGAGACCTTGCAGACCAAAACCTATCACCAATCCAACCTACCTCTTTTACCTCTTCATCAATGGACTACATTTATAAACCAACAAAATCTCCTCACCCCTCAAGAAGTCCTATATTCCCTTGTGAGGTTACTTAAGGAGATTCAAATTTTATCACTTTCTTAGATAACAATCCCATAGCCTTGCAACATTATCTTATAACCACATCTTACCATATCTTGGCTTCAGATCCATCCATAGATCCACCTTATGGCATGCCTCTCCATCTCATGGGGAGTACCTCCATTACCATGGTTAGTATCCAATCATTAACTACCCAAGTTTTATCCTCAACCAAAAACCCCTTTTAGACTACCATTGAAAACCAACCAACTCAAACTACCACTGCCCTTATACCTTCTACTCTTACAACCACTCCTCTATAATAGGAATGCCTAACTATATAACTACCAAACTTCATTTATCTACCTCCAATCCATTGACCACTACTCTGCTCCACATCCTTGTGGTGTCTATACCCTCTACCTTGCCACCAATCACTACAAGGGTCACCACCCTTCCATCAGTTGTGAACCCAACCATCACTCCTATCCAACAACCACCTATTGGACCAACATTTATCTATGTCCCTAACCTACAAGGGTATGTGCTCCTACCATATACCCAACCACCTAGCTCTACCTACCCTTATGTATCTTCCACCCAACCATTTGCATCTACTTACCAATATGTGGAACCTTCTACCTACCATCAATATGTCTCTTAACCATTGCAACAACATGAATCTTACAACCCTTCAGGTGCACAAACCCAATATGACCTAATGAAGATGATAATAGATAAGATGACCACATTAGATTCATCCATTTTAGCTACTCATAACATCTTGTCATATGACCAAATTTGTAATGAGCCCATCTATCCATTTGTACCTATCAGGCCATATCCTCCCTAATGGGAACTTCCCAATATCTCTAAATTTTAAAGTGAGGAGGATCCCCAACAACACCTTAGAGAATTTAGGCATGCTTATTATCTCCTCACCTATGATGATTCCCTTCTTCTCTACACCTTCCCCATGTCTCTAGCAAGTTCGATATTGGATTGGTATAGTGCCATACATAAGCACTCCCTTTTTTCTTTCACCCAAATTTCTCAAACATTCTTGGACAATTTTTCAATAAATATCTCTAAGAAAGTATCTATCATTGACCTCTACTCTATCTAACAGCTTGAGGATGAATCCATTGTCAATTTTGTAGCTCATTGGAGGAGCCTAATTAACCAACTCTCCTTCTCCCTACCTCAGCTCAAACTAATAGAGCTCTTTGCTTGTGTATGTGCCAATCATATATCCTCTACACTATGTGTCTAGAGCTTCCAAACCTTTGATGAAGCTTTTACCATGGTGTGTAAGTTAGAGAACTGAACCATTGATGAAGGAAAGCCAAAGCTCAAGAACAAGAATTCAACCTATAAAACCAATGAGACTTCTTCCTTCAAGTTAAGAAACTAACCTAATACCAACACCAAAAGAAAGGGAACCACAAATATGGTTGTCCTTAAAGCCACTCCTCCACCTTTCATTAACCAACCAAATTCCTCTAGTTCCTCAAAGCAAAACATGAGGAACCCAAACTAAAATAACCAAAAATAATTCACTCCACTTGGAGATTCCCATGCTTCTATCTTGGAGAATTTAGAAAGCAAATATCATCCAACTTCCTCCTATCAAACCACCCCAAAAATTTTATTCTTCTCACCCTATACCTAGTTGGTACAATGAGAATGACTTGTGTGTCTTTCATTGAGTTATAGGCCATGACATCAGTAGGTGTAAAACTTTAAAGAGCCTTGTATAATCCCTCATTGACAAGGGAGAGCTTACATTAGACACCCATAATGCACCATCAAACCAAGCCATTTATATATTCAAGCTTTACCAAACCATGCTTCTACCAAGAATGAGAGTAATAATGTTGAATGCTCTCATGATACCCATATAGTTAATATGGTTCTTAATGTAATTGATGCTAAAGAGTTTATTGACCAACCTATTTTTCCCTCACCCTTTCCACTTATTGAGGTATTATAATTACCTTCTCCTACTTTAGAAACAAAAAATGAGGAAACACCATCTTCTCCCCCTCCACTTATTAAGGTGGTGGAGTCCTTAACCACCCTTTTAGTTAATATATCAGAGCAACCAACCATCACTACCCTGTATTTACCTCCAAATACTAAACAACCTACTCCTCCTTTAGAAATCATTCTTGAGAAGGGAACCCTCATGTTTGCTCCTCCCATAGAGGATCCACCTATCTCAACCTTACATCCTTTGATTGAAGAATAGGATGAGGTTACCATCCCTGTGTCTCTACTTAGGGGCTTGTATTTTAGGTCCACTATTTAGGGAATCAAACCAACCTATAAACCATTATTTAAGTTAGTGACAAAATTAGAATTTATCTCCAACCTAGACATAGATCGAGCCACCTTTTGGTAGTAATTAGGGCTACCTTATATCTCTACGCAAGAGCCTTCAATCATACATTTGGTAGACCAACCCACCACTTCAACTACCCAAATTTATACCTTATCAAACACACCCATAAAAACTCTTACCAATCCAATGAACCCTCAACCACCCAAGGCACCTAGACCCCAAGCAATCAATTCACCTTTTAAAACCAAACATAACAAACTGATCAAAAACCTTGGTATACTTCCTACACTAAGCCTTAGTCACCCCTCAGTAAAGGTAGAGATCACCTCACCAGAGCCAAAAATAAAATGCCAAATAAAATTAACTAAAGAGGTAAAACCATACAAAGGATGGAAGGCTCAAATTTTTCCTCCCTCAACCTTACTCTCCATTCTGGGGCTGCATCCCTCTACCTTGAGTAGGAATCCAATTACCTCTACCAAAACCCCACCACCTCTTTTGGTTACACCTTCATAGTTACTCTTCAATGCACCTTTTTTCACCATGATAATAATACCCAAGCTACCTATCTTTTTATCTTCCACCTCTAGCTTATCAATCTCCTTTCCTAAACCAAATCCATCAACTAAGTGCACTACCCTACCCAAAACACCTACCACCAAACCTATCTCCAAGCAACCTCTTACCTTAACCATCAAAGCAAAGACCATGACACCTCCACCACCTTTAGCCAAGTATTAATCAACCATTATTCATAGGTTATTATAAACCTCTTATTTATCCCTACCTCCTATTAGACCCTTTGACTCTCTATCTTCTAAACCCATCTAGTATAATTACCACCACATGTGTTCTTATCATATGACACCCAAACATGATATAGAGAACTATAAATCTCTCCAAACCATCATCCATCAACTTTATGATGATGATGATCTATTAATAAAAAAACCTCTTATGATCCCTATACCAATCCAACTACCAACCATACCTACCCAACACTCACCTACTCCTCTATTTTCACCTTGGATGGAAGATGAATATGACCAATCCTCCAACTCAACCTCTCCTTTTATCCATACTATCAATGTGGTCACAAGAGCACAATAGAAGGATAACGAGAAGGTTAAGTGTCAATTCCTTGGACATACCCCTCTTAAAACTCATAGCCAACCTACACCCAACCATCTCCATCTTTAACTAGATCTAAGGTGTCTATTTTAGGTACCTCCCAATATAACCCCTTAGAATCCATCATGCGAGTTACCGTCAAACGAATTCATCAGACCCCAATCAAGATGATCTTGTATGAATTAATCTCTACCTCTTCCCATCACCACCAAACACTAATACAATATTTGTAATCCATTAAGGTCTAACCTGAGGACCCCCAACCTCTAGTTGCCTTTGTTAGTGCCCTTTAGATTTCCAACCTTGTTACCTTCAAGGATTTGGAAATACCCTCCATCCATCTTAAAGACCCATATCTTCCTCTTTTTATCAATAATTAAATCAACCAAACCTACATCAAATGGGTCATTATTGATGGGGGATCTAGCATTAACATCATCTCCTCTCACGCCTACAACCAACTCAACTTTCTAGATAATATCATGTTTGAATCTTTAGCCACCCTTCATTCCTTCAATGATACCATTGCCACTACCTTGGGAACTATCATCCTCCACATCCATTTAGGACCTTGCATGATCCTTAAACTCTTATATGTTGTAGAAGGTGAATTATAACATAATGTCTTATTGGGATGACTTTGGATTCACTCTATGAGTTGCATTCCCTCTACCCTCTACCATTGCATTAATTTTGAGCATGAAGGCTAGGTTATTACCATCTAGACTGACCCAAATACTTTATCAACATGCAACATGACCTATCACCCCAATTATTTCCTCATACCCCCATCCAACATGCCCTCAAATACTAAAACCCAACCTTCAACCACCAAAGCAGATATCACATCTTCTCCCACTAATGAGGCATTAACTAGTTCCTCTATACCCTCATACCAAATCCCTACCTTACACCCTTTGGAGTCCATGTTCCATCACCTTTTACTTGGGGAGTATCACCTTTTATCACTTGACACTTTCCCTACTCCTCACAAGTATGGTCAAGTTACCAACCAACCATGATATGAATCCAATGTTGAAACTATCATTCCTTTTAGACCTCCCCACCATTAGACTCATTTTATCTATGGGAGACTTGACAACACTTGGTGCTTCTACCACCTCTTTTCCACCTTCACCATTCACTACTAGTTTATTTTATCTCTATAAACCAAACTTTTCCAAGACATACCTTCATTAGTGTGCTTAGAAAGGCTTTGATCTTGGGTGATATGAGCATGACCCACATGAATTGGTCACCATTGAAACTAGGAAGCCACATAAGAATCACAGACTTGGTTTCATCTTGCCTAAAAATAAGAAATATAAATAACCGACCACTACCATTATTAAGGAAGATATCCCCTCCTTACCGACCTCAGTTCCACTTACATGTGAGGATGATGACATCATCCCATCTAACTTTTTTTCATCAGCATGATCAGCCTTAGACCCCCAACTTATCAAATGGAGGGGGAAACTATAACCATCCCTTTGACCCATCCTGAGATGATAGGGGAAGACTCCCCTACCCTTAACACTGTTTAGTACTAATATGATTCTATTCTCACCTACCTTGGTATACTAGATTCTTCAATCCATAAATCCCTTCTTCCTAAATATTTGATTATGTTGAATGAATCCACTATAGATATCAACTTGAGTACTCTAGATAACCCCTATATTGTCAAAATTGGCCAATCATTAAACATCGAGCAAATTCAAGACTTCCCCTCTTTCCTCCAAGACTATGGCATAGCCTTTGCTTGGTCTTACAATGACATGCCTAGAATTGACCCATAACACTCTGACACATGGATCGCTGCATAGACCTTCTTATCAAAGTAGAGCTTTAAAATTTTCTATTTATCAATTTCATTCAACCTATTGACTACCCCCAATGGGTCTTAAATGTTGTACCTATCACCAAAGTCATAGGGGGACTATGCATTTATGTGGACTTTCATGACCTCAACCTTGCTTGCCCCAAAGATGAATTCCCTCTACCTAGCATCAATCAAATTGTTGATCTTACAATCATACACAAGATGTTATAACTCATGGATAGGTTCTCAAGTTATAATCAAATCATAATTGCACCCAAAGATTAAGATAAAACTACCTTTACCACCCCTTGGGGAACTTTTTGTTATGGAGTCATGCCTTTTAGGTAAAAGAATGCTAGTGCAACCTACCAATGTGTAATGACCTATTTTTTCCATAACCTCATCCATAATATTATATAAGACTATGTGGATGACCTTCTCGGAGAATCCAAACTTTGAAAAGACCACTTAGCCATTCTCAAGATAATCTTTGAGTGACTTATCCATTATCATGTCCGTTTTAACCCCAAGAAGTTCATTTTTGGGATCTTGTCAGGAAATATTCTTGGTTTTATTGTATCCCTTTGTAGAATTGAAGTTGATCCCACCAAAATCAAAGCCATCCTCAAAATTCTTCCTCCCATCAACCTTAAGAAACTCTGTAGCTTGTAGGGAAAGCTAAAATCTATTCATCATTTTATCTCCTAGCTTTCGGATCGATGCCAACCCTTCCACCACCTTATGAAGAAGGATGTGTCTTTCAAGTGGAATACTAACTATCAAAAGGCTTTTTATTCTCTCAAAAAGTTCCTTTTTTCTCCACCTATCCTCACCCCTCCCAAGGATGACCAATCTTTCTACCTATATATCTCTACCATCTACCATTCCCTAGGGGCAATGTTAGCTCACCAAGATAAACAACATAGAGAGTAATATGTATACTACATTAGCCACATGATTTTAGAGTAAGAGACTTAGTATACCCATACTAAGAAACTTTGCCTATATTTAGTCTTCATGGCTAACAAACTTTTCCACTACCTTTTTAACCATAAAACCTATGTCATAACCAACACTGATCCACTCAAGTACATACACTCCAATCCATACCAAAACTAGCATATGGCCAAGTGGCTCATGCTCTTAGTAGATTTTGACTTTGAGTTTCTTTATTAAAACTCAATTAAAGGGCAAGTCATTATTGACCAATTATATAAAGTACCTTTATAAGATAACCAACCTCTTCCTCTCAAGTTCCTAGATGAGTCCATCATGACCCTCTCTCAAGAAGATTTCACCTATCAAGTCACAATATTCTTTAATATATCAAAGTGTCAATGTGGTGAGGGAGTAGGTATCATCCTTATCCCCTTTTATGGTGAACCTCTCCCTTTATCTTTCAAGCTTGTTTATGAATATACCAAAAATATGGCTGAGTATGAAGCCTTAGTGATACGTCTTTAGACTGCCTTAGACCTAGGAGTCAAAATGATCAATATATTTGGTGACTCTCAACTCATGGTCAATAAAATCAATGATGATTATTAGTGTAAGAATGATGTATTGAAATAGTATAAGCAACTAGTTAATGAACTCCTAGCATCATTCAAACACTATCACATCCATTTAACCTAGTAATCTACTAATAATTTCACTGACACCATGGCTTCCCTTGCCTCTTAGATCCTATCTACACCTTTAGACTCTAAGATGTATATCATTATCCATAGGATTACCTAACCATCCTATTTCAAGAGAAATTCTCCCACCATTTTCAATGCAGAGGAGACCCTACCTAACCTTTGGTATCACCAAACCTTTAACTACCTTAACCTTGGCATAGTTCCTTCTAGCCTCTCTAGGAATGCTTGAAGAGAATTTATCCAGAGCACCTATCACTACACCATTATGGGGTGAATCCTCTATAAACATGAATTTTATGGGCTCCTCTTTCATTGCCTACATAGTCATGAAGCCTCTCATGCTATCTAGGAAATGAATGAGGTTATTTATGGGGGCCACATTAATGACCTCACTATAGCCAAGCACATCATTTGTCTCAATTACTAATGGCCTACCCTTAATCAAGACTACTATGATTATGTGAAAAAGTGTGTCAAATGTCAACAACATGCCAAATTTCATCACACACTTAGCCATAGCTTTCGAGTTTCTACCAATTTTTGGCCCTTTTCACAATGGGGTTAAGACCTTATTGGTGAAATTAATCCCCATTCTTCATAGTGACACAATTATATCATCACCATGAATAAATATTTTACCAAGTGGGTAGAGGCTATTCCTTTAGTCTCAACTAAATCATAAAATATTTTCCACTTTATCAACCATCATATCATCTACCGCTTCAATGTTCCTCATAAAATTATCACTGATAATGGTAAATCATCTAAAAACAAGCAAGTCTAGGGTCTGTGTGATGCATTTGGCATCAAGTTAATCTTCTCTTCACCTTATTACCCTCAAGAAAATGGATAGGAAGGAGCGTCTAACAAAATTCTTAATAACATGCTAACTAAAATGGTCAACACATCTGGTTAGGATTGGCATCTAAACATCCCCTTCGCCTTATGGGCATATCATACTAGCATTAGAACCCTTATGGGTGCCACCCAATTTTCCCTTATGTTTGGAGTAAAGGCTATCTTGCCTTTTGAAGTCCAAATACCCTCTCTTTCCATATCTTTACAAGAGCTTATTTCAGAGGAGAATTATCATCAACACCATTTAGCTCATCTTGAGCTACTTGAAGAGCATCATTTAGCAACCCTTGCCCATTTTCATGTCTATCAATAAAATGTCAAGCATGCTTATAAAAATCACCTTAAAGTATAAGAAATCAATATTAGAGATCTCATCCTTAAGGAAAAGCAACATGTCACTAATATGGAGAAAAGCAAGTGGGGCAAGTGTGATTTCAATTAGCTTGGACCTTATATCATAACCCATAAGTATGGATCAAGAGCTTACTGGTTATCTTCTCTTGAAGGCCACCTAGAACCTGAGCTACTCAATGCTTTGCATCTACATTTGCATCCATTCTTTTGTTGAAAAGGATCACATTAACATTTACACTTACCCCTTGCTATCTACCCACATTCCATCTCCCTATTTTAAGGGAAATAAATTAAAACTAAATCATGTGATTAGCTGTCACTAACATATCATTATCTTAAATAATGGGTATCATAGCTCTACATATGGCATGGTTCTCATGGTACTTTTTGTACCCTCACAAGATGGATTCCCATGATCATTGTCACCTAAACCTCTTCACACCTAATCAACCTTCTTATGATTTTAGTTTTAAATTCATAAAGGTGAACCACTAATTTATCCTAAAGAAGTCTATGTCAAGAAAAATCAAAGAAAAATAACAAAATTTCTATCACTAGAAATCATTGGTCATTCCTAGCATTCACAGGTTGCTCTCTTGAAGGACAACTATTGAAAACCTATTTGAAATTACCAAAATGTAAGGTTGACTACTCCCTTGAAGGACAAATATCAAAAATCATTAAACAAAGAACACAAACTTAGAACACTCCCTCAAAATATAGCTAAGTAAGCATTTGTCAAAAGCATACCAATTTCTTAGAAGTTTCTCGCATCGATCAATTTCCTATATAAAATAATCAATAAAAGACCCATTAACAAATCATAGCAAAATCAAATTAATTTTTATGGCCATAATTGGCTCTCAAGAAGCACACTAAGGTGGAATCTATATTCAACTTTATCAACTAGACTTCTTGCATTGATCAGTCTACATAATTTTAACATAGGCTTGTTTATCCTGGTTCTTTAGACACCTATAGAAGTGACATGCTAGTCTTGTAGTAGGGTTCCAGTATAACCCATTTCCCATTCACACTATATGCAAGGGATTAATGAGCTTACTTGACATTATATGGTCAAGACACCTTTTTAACCATCTAACACATGCTCATGTGAAGCATTTGAAGGGCTTATGTTCATTAAGTCAATCCAACTTTGGTTTTGTTTTAGTCTATGTCAATGAAGAAGAATCATGACCTCTTCTTACCTTATCATGATTAAGTGATATTTTCATTGTGATGTTTGTCTCTTGATTATATTCTATAAGTCTCCCATCTAGTGTTGTTAATTAAAATACCTCATGTGTTTTATCCTCTAAATTAATAACTAAGCATAATCATAAAAAAAACATAATCATGACATGCATAATGGAACCATAATATCCATGAGCATTTAAGCAATCAACCATTTTATACCATGTTTAAAGTCTACAAAAATAGTATACACACATTAAGATTTAGCATGTCATAAAGCATAACCATAATATCAATGCCATCTCATGCATAACAAGACCAAGTTAGTATCTATAAAGTCAACCATAACATAATCAATAAACACCAAAAACATATCAAACATCCCATCATAAGTAATACACATCAACATCAAATAATACACCATGAATAGGAACATAAGCAAAGATAACATATATGTAAACTTGTGAGTCAAATAACCATAGAGAAATGTATATATATAAATAGATAAATTCTCTGTCAAAAATGTACATCTCACTACATCAGCTTATAGGCTAGAATCAAAATGATATAAAAAATGTCATAGCTAGCTACATTTATGCCCTAGGGAAATGACTACCTCCTAGAGCACCACTGGATCCTAGTACCTACCCACCTTTTTTACCTATCAATCTACCACCTATCCTATTCTACCTGGATATAGATGCTACTCACTACCTTGGTGTCACTAAACTAGCTCCACCTATTAAGCTAACCCTATACTTACCCCATTGGAGATCATTTGGACACTACGACAGAACCATGGCCTCATAGTATTGTAGTTTTTCCATTATATCAAGGTATCATGTTATAGGGGCAAACCTAGGTGGCACTTCCTATTTTACTACTCTTCCTCCTCTTTGCCTCAGAGAGTCCCTCTCTTGGGTCACCAAGCCTAAAAAGGTCCTAGCCTAATCCCTCTCACTTGTGACAGTAGCAAGTTGACCCTATAAGGTCATAGCTTGACCATGTAGTATGATAATATGGCCATGTAGTGTGGCCACCTATCCCTATAATACCCACAACTATCCCTATATAATAGCTAAGGCTACTCCTGCCTATCCATCATGACCAACTAGATCTATGACCTTCAACCTCACACCTCCATCATCTCTACCAATATCTATAATTACATATATGGGATGGTATCATTCCATGTACCTATTTACAAACCTATCATCATTTATTTATGCCTTAAAAGGTAGCTCCTTGAACTCTAGAATAGTAGGCACAAGATGTGGCTCTAGTAGTAGGATCTCTGAATCCTCTCTCCTGTACCTGGGGAATAGGCTTGGGACACCTAATACTAGGCTAAACTACCAGTGTGACCTATCAAACAAAATCATCTCCACCTCTCCATCTCACCTACCAAGTGTCCATATGTAGCTCTAAAGGGAGAGTGTCTACCTCCTATAACTTGGCCATATTGAGAACTGGATGTATGGCCTCTATGTGATATCTCCTATCACAAGTGCACCCAGTACATCCCTAAACCTTTTCACATCATGAGCACCACCCCCTACACTTGATACAACAAAATCACCCCTTTATTGCATGAAACCAATGGAGAAGTCAATCTATGTGTACCTTGCCCATGGTAATTCAACTAGCCTTAGCACCTAAATGTGCATATAGGCCCAATAATGTAAAACCAAGCTGACACTAATACCATATCTCCTATGGGCCCTAAAACCCAATATCTCTCTATAGATCTGTATAAGCAATATAGGTACCTAACCAAATACTATTTGACCTAGTGATAGCTCAACTAAAACCCATAATATCAAGTAAGGAAACCTCCTATTGCTCAAATCAGGAAGCCCAAAAAATGACATAACAATCATGAACATGGTCATGAGTCTCCTCTCATCTAGAGCCCTCTAATACAAAACACTATATCTGAATCCTCCAGCATGTGAATTGACTTGGTCACTCTCATCTCTATATAGTAGCTCAATATGCTCATCTCAATCCTCTCACTTTATGTGGTATATCAAATCACTATGGAGTGGAAGTCAAGTAATCCTATGCACATCCTCTAGTATAATGGTCATCTCATTGGTTGAAAGTAGGAAGGTTTTCATAGCAAGATCCCATCTCTTAATGAGCACTATGACCATGGATGCCTCCTGGGGTACATGATGGTAGTGCCTCATGGCCCCCAACCCCACCTCCTCTATATGTGTCCAGTTGGCTAGGGTCATACCTTATTGAATATTTAAAAATATTCTCAAGACTTGATCCCTCATATAGATTTGCTCTTGTGCCTACAAACATCAAGGTTGGCACATGTTAGCATTAATCATTTCCAAATCAACCTTTTTACCAACCTACCCCAATCCAAAATTTTTTAGCCATCCTATCTTATCCTACACTTGACACTAAGACCCTTTGTCAATGCATTTACTCCTATTTGATAGTTACACTAGCCTAACTTATAGTTTTCATTTTATCTACCACACACCCTCTTAACCATTTTAAGCACTTTACTTATATCCTTTATTTAAAACCTAACCCACCAAATTATGCCTAACATGCACACCTTTCCATTTGCCTTCACTTTTTAACCATGAAAAACAAGCTTCTCTACCTTAGTAGACTATCGACAGTCATGGTGTCAATGCATTTACTCCTATTTGATAGTTACACTAGCCTAACTTATAGTTTTCATTTTATCTACCACACACCCTCTTAACCATTTTAAGCACTTTACTTATATCCTTTATTTAAAACCTAACCCACCAAATTATGCCTAACATGCACACCTTTCCATTTGCCTTCACTTTTTAACCATGAAAAACAAGCTTCTCTACCTTAGTAGACTATCGACAGTCATGGTGACCACCGATGGTAGGACACCCATGTTTTCTAGGGTGTTGACCATTTACGTTTAGACCTGAACATTGATGGTCAATGTGGGCATTCCATAGCCAAAATGACCAAACCCTAATCACCCTAGAACCTACCTAAATAATAGCTAATCCACCTACTTAGCTACCCTAATCACTCTACCCACCCCTAGTAACCTAGAAACTCTTTCAATTAATGGCTTTACTTACTATATTACCCAAATTTCATACAAATCATACCTAGGGTATACTAAATCAAAACCACACAGTTAAACTTAACATGCCCTTCCAACCCAAAGCAAATGCATATAATCCAACTAAGGTATAAATTTCAAACACCCCTACCTTATTTCATGACTTCAACCATGGAGTTAACTGTAGACCTACAAATCCTTGCCTATGCCTATGTACTCTCTGCATCTTGGCTAGTCACCTCGATCAACTTTCCACCTTAGTAGTCAAACAACCTCCATAAACACCTTCACTATAAAATTCTAAAAACCCAAAGATTAAAGTAAAAGTAAGAAAATGTCAAAGTGAGTGAAAAGTGATTCTATTTCCACTTTTACCCTATAGATTTTTAAGGTTTCCACCCTGATCATTTACGGTCAGGGTGATTATTGACAGTCACCATTAGGCACCCTAACTATTGATAGTTAGGATGCCCCATTTTATTGCTTCCATCTTCATAGAGCCCCTTTTAGAAAAACTAACTTAGTCTTACCCACCCATGGAGACTACCTTCTGCACCTAACCCAACCACTTTACCACCTTGCCATTGGCCCACTTTGGCCCCACTAGCATGCATTTTGCAACATTTTTTGCCTGGTCCTTTGACTATAGTAATTATATTGCCATGTTGACCCCTTTTTGAATTTGTGCCACCTCATACTTACTTGACCCACTTGTGTCTTTTTAAGATCACTTCCTACCTTGGATAGCCATGACACTTGACCTATTTATATTTTCCATGAGAGCACTTCCTACCTTAGATACCCACCAAAAACATTGACCTTATCTAAGAGATTAATAGGTGTACCCAACCACCATGCCTAAAGGAATTCATATAGTACACTAGTCACTTATCCATTATAACTGACCTTTATCGTTATCAACTATGGAAACCTTATATTTGTATGATTTTGGCTATCACACCTTTTACCATACTTTTTGTTCCTATTTGTGCTATAGTTCCCAACCTATCATCATCACCTTCATCTACCTTATCAAACCCATACCTAATTCTACTTCACCTTATCACCTCCTAGTTTAAAGGGGAATACGTCCTCCCTTACTTGGTGTAATTAATAGACTTTTGACCAACATCAATTTTTGTTTTGTACTTGGTTGATTCTAGGATGCATAATAAAAAGGGGTAAAATGTAGATACCAAAAATCTGCACACTATGACTCTGAGCATCAAAGTACCCTTTTGACCACATTGGGAACCTTTTGGGACCAACCTAATCCTCTAACCCCTAATTGAGCTTATCTATACTCAATTTGAATAAACTAACTTAACCTAACCTTTTACCCCTTTTTACCCTTTTACCCTCAACCATTGATGGTCAAGATGACCAATGATAGTCACCCTGACCATTAATGATCAAGGTCCACCTCTTAAACCAAAAGCATGAAAACTACACACTTTTATTTTCTAAATACAAGTTATCTAAATCCTATTGCAAGCCATTGCATAGATGATTTATAATTAATTAGCCTAGTTGAACCTTCACTTCCACCTCTTGCTTGTGCCTAAAAGAAGAGAGGATCTGGGAGGTGAAATCCATCTATAATTATTATCAAGAGCTTGTGTATCCAAGAGTCTCTTTCTTGTAGATCAATTGACATCAACAATCCAACAATCATATTAGAGATTCAATTTGATTCTACCTCTCCACTAAGTTCTCAAGTACTATTACTCTATCAGAATCAAGCTAGATTCCACCAATAGATAGACTACCTCAACTATCCACCCAATCATCTTTTGGTAAGATAAGTACTTATTTCTCAATATTTATTTACTCTATTTCCATTTCACAATCAACCCAAGTCTTACCCATCTCTTAGAATTCATCTTTTGGATCTCATCAACTAGCTTTTTACCAACCTAGATCTAGACATATTAACCATTGATGGTTGACTCAACCACTAATGGTTTATCCAACCATCGATGGTCACCTTGACCACCAATGGTCACATTAACCATTAATGGTTAGCCCAATTACCAATAGTCACTATGCTAGTGAAAACCAACAAGCTAATTTCACTCACCTACACCTAATAAAACCTAATCCTTTATGTTCTTGCTTGTTCTTGGGCCCATTTCTAATTTTCTAAAGTAGACCCTAACCATTTATCACTAGTATTAATTAGTTTATCACTAATTTGATCATTTCTAGTATATTTATTAGCAAGAATTCTTGTATTCAAATTTAGTACCTTTTGATTATAGATATAAGTACCTTTTATTCTATTTATATGCTTTATTATTTAAACTATGTGGATTGATATCCCTTAAGGAAGATCTCACTTCCAAGCTCTATCTATCTCCAAGAAATCCACTCAGCTATTTGTCTAACAAACAAGTTTGCTTTAGTGATTTCTTATTTGTAGGTCATCCTCCCAAGCCAAAGAGGAGCTCTTCAGAATCTTCTAATTTAACACGTGCAATATCAATCAATTTTTTCAACCATACCCATACTTAGTTTCTTCTTTTCCCTTTTCTAATAATAAACAAGAAACTCATTGAAACAAAAAGTACCAAAACTAGTAAAGATTGTTTGGGTATAAATGAAGCATGCCTCCAAAATACGGATATTTTATACCAAGAATAAGGAAAAAAGAGTGTTTCTCCTTAGTAAGGGGAAACTTGAAATTCTCCCAAGATATGAAGGAAGTAATATAGTGGAAGACTATGTCTTTGACCTCAAATCATGTGTCCCAAAAGAGGTAGATAGAATAGGTGCACTAATGTATACATTGAAGAGCAATGTCGCTCATTGGTGGGTAGTGCAAAAGCCTAGCTTGCTAACTTGGCATGATATGAAGGTAGCCATTTGTACTAAATTTAGAAAGAGTAATAAATAATCAGACATCTTAGCCTACTCTGGTGACTCTGAGCCTATAGTGCATGTGCATCTTTATGAAGACATGGACTAGCTATGGAAAAACTGCCCCAAGGAATCTATGGGTGCATGCTTTCTATAAGACCTTAAAGACTTAAGCATTGGCATGGTAAATTATCAATGAGACATGATACAACACAACTAACTGAGATGCCCTTAAGGAGTGATTTGTTCATACCTCCTTTTATTCACAAAGTATTGAATTGATTGAGCCATTACTGGTAGTTCAAAGGTTAGTATTTGATTACATTGTATATTATAGGAGCATTACAGAAATGTTTGATAAAATAGGGTTAAAAATCCTAACCTTATTTAAGGAACAAAATCTTAATAATGATTCTAGTGATGAAGATGATGACATATAGAAAGAACACAATTGGAAGAATTTGATAGGCAAAATCAAGTTAGTTTACCATGTTGAGGATAGCACCCCAAAAGAAGAAGACCCTACCCATCTTTAGGTAGAAACAACTGAGGGTAGTAGACAATTTGAATATTCACACCAAGAGAATAATGAACCCTACCATGCACTATTAAAAACTACAAAGGTAGATATTAGTGTAGAAGGGGAGCTAATGATTACCACTTTAGGTACCTATTGGTTTAACATAGAGCTGGCACATATTGTGAACCTCTTGAAATAATTCCAAGACTTGTTCCCTCATAACTACAAATATATGAAAGGCACATACCCATCCCTCAGGAAGATGAGCATCAAACTAGGTGATGATGCAAGATCCATCAAGAAGTAACTTTATAGGATAAACCCAAATCTTTATGCCAATGTCAAGATAAAGATCAATGACATACTAGCTACATACATCATCTACCCTATGTAGGAATCCAAATGTATTAGACTCATGGTAATTAGAATCAAGAAGGACGGGTGCATCTATATTTGTGTTAGCTATAGGTTGTTGAACACAACCTACATGATTGACCCCTTTTTAACTCCATTCACTATGAAGTATTGGATGACATTGTAGGTTGTGAGATATATACCTTTACTGATGGGTTCTCAAGATACCATCAAGTCTAGATCAAGGAGGAGGAAAAGTCTAAAACCACATTTGCAATTGAATGGTATTTTTTTCTCTTAAAATGTGATGCCCTTTGGGTTGAAGAATGCACTAGTCATGTTCTTCTGAGTGGTAATCACCTCTTTTAAAGACTTCATTCACAAGTTCCTCCAAGTATACTTAGAAAATTAGACAATGTATGGGTTAGTAAAGGATCACTATGACAACTTTCACCTTATGTTTGAAAGATGCAAGTAGTTATAAATTTCATTAAACCTCAAGAATGGTTTTGTAATCCCATTTAACACTTTGTTTAGGCACATCATATACAAAGATGGTCTACTTGTTGATCCAAAAAAGATTGTAATCATCCTTCACCTTCAGACCCCATCAACATATAAATAAGTTCATACCTTTCTTAGAAATTATGGGTACTAAAGTAAGTTCATAAGGAACTATGCTAAAATTTTAACACCACTAGAAGAGCTATTACAAAAGGATGGCCCATTCTATTAGAGCACAATGTAGGAAGATGAGTTTGAGACCCTAAATCTCAAACTGACAAGTGAAATGATATTGTAAATTCTTGAGTGGGCAACTCCCTTCCAGATCCATGTAAATTAATTTTTTTCTATGATCGATGCCAATGTCACACAACTAGGTGAAGGAAAATTGGATCATCTTATTTCCTTCACCAGTAGAAAACTAACCAAGGAAGAATAGAACTATAGTATAATTGAGTGTGAGGTACTTTCCATGGTCTACACCTTGCATAAGTTTAGACAATACTTATTGGGTACTCCATTTATTTTCTTCACTAATCATGAGGTGCTTAAGTACCTAGTGAACAAGCCCTTTCTACATGGGTGCATTTGTTGATGGGTTGTTTTGTTTCAAGAATTCTAGTTCTCTCTTGTAATGAAGCCTAAAAAACAAAAATCAACCCCAGACCATCTATCTCATATCAACTCTGGTGATGTGATAGTGCTTATTGAATATGATATGATTGACATATAATTTTATAGATTCTAGTGCTTCCCTAATGACTTAGCAGAGATCACCACATTTATAACCTCTAGATCTATGCCCTAAACCATAACAATTAAGGAGAAGAATCCATTCATAGTTTATGCTGCCCCTTTTCAAATCATTAGTGGGGAACTATATAAGTTAAGATAAAATAAATTCATGCACTAATGTGTCCTAGATCATGAATGAGACTCAATATTTAAAGTGGATCATGAGGGGATTATTGGAGTCCATTGAACTAGAGATGTTACAACACATAAAATACTATAATTAGGCTTATGGTAGCCAACTCTCTTTCATGATGCAAAATAATATGTTATAGCATGTGACATATACCATCACATGGGAAATCCAAACCACTAAGATGAGATGCCTCTCATCCCCATGTTTCCCAAACACCATTTGAAAAATGGGCCATTGACTTTATTGGGCCTATTACTCCCACTATGAGGCACACAGGTGCATGATACATTATGGTTACCACAAATTAATTCACCAAGTGGGAAAAAATAATATTGACCAAAGATTTTACCATCATCATAGTAGCAAGATTCATCTAGGAGAATATCATGTCACTATGGATGCTAAATTATCTTGAATAAAAATTGAGGCACACACTTCATCAATGAAACCATTCAGATGCTACTAATTGAGTATATGGTGGCACACCATAAAATAACACCTTACCATCCCCAAATAAATGGAATCATAGAAGTATTCAATAAAATATTGGGATGTGCCTCATAAACATATGTGATGTTGATTACAAAAATTAGGATGAATGCATATCAATAGTATTATGGGTCTATCACACTATGTACAATTTACTAAACAAGGCTACACCATTTCAACTGGTGTTTAGAATAGAGGCCATTTTATCTATGGAATTTGTAGTGCCATGATTGTGTATTGCATATATTGGTTAATTAGATGACCAATATTATTTGAATACATTCTTGGAAGACTTGGAGTGCTTGGACAAGACACGTGCCCAAGCAATATGGAGCCAAAAAATTGAAAAGGTGCATTAGAATCTATGACATGATAAACACATCAAGTTTAATGTATTTACAAAAGGTACAATGGTCTTGCTATATGAATTTAAGTCCCTCAAGTACCCAGGTAAATTGTAGATTATGTGGATTGGAACTTATATCATCCACAATATATTGGAGACTACTGCATGCAAGTTGTACATGTTGACGAGTTAAATTCTCCTTGGGCATTTCAACAATAATATATTGGAGTTATACAATTATTAGGATGGTGATTACACCATTAGATACTGAATTCTTAGTCACAAGTTGGTTGATTTTTTTCACCATAATAAAAGTTGGTGCAAGCCAAATATTTCTTTATGTTTTTTTAAATTGTATTGAGTGAATAAACATGGTTCTTTCAGGTCCATAGGAGAAATTTTATGGTTCATATATGCATAAATCTAGTTGAGTGAATTGAGTATGATCACTGTCTAAACACTTGATGCTAGACATCTAAGTTTTTGGGCACATGAATTTTGCTAGGTTCAGAAGGCTATGAGTACATGTTTACAAAGGGAGGTGTACAATATTCTTATGTGCAAGAAATTGAGAAGAGAGAATGAAGTGCTAGAGGACCAATTCAAATATTTTTATGGATTAGGGTAAGCCAAAACAAGATACATGTAGAGAAGTCAAACAAGAATAGAGGTACACTTATAAAGAAGTGTAAGACTAAGAAAATATGGAATCGAGGAGGATGAATCACACACATGTGAAGTATTATGCCTAGGTTTCCATAAAAAGGGTGAAGGTCACACCAAGTTGAACCAAACATAAGAGAAAAATCATCAAGATAGATGACACCCACCCAATGGTCAATGAGAAGTGATATTTTGAATTACCTACCAATTCGTTGAATAAAAAGTCATCAAAATTAATACTATGGTGGTATAAGTACAAATATCCACAATAAATGATCATTTGCAGGTAGATTTTAGCAAATTTTATAGGTTTAGTAGATTTTAAGAAATCCACATGCCACTAGTCATTAATTTCCAACCATTAATAAGGTAGCTAAAAATAGAGTATAAAGGGGTGAAAAATAAACTATAATAGGTTATTGACCTTTATGAGAATTCTAATTAGAACATAGAGCCAAAGCCATAAAAAACTAGAAAATGCTATCATAGAGAACCAGTTATCCACAACCCTTTCAAATGAGATAAAAAGATCACCAAAAAGATTTATTTTTGCTTTGAATTGATGAGGAAGTGAGTGGATAAAAATTGATAGAGAAACAGGGTAGTAAGAGTTCTAAAAAATGATGAGACTACCATTAATAATGTCGAAAGCTGGAGGATTGAAGACATAGTCATAGTTCTCATGAATGTGAAGAAGCATCAATCATAATTTTGGGCTTCAGAGAGATCAACCAGCTATGATTCAATAGTAGTAGGTTTAAAATAGGAAAAAAGATGCTAAGTACATGTCCACCATAGGCATACAAGGATGCAAAAAAAATTTCAAGTGGTAAAAGAAGGAGCCATCATAAAATGAGAGTAGAAGTCATAAGTGTCATGAAGGTAGATCTATAAGCAAGCACAAATCTCACCTATAGAGAAAAGCAATTCCCTTGAGAATTCATGGTGGGGGAGAAGTGGGTGTCCTTTGCACACATGTGAAAATTGAAGGATTATAACCACTGAAGGTGGAACAATGTGTATGAGTTAAACAAGGACTAGATGGTAGATGTAGATTAATTTCTTACTCTATGTCATATTCAATTGATTTTTGATTCGAGTACTGCAATTTTGGTTCCTGCGCACTTTGAGCAAAGCAGCAAAGTTTTAGAGTAGAGGATGGGTTCATTTTTGCCTAAGTGTTGAAATGTAGCAGAAGCTGCCAAGTGTCATCCTCAGAGCACGGCTCCTTTTTCCCTTTTGTTCCTTTCATTTTAATTTTGGCCTAAGTATTGGATTCAAGTGAAAGTAGCCAAGTGTCACTTTTTGGGAGATGAAGATGAATAGTTGGCCACTTATGAGGACCCTTTTTATAGCTTTCCAAAAAACCACGGATTGTGCCACGTACCCAGTAGCAATTAAGTGAAACTCACCACATGTTAGCATCCATGTATCATAAAGGCACCCATGCTTCATTCGACCTTTTGACAAAGAATTTCAATGAGCTAAGCAACAAAGAAAGTAGAAAGTGCCAGGTGGCAGTTGTAGAGGCCCTGAACTACCTTTTTGATGAAGAAATGGAAGCCACCACATGTCATCATCTGTGAGACTTTGGTCTAAAGCTTTCATTTAAAGTGCATAAAGGCATATTTTCATTTTTATTAAGTATTAAAGTGTAGTGGAGGCTGCCAAGTGTCACCTAAAGAAAGCAGAAGGCACCATATACCCCCAGAAGAAGAAGTGGATGATGCCACGTATCTTCCCAAGAGCAATGGAGGTCACCATGTGTCAACCTCTGAGAAACTATCATGAGCCTAATTGCTAAATAAAGATGGTGGTGGGACTCAGATAATATTCCAAAGGACTATGGGAGTGCCGAGTGTCAACAAGTGAAGACTGCCATGTGCATCCATCCTTTCTTAAGGGTTGCCAAGGCAAAGAATGCACTAAGTTATGTTTCAGTAAAGCTATAAAGTATCAAGGAAGTGGAGTGTGATAGGTGTGAAATGTGGAGCATTCCTAATTAGAATGTAGAGAAAGCAGAAGCGGCCAAGTGTCATCCTCTAATGCCTTATAGATCAAAAAGAGAGAAATCTCATAAATTGACTAAGTGTCCTCATGTCCGTCTAACTGCTGCAATAGAGATGGAGGGAAAATAGGTGGAAGTTATTCCCGGTATATGGAATAGTGCATTGGGTAGATTTTTGGGGGCTTACAAGCATTGAAGACACTGTCTATTTATCCCCTAACAATAGAGGCAGAATAGACAGTTGAGTGGCCAAACAAATGATGGAATGAAGAATTTATGGTGTGAAGAGAGGTACTAGACATGGATTGCCATGCCGCAGTTAGGGCAATTCTTGATAAGACCAGGATGCATCCAAGGCATTGAATGCACCATCTATTTTGTCCCCTGTGAGTGAAGGATGGAGTAGAATTGCATGGGAATGAAAGTGATTGAAGGAGACATCCAAAGCCATATAAGCAGGATTGTAAAATAAAAAATGGGGAATTTCTCATAGTTTAGATTTCTTGTAATTTTGACTAGTAATATCATTTGCTCTTGTCTTAATTTTCTTAAGTTGTAAAGTTGAGGTAATCATGCATGTTTTTGTGCCCTTTACATGGCTAAATGAATTAAGGAAATTTAAGCTCCATGCCTTGGTTGGTATTATTTGTGTCATTTGCAAATTAGTCTATTCTGTAGATTTTCTAGTGTTGTGATTGGAAATGTTATTTGATTTTGTCTCATTTTTTGGAGTCTAAAGTTATACATAACTATGCGTGACTTATATGCCTCTTATGTGAGTAAAGGATTCTATCAAGAAGATTGAACACTATGCCTTTGTTGACAATTCCTGTATCTCAGCAAAAGACTCCCCTATTTTGAGCCTCTATTTCTGTTATTCCAATCTTTTACATTGATTATGCACTTGTCTGCTCTTCAATGTAATAGAATCATATAATAGTCTCACTGTGCTCAGGTTAAGATTAGGATTACACTCAGGTGCATCACCATAGTTAGGTTTCAATTCTTGCATTTTATGTTTCTATTTAGTCTCCTATCCCTTTTCCCCAACACCTATAAAATAGAAGAGATCGACTTCTTTAAAACCTAGAGGTTATTTCAAGCTGCATTGTCCCATAGCTTGAAACTTCCCATTGTTGATTGGCTAAGACCTAGCACAATTTTATGCCATCAACAGTTTCTAGCACACCCAGTGGGACCGATCTTTTAATAAGTTGAAGAATTTTGGTGGTTCTTCAGCCAATTAGCCTTTGGAGGTTTTCATCAACACTAATAACTCTGAGTCATCAGCCGATCAAATAGTATCATCAAGAAATCCCTTTTGGTATGTATAACTCTGTAACTCATAGCTATGAGTCTTATTCTCCTTATATATTTAATCAAGAACAAGCTTCTCCTAGAATCATGTCAAGTAACAAGGATGTGGATGGTTATGAGCTATACCAATCTTATGACCAGTCTCCCCAATATGCCACATATCATGCCCAACCTAACCTTATTTTCACCTTCAAAAAATCATTACTGGGTTTCAAAAAATATGTATTAGAGCTTGACAGTAGAAGGGGATATGGCCAAGAGGTTCCTTGTCATATCATCCATCAAGTGAGGGAAGTAATAAACCTGATTAAAAGTGAGTGGGATCCCATTGAAAGGGCAAATTGGCAAGAGCTTACATATGAGATGTTAGAGGTGTGTGGGTTGATTACATTTATAGAAGAAAATCTGAGCATCCTTGTGAGATAGCTTTATCAAGTCTGTCAACTTGCACATTCATACGCCGCCCTCACTCATGAGCAGGGTCAAGCCCGTCAAGATCACTTCCCTAATAATGCAAAACCTATGATAACAGCAAGGGAAGAGGACCCTAAACTCTCACTATCTCCTCAAGTTCCTTTCACTCTTCCTCAAGAAGCTTCTTGTTTTCCATCACAGCCCTCTCCTTCATCCCCTTTTGAAGAAGAATTTATTTTAAAGGAAGCAACAGAGTACGCCCAATTCATGGATAGTCAAGAAGATTCCATAAGAATAGATGAGGAGGGAATCACCATAGATTTCCCTTTGGTGAGCAAGAGGATAAGTTGAAAGTTTTTTCCCTCACCTTAGATGAGGAGGAGATCATTTCTAACTTCTTCCTCACTTTGCAAGAAGACATGGAGGAACATGGATACCCCCTTGACCAAGTCATTAAAACAAATGACACTATCCTACAAGAAGGCTATGAATCAACCAAAAATGGAGAAGATGGCTATGAGGCTCAACTAAATATATCAAAGGGATACCAAATTTTATATTCATCCTTTCAAGAGGATGCAGTCATGACAAAGCATGATGGTGAAATGAAGCTGGAACCTTAAGAAGATAAGCCAAAAGAGAATGGATATCAAAAGGCATAGAATGAAGAACCAATAGCCAATGATTTCTTGATGACACTAGATAACATGAAGAACCAGTATTCGATGGACATTCAAGGACAAGAAGAGTTCGTGGGTGTCGAATACATATTTTGCTCAGACTCATCTGAGTGTAGGCAAATTCTTGTGGCCGGTGCAGAGGACATCCTATCAAAGGTATACCCTTTACAATCTCTGGTATGGCAACACAAGTTGGCTTGTCATAAAGAAGTCATTGGAAAGTTTGTTTTTGATCCTGGAGGGAATAAGGATTTGTAATTAATGTAGTTAGGTAGTTTCCATTCCTGCATTACTTTGTTTTGTTTTTTACTTTCCCACTTTTCTTTTAAAAATAAGCATTTTAAATGCAGAGTCAGCATCTTAGGAATGCTTTAATTCTTTAAATTTTGCTATAATAAATACTTCCCCAAATCTTTGAGATCTCTAAGGTACCTTGCGCTGCATAACAAGTCCACCTCACTGTTTCCCAAAGATTGAGTAGGATTTGCTAACAGTTACTTGAAATTAATGCCATTTGGGACTTGATAGGCCCATAAATACCCCCTTAGCAAATTTTAAAGTTTACAACTCTTAAGCACTCCTACAAAAATATCTTGCTCATTGCGATTGTTAGCACCCAGTGAAAATTGTTTTCAACAAGCGTGTTTTTATCTTGAGCAAAGTTCATACCAGGGTATCATATAAGAAACATAGAGATGGCAGGAGCATCATCATCCCAACAAGGAATAGGAACACTTGGATATCTTGATAGATTATTGGGAAGCAAATCATACACTGCATCTCCTATGCAACCACCAAGAAGCTACCTGAGAATAAAAGCTCTGGGAATCAGTTAGACCAGCGACCCATCTAAAGTAAGGGACTATGCAGACAAAATCATGGACCCAATTCTGTAAAGAGCCAGTGGTAAGAACCTTCGAGAAGGGGCACACCAAAGATGTCTACATAGAGCCAGGGTGAGGCAATATGAGATGTTTGAGATGAGGATGTGGACCTCCCAATTGGCTCAATTCATTGTCCCAACTGTGCACCCATGTCTAGCTATAATTGAGTTGTGTGCAAACTTGCTCCATCCACAATCTCACACCATTTAGCAAGGCCCATTCATGCTACAAGTCACCCCACAAGCTATCAGGGACATGCTTGCCCTATGATATGATGATACCACCACCTTCCCCACCATTGATAGGATGCAGAGGATGTGGGTGAACGTCAACACTCAGAGTAGGTTCTTGAGGTCTAAGTTGCAAATAGCAGATGGTGACACAATGGTGCCTATGCTTCCCACTTCAAGGACTCAATTTACACCTATGAGCCAAGACACACTGTTGATGATGGCTCTCATCTTTGGCATGAAGGATGATGTGATAGTATACGCAAAGCAAATGGCCATCCTCTTCAGGCTAAAAAAAGTTGACAAGACGTAAGAGTACCGTCTTAAATTCTCTAAACATCTTGCCTTTTCTATGGTCAAATAGTTGACCCAGTTTAGGGCACAAGGGATATTCAGGTATTCCTCCTTTCGATTCCACCTCATTTTGCACCAGAACCCTGACCTCTTTTCCCAATTTATGAGCCTAAACCTATATGACCCAGCCTTTGATCCCCAAAGAACCATCCTTGTGTCTGCATGGACACATATATTATCAAAAACTAGTGACACATATGACTTCTGGGAATTATTCGTCACCCCTATCCTCCATTGCCTTAGCCCTAAGCATGTTATAAACAGGTTATTCCCAAGTGTCACGAACCTCCTAGTCAGCTGCCCAATTCCATGTGACTATTATTTTGGGGCCCATCACACAATCATCATGGTCCATGGATTTTGTGGGGAGCCAATGTTGCTACCAAAAGTTTTGACTCTTCAGTTAGCATTCTTGGAAATCACTAGGTAGGTGTCAGTGGTTGACAATGAATACGGCTCTAAGAAGAAGAAAAGGAGAATGTACAATCTCCCCTAGATGGTAGGAAATGTAAGCCTAGAAGCCAATGAAGTTGAGACCGTGCTGTTGAGGAAGCTGACCTCCCTGGGCTTCTTATTGATCAAAGACAAGTGGGTTTATGACCCAACTAATTACATAGCCTCCGTAGTGAGGACAAATAGAATTGGAGCCAAGATCGTGCATGAAAGCTACCCCTATTGGGAAACTAAAAAAAATCCTTTGAAAGACACCCCTGGTCTCTATGTTAAGTTGATGGACCTGCTTCTCCCACTAAATAGGCCATGGGAGACCTTCTATGATAAATAGAGGAAGTATGATCCTAAGGCCAGGATGACCTCTGGTTTGAGAAGGACATTGAGGAACAAAGAATGGGACATAGAGAAAATTGAAACCTATTGGAGATATAGGTAGGAGATCTCCTAGACCACCCATGCCTTCAGAGGCATAGACTCAGATGAAAGATGGGAAGAACTTTGGGATGAGTGGCATCCATCCCTTGTTTCTAGCCTAGAAACAATCCTAGTGCTGGCACTCGGGGAAGAGCAAGCAGCTGAAGTAGGACCCAGCCAATGACCACAAGCTTTAGAGCAAGCTTCAGCTGCCACAAAATAGTAAAGAAGTGTGGCATCCCCACCACCATAGGCTTCCTCATCATCAAGAGTAATTGAAGTCCCTAGTTTGCCACAAGCACCACCAACAACAATAGAAGTAGAGGGGAGACATATGCAGCTAGAGGTAGAGACACCTAGAAAAATAAGAAGGGTGTAGTTCTAATTGGATCTCGAAGAGGAGGAGCCTTCACAACATCCAGTGTAGGGCAATACAACTTCTCCACATGTAAGTATTTCTCCTCCTCTACCCTCTCAATCTATCCCTTAGCCTACTGGCATAACATCTCCACCCAATCAAATGACACCTCCCACCACTACTGCCATTCCCATCTCATAAGCCACCCCATCATCAACACCCTAGGCCCTCACATTACCCCATTTTCCCCCTTCCATTCCCAAAAAGATGCCCCTATAACTCACCCCTAGCCAGAAAATGGCTCTCCAATATGGCCTATCACAAGGATTTCCTTTCATAGGGGGACATATTGCATCCCCTTCCACCTTCTAGACACAGGCTGATACTGCTAGGAAGGCAAGAGAAGCCCGATTGGAGAAGAAGAGGAGTAAAGAGAATAAAGCACCAACGGTCCCACATTTGAGGTCACAATTAGACCCCATTCAATAGTAGCTGATGGTGACCCATTTATCACCCAACATTGCTAGCCTGAGCAAACAAATGCAGCCAAAAGACTACACCATGAATGCAATGGCCATTGACATGTCCCTGTTCAGGCCTCAAGATAGAGTCAAGCTGTTGACCAAATCTACTTCTACAACCATAGAAGATTACTTGAAGAAATCAAGGAGACTACAGAAGATGGAGGCCGATTTGGCCCAGGAGAAGGCAAACTATAATAGTTTGGCCAAAAAAATAAATAGGAAAGACAACGAGATAACTAGTTTACATAAATAGTTGCAAGATACTGTTTCCCTCCAGACTCAATGGGTAATGCAGGCCCAAAATGATTCATTGAAGATGGAGCTTTCACTTGTGAAGGACACAGCTACAACACTAAAGTGGGAAAATGCAACGTTGTAGGGAAGAGTTGAAGGACTCCAACTGTAGGTTACCCAATCACAGCAAGGGCTGCTAGAAGAATAGAATAAGGATGCGGCTTTTCAAGCCTAGTTCTAGGTAGAGCAATAGAGGACAACACAACTAGTGTTAAACTCTATGAGTTGGCATGGGTGAGGATCTCTTTTGAGATTATCCAGCTAATGGCACTTTTCACCTTCCTACACAATGTGCAAAAACTATGTAAAAGGGTAGAAAATCTAGTACAGAGCATTTTGGCCATGATCTCCCAGAGAGTCACAGACTCTCATTCATTACTAGAGAAACTCTACAGCTCAAGGGATGCGATATTGGTAGTCGTGGGGATCCCTGATAGAATGGCTATCATGAAATAGATCAATGAAGAGCTCAGTCGCAATGTCACAACCAATAGTTGTAAAAGTTGTCTCGATGTCGTGAAGGCATCAGTGAGATGAGACAACACATTAAAGATTTGGTGAAACTAGGCTTGCCTTCCCTATTTTTAGATGTAAAGATGGTCTTGATGACTGATCAACTCCAACCATTGCTGCTGGCTAAACAAAGGGATCAGAGAGTTTTCTAGAGCTTGCAGGATGATTCCTCAGCACTAGAGGTCAAGACTATTCTGATTCCTATTTTCTAGCTAGAATCCAAGCTAAAAGCCACTGCCCAGGTCCTGCAAACCTTCTCGCACAAGGATCTCAATAGCTTGGACCTAGCTTTTGATGAGTTGCAGAGTAAGCAAGGATTATCTGACCATGAGTGGTCTATCTTCTAGATATCTCTTTTGAAGCTGTAAATTTTAAAATTTTGATCGAGCAAGAGTCAAATTCTTTTTGAGCAGGCTCAAAAGTCTTGGCGGTTGCCAATAATTGTATAGTAATTTCTTACTCTACGTCATATTCAATTGATTTTTGATTTGAGTACTATAATTTTGGTCCCTACGCACTTTGAGCAAAGCAACATAGTTTTAGAGCATAGGACAGGTTCATTTTTGCCTAAGTGTCAAAATGCAGTGGAAGTTGCCAAGTGTCATCCTCAGAGCACGGTTCCTTTTTCCCTTTTGTTCCTTTCATTTTAATTTTGGCCTAAGTATTGGATTCAAGTGGAAGCAACCAAGTGTCACTTTTAAGGAGATGAAGATGGACAATTGGCCACTTTTGAGGACCCTTTTTGTACCTTTCCAAAAAACCATAGATCATGCCATGTACCTAGTAGCAGTTAAGTGAAATGCACCACATGTCAACATCCACTTATCATAGAGGCACCCATGCTTCATTCCAAATTTTGACAAATTATTTTAATGAACTAAGCAACAAAGAAAGTGAAAAGTGCCAGGTGGCAGTTGCAGAGGCCCTGAACTACCTTTTTGACAAAGCAGTGGAAGCCACTATGTGTCATCATATGGGAGACTTTAGTCTAACGCTTTCATTCAAAGTGCATAAAGGCATCTTTTCATTTTGCTTAAGTATTAAAGTGCAGTGGAGGCTGCCAAGTGTCACCTCTCAGGTCCCTCTCTACTCCATCCCTAAAGAAAGTGGAAGGCACCATATACCCCCAAAAGAAGAAGCAGATGATGCCACGTATCTTCCCAGGAGCAACAGAGGTCACCACGTGTCAACCTCTGAGAAACTATCATGAGATTAATTTCCAAATAAAGATGGTGGTGGGACTTGGATAATATTTTAAAGGACTATGGGAGTGTCGAGTGTCAACAAGTGAAGACTGCCACGTGCATCCATCCTTTCTTAAGGGTTGCCAAGGCAAAGAATGCACTAAGTTATGTTTTAGTAAAGCAGCAAAGTATCAAGGAAGCAGAGTGTGATGGGTGTCAAAGGCAGAGCATTCCTAAGTAGAATGTAGAGAAAGTGAAAGTGGCCAAGTGTCATCCTCTGATGCCTTCTAGATCAAAAGGAGAGAAATCTCATAAATTGACTAAGTGTCCTCGTGTCTGTCTAACTGCTGCAATAGAGATGGAGGGAAAATAGGTGGAAGTTATTCTTGGTAGATGGAATAGTGCACCAGGTAGATTTTTGGGGGCTTACAAGCATTGAAGATGTCATCTATTTGTCCCCTAATAGTAGAGGCATAGTAGATAGTTGAGCAGCCAAACAGATGATGGAATGAAGAATTTCTGGCATGAAGAGAGGTACTAGACATGGATTGCCATGCCGCAGTCAGGGCAGTTCTTGATAAGACTAGGATGCATCCAAGGCATTGAATGCATTGTCTATTTTGTCCCCTACGAGTGAAGGATGGAGTGGAATTACATGGGAAATAAAGTGATCGAAGGAGACATTCGAAGCTATATAAGTAGGATTGTAAAATAAAAATGGGGGCAATTTCTCATAGTTTAGATTTCTTGTACTTTTGACCAGTAATATCATTTGATCTTGTCTTAATTTTATTAAGTTGTAAAGTTGAGGTAATTGTGCATGTTTCTGTGCCCTTTACATGGCTAAATGAATTAAGGAAATTTAAGCTCCATGCCTTGGTTGGTGTTATTTGTGTCATTTTCAAATTATTCTATTTTATAGATTTTCTATTGTTGTGATTGGAAATGTTATTTGCTTTTGTCTCATTTTCTAGAGTCTAAAGTTCTACATAACTATGCATGACTTCTGTGCCTCTTATGTGAGTAAAGGATTCTATCAAGAAGATTGAACACTATGACTTTGTTGACAATTCCTGTATCTCAGCAAAAGACTCCCTTATTTTGAGCCTCTATTTCTATTATTCCAATCTTTTACATTGATCATGCACTTGTCTACTCTTAAATGTAATAGAATCATATAATAGTCTCACTATGCTCAGGTTAGGATTAGGATTACACTCAAGCACATCACCATAATTAGGTTTCAATTCCTATATTTGCATTTCTATTTAGTCTCCTATCCCTTATCTCCAACACCTATAAAATAGAAGAGACCAGCTTCTTTAAAACTTGGAGGTTGTTTCAAGCTACATTGTCCCACAACTTGAAACTTCCCATTGTTGATTGGCTAAGACCTAGCACAATTTTACGCCATCAATAGTAGACATGAGGAAGAAGATAAAGGTAGGCACCATACTATTTGATGTTTCCATCAGAGATAAATTGGTGACCATGGGCATAACCTAGCTATTTGAGCTACCAAGCTAAATAAATTAGTGAAATTCCTTCTATCATGTGTATATAATGACCATTTTTGATTTGCAAGATGGTGTATGAGGATCTTAACATGCCTCATTAATAGAATCATGGGACTAACCAGTGTAGGGGTAGACATTTTTGAGATGATGGAGGGTGAAATGGAGGTTGAGAGCGTCATGAAGCTCTTGGGATACTATAAGTCAAGATTTACATTCCCCATTAAGGACATCCAAAACCCTGATACAAAGGAAGCAATGTACTTGGCTAGTTGTAAACTATGCCCTGGTAGCTGGTAGTCTAGCATTAGCAAGACCTTCTTATGCATTGCCAACCATATGGTGCAAAGGGTTAAATTCAACATATCCAAGTTCTTTGTTGAGGATATTTTCAAGAATATGCAAGAGTGCCATCAAGCATGTGAAACCTTTAGGTGGGGGTATATGTTGATCTTGCTAGTGATGGAGGAGATAGGTGTGATAGATAGTGATGATGATAAACTATGGGTGTTTCCACTCAAAAATGAGTCCCCTATGATGAAGTAATAAGAATTAATTTACCCACCTAGATTCTTAAATAAGTATAAGACAAGAATTTAAGGGTGGTGTGATAGGTACATAGAAGCCTTTAGAATTGAGTGGTGCATCTGTTAGGAGTTTCCCCAACAACTAGTGGGAATGAAAACCTTTGCCATGATGCAACACTTTTGTGTGATGTGCCTAGTACTCATGAATGGGAACCTATCAGGGTGGCTCCAATTTCCTTACACATTTTCTACCAAGTATTTCATGGTAGCGCTAAGAAGAATTCCTAATACATAATAGTTAGAGATCTTGATTAAGACTGTAGATCAAGATAGGAGTAGGATGAGGCACCAATTTGTGCACCCTAGAAAAAAGGTCACCAAGGATGAGGAAGATGACACTGTTAGGATGGATATCCATCCCCTCTAGAGAGTGATAATCAATAGGAGGATCTTTAACCTCTACTATGAAATGAAGCTAGGCAAGAAGGATGGTGTTCTTGGAAAGAATGATGAGTGCCCCTTCCTAGTTGGTGATGAAGGGAAGTATGCATTGAGGACACATGAGAAGACTCTCCAAAAGAAATGGGGAGAGAAAATTAAATAAATCATGGAGTGCATTTAATTAAAAATTACCTCCAAAGAGAAACTTATGCCCCCATCATCTAAGAAACACGTGACCTTCATGCCATAGAGTGATTCCTCTATCAAGAAGCACAAGAAAAAGAGCAAGGTACCCATCACATTCCCTACTATAACTCTTGTGGAGATGGAGAAAGAGGAGACCCTCATGTCTAGAATAAAGGAAGAGATTGAAGAAGATAGAACAGGGACATATATCCTATAGATAAATGAAGGGGAAGAGGAGTCAAGCACTAAGGATGTAGAGGAAGCCATACAAAGTAACATGACCACTATGATTTAGAAAATAGAGGAGATGACAAACCCCTCATCTAGTAAATAACCCTCCACACTACCTCCAAAAATAGAAGAGGAGAAGAGAAGGGTTTGGAATAAGATGGGGTTGAACAAGGAGGACATCAATAAGGCATTGATACTTGAAGAGAAGTGGAGAGCATCCAAAGAACACAAATTGGCCACGTTAGATAAAAAGGCCATGAAGGGTCTTAAAAGTGTAGGACCAATAATTAAGGTAGTCAAGTAAGTACCAAATGATGCCACTAAGAAGGCAAAATAAGATTCATAAGAGGTGCACCTGAGTAGTGAAGGGGTGCCTCAACAAAATAAGGTAATACTAATACCTTAGAAAAATAAATAGAGACATTAAAATAAGCCTAACAACAAGTCAATGTTGGTACTAAAGGAATTTTCTTGGAGGTGAGTATTGAGAAATGTCAATAAGAAGTGGACAAGGGGGAGAAGTCCAAGGAAAAAATCCCCAAGGATCAAATAAATGAGTCTTATGAGGAGAGCATCAAAGAGAGTAGTGGTACCAGTGAAGAAAAATAAGTACAAATAGAGATGGTCATCCTTGAGAAGGGTGACAAGGAGCTAAACATAAGGGATATGACATATATAAGGGATGGGTGGATGAATAACTTTATATATATGATACTATTCCCCCTAAACCACTATGACTAGGATGCATAAACAAATCTCATTTGCATTTGATCACTATATGGATGTGCCTAAATTTGAGGTGCCTAAAGGGGCTACTTCGATAAAAGAGCCTGATGAGGGGAAAGAATCCCTCATTATTAACCCTTGTGTAATGAACCTAGTTTGATCTAGGAATGTGATGATCAAAATGGCCATTGAATTTGTGCACTAGAACATCATCAATGATGGTAGTTCAATAAAATGGAAAAAACTCCACAAAGAAGCCAAAGATGAAGTGTAGGCTACCAAATTTAAGCTGCAACAACTATATGAGTGCATAGAGGTGGCCAAACCATCTATTCTGGTTGGTGTGTATACTTTAGATCTTTTAGAGGTTGATAAAATCTATGTTAGTGGAGTAGATGCTCTCAAGATTAAAACCTGAACTAACACAAGAAGAAGATACTAATGTCACACTATATAAAGAACTAACTGATAAGCTCTAAGAGGTGGAAGACCTTTTTGATAAATTATAGGAGGGTGTGGATGTAGTAGATGCCATCTTCTTAAGCTTATCTAACTAAGCCTTAGTTATAGATTCACACCTAAAATAGGCAAAGGAGGAGAAGGAAAAGATGATGGCACAAGTATACTTATTAAGCAGGCTAAAAAAACATAAATCATGGGAAAAATCAACATTCTTAGCAACCAAATTAAGGATCAAGAGAAAAAGTACAATCACTCTTTTGTGATCTATAGACTAAGGCCTATGATCAAGGAGCAATCCTAAATAGGAGTGTGGAAAAGGTGAAGGCCAATGTTGAGGCCTTTCAGAAGGAGCTAGAGAATATGGATGTGCTCATGCTTACTATTGCATCCACCAAAATAGATGGTGCCATTGAAGAAATCAAGCTCTCCATTAAGGAATTTAAAGACTTCAATGCTAAATTCAAGGAAAGTGCACCTAATTTTTGTGCTCCCTAGAGATTGATAGCCTAGTCTGAGGATGGACAAAAGTTTTTATATTGGGTCCCTTATTTCATTAAGTAAAGGATTCATGCCAACATGAAATCCACATCAACACAAAAGAATCATTTTATAGTGATTAACCATTGGGAATTTTAGTGCTAGCTGAATGGTGCAACACATATCTTATGCCAATTGATAGGTGGATAATGAGCTCTTGGATCTTCAGGGCATCTTCGATGATCTGGTGAAATGTGGTGACTATAGGACAAAGTTCATGAGGTGATGGAGTTGGTGGTTATGATGACCAAAGATTCCATCTCAGCACTCAATGTGCACCTTCCACCCTAGTGAAGATGTTTTTGGATGCTATTTAAGGAGCTTGAGCTAGATGAAATAATAGAGATGAAGATTGGTAGTGAAGCTCTAGAAAAATGGAGTTACTCTTTATATACTACTTTAACAACCATTAGAATTAATAGTAGTATGGATGCCATGAAGGCTCCATTTATATGTGCCTAGGCTCATCTATGAGCCTCTAGGTTGTTTAATGTTATGATCTAAACATGAAATCTATTTTGAATTATACTTAATGATGAAAGTTGCTATGTTAACATATATTGTGTATAGTTTATACATATTTTTTTAAAATTGGAATGTGAAATGATTTTAAGGTCATATTTCAATTTATTTATGCTAATTAATATTCTTGCATGTTTTTGGTTCTTGTCATTAATGGAGTCCCTATAAAAATTAATGACATCATTTTTTGCTTGCATAAAGATCAAGTCTACAGTCTGTGCCAAGTATTCCTATCCTTGTTAGGAACACAAGTCTAGCATGATTAGTTTGATTAAGAGCAACCTTTTGATCCTTCAAGTGCCTATATGACCCTAGGATTAGTACATAAAGATATTATGCCCACATGACCCTAGGCTTAGTCTATGGAAGGCTTGTGCCTATGGATATACCTAAAGATTTTTATGAATTGATCAAGACCCCAAATAAAGCCTCATTCCATGACACAACTAGCCTAATGCAGTCCCCAGTTCCTTCTCAGTGGTGCTTTGGGTGAGTGCATAAGGCCTGTGTCTTATGTGGATTGATGCCAGTACAATTTAGTGCTAAAATGTTGAGTGCAAATGGAATATCCCATGCTTTCACCTAGTTTTAATAAACCAAGAACCTACTAAGATAGTTTTGTGCACTTTTCTATGTTATCTAAGAGACTCTTGATTACTGATGTGGAGAAGGAATTTATCCTTAACACTAAAAGATAATGGACATAAATTCCTATGATTTCTATTGAAATGCACTGGTAATATCAAGGGTCACATGTCATCCAAAAGGGGATTTTAAAGTCCTAATTACAACATTCCACAACTTATGAGTCATAAATTTGGCTTTAACATGAATTTTCCATATATTATAGTTATTTACATTAAGCATTTGATATTTATCTAAGTAAATATGAGGTGAAGCCATAGCTTCCCTTTAAACAAAATAATAAACAAATACTTAAAATGAAACTATTTGAAATAAAATTTTGAACTATTTTAAAAATAAATTTAATTTCAAATGCAACTATACTTAATTACATAATTTATATGTCAAATAATGCAAAAAAATGAATTAAAGTTGTACTAATATAGATGTCAAAAGAGTCGCACTCAAAATGACCACTTAAACACTATTATTAAAAAAGGTATAGAAAATTCAATAAGAGGCTTAAAAATAAAAAATGGACCACTCTAATGCATCCAAAACATGCCAAAACCTGGAGATCGACTGATTACATGACTACATTTGTCAAAATATTATCTAGGTCAAAAGTTAAAACAAGTTTGACAGGTTAACTATGGTTTTCGATGCATGACTAATGACATGCAAACTAAGAATGAAATTCAGACTAACCTAATTTGAAGTTAATTTGAAAATTTTCAATAAATAAATAAAATAATTTTATGGGGGATTTTTACACTGGACCTCCCTTGTGACAAGCTTTTAACAAAATGAAAGCTACCAACCCTTCTAAGAGTTTACTTGATATTTTACATGCACTAATTTAAATTTATATGTTTTTATGTCTTTTTTCAAAAATAAATAAATATATTATTTACATGTAAATAACATAAGTGAAAAACATTAAAAAATATTAAACTTTTTAATAATTCTTTCTTTTTCCAAGGTGGGACCTAGGTTTGAAAAAATAAATTAATAAATAGTTTATATTTTAAATACTTTTCTAAAACTATATGAATTTAGAAACATCTTTATAGATTCACAATGGCTCCCTTGTAGAATTTCAAGAGCTCACATCTCCTTGTACAGGTCTCATATTTGCTTGAAAATTTAGCAACCCTCTTATTTTTGTTTGATAAACACAACTAGACCCTCAAAATGGATTTTTTGATGAAGAATTCAATATTTTGAATTGCCTAGGTTGAAGTATGACACCCCTATAAATTATTGGAAGAGCCCAAAAACTTGTATAGGCACTCAAAAATCTTGAAATTTTCTCCAATCTTCTAATTTTTTAAACAATGAAGGAATTTAAAAAATTGAATTTTGACTAAAAAATCATTTTTTTGAGTTTTTCCAGGTTAGTTATGGTGCCTCAAGCTCAAATAAATAAAATTTTTGTTTGAAAAAGCTTTGAATCTTCCAAAAAAAAATCTTTCCAATCACCCAATCATCTCATGGCTCTGATTCTATGATGAAATCAATAGAATATAAAATAATATATATAATATAAATTGGATCTAGATGAATAAATGATGGCAAAGATTATACATAATTGACATGATACACAAGAATTTAAAGTGGAAAAACCTCCAAGAGGTAAAAAAACCCGCGAAGATGATATTCAATAATTGAGAAACTCTCCACCCCAATACAAATCCTTCCCTTCTCACTTGTTCACATAAGCCTTCACAAAACCTTTTTAAATATTTGCCACACATAAATATTAAATTCACCAAGTGTATTTTCATGAATAATAAAATAGGGGTAAGACCCTGTTTATAATAAAATGTGAGGGAAGGTGACCATTGTAACCAATGGGTCCATCCTTCCCGAGAATAATTTAAATTAATTGGTTAATAATAAATCATAATATTTTATTATTTATTTATAAGAGGTTTTCACTTTGTGTTTAATAAACAATAAATTATTTTTATTTAATAATAAACCAAAGTATACTTAAGGTCTAAATTATCCCACTTAGGCATTAAATGTTCTAACATTGTTTAATAAGCTCTCAATCCAAAGTTATAATGTTAAATTATTGAGAAACAACAACTTCTTTGTATATAGTTATAATGTTAAATTATTAAGAGATAGCTTCACATGCCAAGCCAAAAAAAGCCAAGCCAAAAGTGGACAAAGAGAGGTGTTTCCCATAAAGGCAATGGCATTGACAAAAAGACTCCATTGCACACATAAGTCAAACATCAATACACTCACATGCCAACAAACGAGCTCTATTTGACAAGAGAGGCAAAGGTGGTTTATTATATTTATTTCTTAGTTGTATTTATGTTTAGCTTTGTTATTTCTCACCCAAGTATGTAAGAAAGTAGTTGTCTCTTTCATAGAGTTGTTTGATATTGAGGTTTTGCAAATTATACTAATAAAAGAAAGCTAATAAATCTTTTTTCATAATCCTACGCTACATAATGGCACATCCAGTGGGGCCACACATCCCACAAGCACTAAGGGAGTAATATTGGACCTTTAAAATCCAAGAAATGTTCACTTACAACTTTAGTTTTTAGATTTTTTCCTTAAAAGTCCATTTTACTATCTTATTTTCATGTGTCTTGTTGTCAAATTTGTTCTTTAGGTAATGGCAAATGTATTGCTCAACTACTCAACTGCACTAGTTGACTATGCCACTTGGCTGTTCATCAATTTGTAATAAAAAACTCTTATGCTTATGCTACTCAACTACTCAATTATGTTGCTTGACTGCTTGACTACACCACCAAATGTTCACTAGTTTGCAAGAAAACCCTCTTACGACTATGTTACTTAATTACCTGACTACACCACTTGACTATTCATTAGTTTGTAGGAAAACCCTCTTATGAATGTTACTCACCTACATTGATTTGACCTAATATATTCAATATTTATCGACCATCATTACCATCTTTAATAGATTTTATCATCACTTGATAGTGTCACCATCACCTGACAACCATTATTATTGCTGATAACTTTTATCGTTACTCAATAGTTTTTTGTAATTTCATAGATTTTGCCATCACCTAATAGCTTCTATTGTCGCTTGATGGATTGTTCCATCACTTGATATTATTTTCATCATTTGATAACTTTTACCATCTCTCAATAACTTATACCATCACCTGCTAGTGTTTCCATCACCTAACAACTTCTTCCGTCACCCACTTATGTTTTTGTTACTTCATATCTTCTATCATTGCCCACTAGTGTTGATGTCACTTTATGGATTATATCATCACCTGTTAATGTTATCATTACTTGACAACTTTTGTCATTCCCTATTACTATTGTTATCATTCAATAGTATCATCATCTCCCAACAATCATTACCATCACTAACAACTTTACCATTACCTAATAGTTTTTACCATCATCTGATAGTTTCTACTATCAATTAATATCTTTTACCATTACCTAACTACTTCTTACATCACCTAATAGCTTCTACCATCACTCGATATTGATTCCATCATTTGAGAGCTTCTATCATTTTCTAACAACTTATGTCATCACCTGCTAGTATTACCATTGCCTTACAGTTTTTGCTATTACCTAACAACTTCTTTCATTACCTGCTAGTGTTATCATCACCAATATTTTCTACCATTTCCTTCTAGTGTTGCCATCAATTGATATCTTTTATATTCATTTGATAGCTTTTATCATCACCTGATAGCTTTTATTATTGTTTGATCATGTTATCATAAATCGACTGCTATTGCTATCAACCAATAGTTACGATGAGCTTCAAAAGTGAAGGATGTTTTTGGACTAACTATTTTTTAAATAAACAAAAGTGAATCCCCTAACATTTATTACAATAAATTAGGTTAAAAGGAGAAGTTTTAATCACTTTAAAAATCATTCAAACTTGCACTTTTGGTGTTTAAAACTTGAACAAACAAACTTTACTTTTTGTTTATTAAATTTACAAGTTCAAACACCCTAAAGGGCCAAAATTCACTTCACATTTTGTTAAGTTATCTTAAAAATAATAAAAATATTAGATTAATAAACCTAAGAGCTTTTGGATTTTTGTTTGTTATAAAAGTACTTAGTTTCTTTTTTTAGATTAGTTTTTTAAAGCAAAACTTTACTTGTATACTCTCCTTACATCCTCTTTAGGGACCTTGGGTGATCAAAATCACATAATTTTTACTTATTTTGTTGAGTCGTAGAAGTGAATAAAATTCACGTATGCTCTCCCCAAGATTTGAGTGACTTGGGTGACTCAAAAATGACCCTAAAGTTCTTCCATTTTTCATTTATTTCTTTTTATGCATTGGCTTGTGAGTGGGAGTTCATATCCTCCTCAAGAGTTCTCTAGGAGAAATTTAACCTAGGGTTTCATCTTCAAACATTATTCCAACCCCATTTTATGATGGGGTATAAAAATTGAGCATACTATTAGATGGGATAGTGGTAACCAGTTAACATGACCAGTCTAATAGGTCATCAGAGAGTGCATGTACTAGACATTGGAATTCACTAAGAATTACATGAATGATTTCATTATGCAAAGGACTAAAACATTACACAGAAATCTAAGTGGAAAACATCTAATTGATGTGTTAATACCTTATGTGAAACATCTAAAACACTTTAAAAATTTTAGATTTTAGATCAACCCCACTTGTCATGGAATATCTAACCAAATGTCAAGTTGTTTTGGCACTCTAAGTTTGTGCCACATATCAATGTTTGAGAGACATAGGGGAGCCTATGAACTCTACCTACACGTGCTCTTAATTTTTTGGATTAACAATTAATTCCTTTTGAGCATTGGTATATCGGTTGAGCCTTTGGTAGAGACTATGAAACCTTGTTAGTTTTAGGGTAAGATGTGTACTTAGGTGCTTTTATTATTATTTTACTTTTTTTTAGGGTATAAAATTATATTTTATGTCAAAACCACATCAAAAATAAATCAAAATTTCAAATCAAAAACATGTTACTATTGTTACTTTCAGTCAATAAATGTTACACCATCAAAATCATTCCAAATATTTGTCTTAGAGATTTTCAAAACCACCTTTTGTGGTCTTGTTTAAAGAGATGTTATGCTATCCAATTTTGTTTTAAGACATTTAACTATTTTCAAAACCACTTTGAAACTATTTTTATACCTTTGTTCTAAAAAATGTCGTTATATTTCCCATTTGAGTCTAGGCCATTGTTTATTTAAAAATCCTAGTCTTTCAAAATCTCATTCATAATTTATATTTTGAAGTTCAGGTTTAAAATAATTGGTTTACACTTGAGTCTTGTTTACAACTTGGGCTTGAGTGGTTCACATTTATATCTTTAGATTGTGCAACTTGAATTGATTTTTAGTATGATTTTTAAAAACCTTTGCCTAGAGACCAAGTTTTCCTTTTACAACATCTTACCTTGATTCTAAGTTTCTATTTTATACTAAGTATGCCATTTAATTCAATTCAGTACCTTAGATATAATCTTAGCTTTAGTACCATGTGTAGACCAAGTTTGTTTTCATATACCTAGGCCAAGTTTTTTTTGAGATCAATCTCATGTTCTTAAACCTATACCTAGATCAATTCCAATTACATACTTAGACCTAGATCAATTCCAAGTTCCATGTCTAAATTAACCACATTCAAATCCAAACCTTTTCCAAAAATCAAGTATTTTAACCAACTTGAAAAATCATGCCAAATCAAGGTTTCTTTTTGAACCCACATTCCAATCCAATCATGTTCATTTTTGACCTATTTTAGACCATGCCAATCAAGCCAAATCTGACTTAGACCTAGAACAATTCCATTTCATAATCAAGACAAAGTTCAACACCATTTTTGTATAGCAAGACCACCCTCTTTAAGCTAATTTCTAAAAAAATACATCTTGATTATCATATGCAAAAATTTCCATTCTTTGGGCTAATTATCAAGACTAAGTTTCCCCTCTTTAGAGCCATGAAAACTACCAAGATCAAGACCATCCTCTTTGGGCCAATTAAAGTACCAAGTTTTCCCTTTTAGGGCTAATGTTTTTGATAACAGTACCCAATCCCATACTTATATTGGTAATCCTCCTTGGGACTACATTAGTAATCAAGCTCCACAGTGTCTAAGGATTACCATTCCATGCTATCCTTCTTTGGCCTATGTTAGTAACCAAGCTCCATGACTCCAAAAGATTACCATTCTAGGCCCTCCTATTTTGGCCTACTTAACAACCAAGCTCCACAACATATAAGAATTACCATTCTAAACCCTCCTCTTTTAGCTTGTGTTAAAAGCCATGCTATATAATGCCCAAGGATTACCATTTTAGGCCATCTTCTTTTGGCCTGCATTAACAACCAAGCTCTTTAGTGCCCAAGGATTACCATTCTAGGCCCTCCTCCTTTAGCCTACACTAGTAACCAAGTTCTGTAGTGCTCAAGGATTACTATTTCAAGCCCTCCTCCTTTAGCTTGTATTAGCAACCAAGCTCTGCAATACTTAATGATTACCCTTCTAGGTACTTCTTCCTTTTTTCCAATTCTAGTTTCTCATTATCTCAACAAGGTTACACAATCATAACTAGGAATATTACATCTACCATCCTAGACCCACAACCAGTCTTTTTTGAGTCCATATTAGATGAACCCGTTTCCAAAGATCCCATTATCAAATAATAGGTCATTAATCATCTATTACCAAACATCCCCAACTTTAGAAAATCCAATCCAATCTTTGAGCCATAATATAGCCCATATCATTACCCTATCCATACACCATCATTATAATATGTCATGATAAAGTATCCAAGTGTGCCAAAGTCTAAGATTTTGTAAATGAGTGTAAGCCTAGGCCACAAAAACCAACTATTCCTTGATATTTTTGATGGAACACATATTTGTGACAAGTTAACCTATGATTAATAACCCTATGACCCTTTCTCTTTCTTTGAAGAACCTCACTTTGACAAGCCAATGTTTATGGAGTTTCCTGTTAACCATTGCCCTATCCTTAAGGAGTCTCACTTTGATAAGCCAATATTTGTTGAGACACTTTTAGACAAGTCCATTATTTTTGATGAGCCTCACTTTAACAAGCCAATCTTTGTGTAGTCATCTCTTTGACCATTGTCTTATCTTTGAAGAATATTACTTTGACAAGCCAATTTTTGTTGAACCCTTTTAGATGAGCCTATTTTCAAAGAACCCATTATTAAACCACATTCCATTACTCATTCAATACCAAAAATTCTACATAAAATATTTTTTACCACACCAAAAGAATAATCAAAATTAAAGTTAGGTTCTATTTTTGAACCAATATCAGATTTAGTATTAGAAGTAGAATCAACATCAATCTCAACATCAGATTCAGAGTCCTTTGAGTCAGAATCAACTTTAGAATTAGAGTACCTTAGTGGATGTTACAATATTGGTTACAAACACCCTACAGATCAGTTTGAATATATTTGTGATCCTTCTATGGTTTTGAGGATGTTTACTTTAACATCGACACAAGTTCTCCTAGTATTTTCTATGAGAATTATGTTGCATCTACCCATTTTATTACCATTCCAATTTCCATTAACACCAACTAACCTAGCCATTATATTAACATTCTATGTCCCACAAGTATCGATTGAGACTGATAAAATCACACATTGTTAAACTATATCCATGGCACCATATCAGTTGTAAAATATCTAGAGGACCAAAACCACATTCATGTAGAAGAAGAATAATCTCCTAGTGAATTCTTATCAAAGGCACTAGTGGGAAATCAGATTCCAAATTCAACATCTTCTAATGAAACTTTTTTTAAGGTGTTAAAAGCCAATCAAATTCAAAAGTCAACATTTCTTAGTGAAACTTTCTCAGAGGTGCTATGGAGCAATCAAGACAACTTTATTGGTGAAAACCTCTTTGAGGCACCAATAACTGAGCATAATAATTATTCAATGCTTGATGATGACTTTATTGAAGATAACATCAATACAAATTCCAATCTACATCATAATTATATGGAAACATCTCTCAGACCGAAATAATAGAAAAATTTGGTGGTCCTATCTAGAGCATATTCAAAGTCTTTAGCCCCACCACAATAAAATTATGTCAAATCCAAAATCAACAACATTATGCATGCCTAAAAATCTTGATCTTCATTTTTTATCCAACCATTATGCATTCCATTATGATCCATTTCTCCATTCTAGACCTATATTACATTGTAAAATTAGACCTTTTATCCAATGATTATCCTGATTTACCATCCCCAACCACACTTTCCTTTATAGAGGCTACAAAGACATCTTATCTATAATTTTAGAGGAAATAAAATAAATAACCAATGAATATCAAAATAACATTATTGGAGTTTAAATAAATAACATGTTATTAACAAAGCAACTATTCATCAGGGGTTTGGGATAACAATTTAAATAATTGACTATTCTAGTTGTATCATATGTTGATGAAGACGTGTATCTCCACTTCAACAGGACCAACATAATTATAAATTTCCATTTACCTTGCCTTACCATTGTTTCATACCTTTCCATTTACCTTACCTTTCCCTTTTCCTTGCCATACCATTATTGTAAAATTTTCTTATTTCACAAACTTACTGATACCTAATCAAATCCTTCAATATAGTGTGGAACTATATTGACTTAAGGTCCTTTGGGAATATGTAAGTAGTGCTCAATGTTTTCTAAGCTTAGCTTGGCCACCCCTTTTACCACACTCTTGCCATTTTATGAGTTACATCATTTTATATATTGTAATCCTCCATTGGGTTGAGATACCAAAAAATCTCAACATATTTGAAACATTTCCAAACATTCATCACTGTGAGGTGAACAACAATGGCTTGAGGTCCATTTGGAATATGTATTCAATGCTCAATAATTTCTAAGGTCATCTTGGCCATCCATTTTCCAATTCTCTTACCATTTTAAAAATAATTTAAATAATTCTCTTGCTATTTTGTGAGAAACGTAAGCCAATAATACCATCATTTTATGAGTCACTTTTATGGGCATTATAATCTGAAATTGATGCACTATTTCACCCTTGGTTTGTCCCATGCTCTTGACATTTTATGAGCATTATCTTGTCAATCTCTAATGAGTTAAGATACCCCAAAAATTATAAAAACATTTAAAAAACCTAGACATTTGAAAATGGATTACAATCTCGTAAAGAGATATAAAGCCCCAACATTCAAAAACATTTGTTTTGTCCTAAGCCTAGTCAATGATCCTCAATCCACCCATTTAGGGCACTATCTAATTAAAACTTTTGGGCTAAGCTCACAACTTTCACCCTACTAGGGTATATTAAAGTGTGGAACTTATACCAAGATATCTTATCCCCGTGTATCATTCCCTTACATATAGACTTGATTAGGGGCACCATCCATTTATCATTCCATTACACCTTCAAAAATATGTATTAAATTGGTTGATTAAAATATGCTTTCTGTTTCTTTTATTTTCAAGCTTTATGTGTGTTAATTTTATTAATTATTTATTTGTTTATTTTCCTATTTATTTTCTTTCATTATTGTGACTTGACTCAGTGTATATGAATTCATTATTTTGCCTTGACTCAATGTATATGCATTCATCTAAGGGTGATTACTTGTGCATTGTTATTGAGTCCATACATATTCATACATTAACATTCTACTCATGGTTTTTATCATTAATGCATTATTTTCAATTGTATATTAGATTAGGGGTCAGTCCTTATACATATTACAGTTAGGCCATCATGATAATCTGTAAATATGATGCATATCATCACGTCAATGGATCTATCAAACAATGTAGTTGGAAATACTTCTTATTATTTAAAATTGGCATATCCTAAACATTACCCAAATTTAGAGTAATTAAATCATAAATGAATGGTAATCCCTACTAGTTAGGATGTGCATCTCCATACTAGCAAGTTTCCCCAATTCATACTTATTATCTATACTAGTTCACCATCAATCCATGATTATGGGTTAATTACATGAGCTTCCTTTGCCCCATTATGGAAAATCATAAATTATCCCCAACTCCTTGGTCAAATCAACTCATTGAGCATTCTAGTTTTATCAATGCTAATAAGGATGAGCATCTCCACATTGGAAGGTACAACTGAATCATTCACATTGATCAATTCTTATTATTCTATTCTATTTCTCATTCTAATTTCTTCCACTTCTAGGAGAACTACATTGGCCTGAGGTCCATTTGGACTATGTAAGAAACAGTGGGATGCATAGATCATCTTGGGTCATCTCATGCTATCATTATCATTATCATCATCATTATCACTATTATTCTTCTATCACAATTATTGTCTTCTAATCTTCTCTTTCATCACTTTTGTACATCTTTGTGTGCCTGGTTGTTTATGGCTTATCCAATATTTGAAAAGTCCTGAGACCATCAGACCTACATTTATGCCTACTCATATTTAATCTATGATAGGTTATATCCTTGAGTTATGCTTGCCAATTTGCCCTACTAGGACACAATCAATTTATCATGATCAATGATTTATTTTTCCTTATTGGGGAAAATTGATTTCATTCTATGAGTAATCTATATTGATGGGGAACATCATTATTCCAATGATTATAAATTCCTTTAGAAAAATTAATAGTTCAACCCAATTTCCCTATTGAGGCACATCATTATACCACTAATTATAACTACATTTGGTCAAATCAATATATGCCCTAGTAGGGCACATCACTGTGCCATTGATTATAACTACCATTAGCTAAATCAATATTTTTAATCAATGTATGCAAGCATTAACTCAATTGGATTAATCTCATCTATGGGTTAGTTACATTATTCTTCTTACTTCTTTTTGAGGGAACATCTATTAATTATATGTTTTGACCATCCCTTTGAGGGGGAATCATAGGCTTCCCAAACTTTTATTTGAGTACGTTCCCAAATCATTATCTTCTTTTTATTCTTACCAACTTTTTCATTCTTTGAAAAGACATTACTCTACCTATCTTTCAATGCCTTCTCAAATAAGGATAAATTGTAGACACTTCTTTTTGGCTGCATTCCTAGCCTAACTAGACCTTAAATTGGTTTCTAATAAATGATGTGAATTGATCTTAAGAATCATTAAATGTCCCAATATCATCCACACATCAGAAGTTAGTACCTAAGATCATGTTAATGCATCTCTATTTTGGGTATTATCTTGTACGTAAGGATAACCTCCCATGAATTCATCCCTAGTCAAATTATGACCTAGCAAATTGGCCTTTGAACCCATTAAGTAGGGAACTTAAAAAATTCTTAAAATGGAAGAACCCTAAGCAGAATGAATTAACTAATTAAATGAAATTAACTACTTAGATGAAATTTTAATATGCAATTAGTGAATATTAATTTTATTAAAATAAAATTTAAAAAAATGAGGTCATGATGATGTCATCATCTTCCAAGTCAAGGAATAAAAAATATCTCCATTAAAGCCTTAAATTTAGAAATGGAGAGCCATACTTAATAAATGGGATCTCTATCCCAAATATTTATTTCTTATCCCTTCCTTAACCTAATCATAATTAAATATAACCTAACTACACAAGAGTTAAATTTAGTTAGATGACATAATTACAAGTACCAATGCCATTATTCAACAATCTCTCAAGCCAAATTTATAATGTTAAACTATTTAGAGACAAAATCTTCTTTGTGTAGAGTTATAATGCTAAATTTTTAAGATATAACTTCACATGCCAAGCCAAGCCAAGCCAAGCCAAGCCAAAGGTAGATAAGGAGAGGTACTGTCCATAAGGCAATTGCATTGACATAAAGACTTCATTGCATACACAAGCCAAAAATCAACACACTCACATGCCAAAAAATAAGATCTATTTGACAAGGGAGGTAAATGTGGTTTGTTGTCTTTATTTATTAATTGTATTTGTGTTTATCTTTGTTATTTCTCACCCAAGTACATAGGCAAGTAGTTGTCTTTTTCATAGAGTTGTTTGATATTGGGGTTTTATAAATTCCATTAATAAGAGAAGGTTAACAAATATACTTTTTAATCCTACACAACAAGGATAACCAAAATTGATGAGCATCCTTCCATTCCTTCCTCTTTATTGAACAAATTGGATGTGAACCAAATTTTGTTAAGTCATGTCCATTATGCATAGTCTTTTCAAAAGGATTCACAACAAATTTTATAGATTGTTGCACAACATGATAACACTAATACCATTTTTTACATGTTAATTGAATATGACATGATCTCCTTATCTTATACTTGATATAGATTAGGTGGTCTCCTTCTTCCTCAAGAAGGATTGCCATATTGTAATTACCATCAGATCATAAACCATAATGTAAGTTAATGTCGAGCTTGAAGGCCAAAATTAAAGAATATAAGAGTGTGAGATAAATAATTTTTTTTGTCCCCATAACAAAGAAGGTTTAATATTTTAATCTTTTCAAAAAGGACCAACCTTCAAATCCACCTACAAGTGGACTTATAATAATTTCTACAAATATTGATGGGATATGTTGTACCCATATTCCAATATGCATAGAATGGGACTCACTTTGTAGCAGGATATGTTTTGAATGAATGGGACATCATATGGATGAACTAAATAAATTCCCATTAAATCCAAAATACCTTGGATACATACTTCTACCTATAACATGTGGACCAAAGATTGTATATTCTATGATATGGGTAATAAATCAAAGCTAAAACTGAATTTAACTTTACACCTAGGTCAGTCTTGGTTGGCCAATATGGAATCAAAGCTAGATATGAAAAACATATGTACTACATTTCAATTTAAATATATATAAATTAATGTGCCATTTGATGGGTATAGTGATAAATCGATGATAAAAACATGCTTAATACATTTATCAAAATGCATCGTAACATGTGCCATAATGAATCATAAGACACATTGCCATATGAATAAAAAATTGAATTATCAAATATTCATTTGCATTATGAATGGGAAAATGATTACTTATTTCCATTTAATTTGGGAAATGGATAGTTTTTCCATTTTCTAAAAACTCTTCCCAAATACCAAAAATGTAAAAAACATTCAAAAATCCAAAAAAATTTTCAACACCTATATTTTATATTGGATCCTTGGCATTTATGTGTTAGTTACATGTTGAGGGATACCATATCATTTAATCCTACATACACATATATAGGCATATAAAGATACATGATACACTTATGAGTGTTGGGATTTCCCTCTACTCATGTCACCAAAACATTGGGAGCATCCATATTCTATGATATTAATACACACAGGTTATATAATTTGATGATCACTCCATAATTATCATGTTTGAGCTTACATATGTACTTATATATGCCTTATACATGATTATATATTTAACATGGTACTTAATATTTTGTGTGTTATGACATGATATTTCACCCTTATGGAATATTTCTTTAGGCTCCTCCACTGCTAGTCACAATATGGGAACAACCCCAAGCTGTGGGTATCATATGGTGGGGTTGAAACTCTAGATAAGGATGACTCCTTCTTGATGGATCACCTAAATTAATGATACTACTAAGAAAATGTTTATAAATGGGGAAATAAGGCTCCTAAGAAAGTTAAAAAGGTAATGCACCAAATAAAAATGGAAGACTCCGATAATCTTAAACCCACACTAGATCAACATAAGACAATGCTAGCTCATATAACCTCATAAACCAACTGATTACATAAGTATTTGATAGACTAAGTTTAGGAAACAATAAATCAAAACAAGAAGGGATTCTAAGATCCATATTTAGCCTACATTAATGGTAGGAAGAACATGAACCTAGACCTACAAACAACTTGAAAACACCTTAAAAGAGGTCAAAAAGAAGGACAATGGTGTGGAATATTTTCCTTCACAATGCCATCATGCACAAGCTTTCTAAACACTAGTTATAGGAAAGAGATAGGTAAATAAAGTATTTATTGCATCAAGAGGTATTTATTAAAAATTATTGACAAGGTTTAGACTTATCAAAACAAGAATATCTTGTCTCCAAAATACCTTAGGGAGTTCCCTGTTCTTCAAAATCAAAGAGTCCTCATGAGAGTCTAAAATTAGAGAGAGTTATAATGAGAAAGAAATGGAAGAAAGAGAGAAGGGTTAGAGAAAGAGGGAACATGCCATCCATGATAATTAAATGAGTTATCACCTTTTGATGAATGCTCCACCATATTTTTATCAAATTAGGGTTAATACATCACAAACAAGATAGGTTTCATTTATCCCAATAGCCCCCAAATCTTCTCATTGGTTGAGAAAAATGAACTAGAAGACAATAGTTTGCCAAAGATGAGTCATGATATTTTTACAAATGAAAACCCTTAGGCACCCTGAAAATATATTAAATTCTCTATAAACTTTCTCCAACCATTAGATCTCCATCTCAGGTCTCTATGCCATCTTCTACTTGACTTGTTTGTTGGAGCTATGATTGTGTCAAAGGATGAGACACTCAACCATATCTCATTTATGTCTAAATTTTCCCCAACCTAGATATGGATATTTAATATATATTGAATACAAATCCAATATATTGGTTTTCATATAGTCATTATATTGATGAAGATCTATAGATCACATAGCCTCATTCTTGATCTGCATGAAGTTTAAACAAACCTATCATGCTTCTAAACTTTAATGGTGATAGAGATTTGGCATGAATAATATTTATTATATGTATATGTTTGCTTAATGGTATTTAACTGATCTCTAATGAAAACACAACCCTTTGAAACATTACTCTTGGTTTGACTTAAACCATATTCGACCTCTATTTGAAGTCTCCTAGCTTCAACTTTTAATATTAGCCATTGATCTTAATATGGGCTTCTCAAAATTATGCCATCTATCATTTCCTCTTTTATTTTTATGGGCCCCATATTTAGTCTTAGTTGGCTCCCATGCTTATGCCATGTAATGGCCTCATATTTATCCTTAGCTCGATTGACCCTTTGACCTTACATGTACCATTGATCTTCTCTATCATGGTTTGAATTCATACCATTGATTTACCTGGTAGTTATCATGATCATGAGACTTGGAAACTATGTATTTATCTTCAATATTCAGTAACTTATTGACCTTTTACTCACTATTGATCTACTTTTGTATACGTAGACATGCTTCATTGATTACCTATGCACCATTAAATCTTGACTTGAGCTCTTGTAATCTGAACACTTGTTAGCTCCATGCTTATACTCATGAAAATTTGAATTTAGATGGCTATTTTATGAGGCCTAAGTTTGATGTTTGTGTGCATATCCCATTTTACAAGTTGAAATTTGGAAGCTTATATCTTGAAATAGAAAACTCATCAAGATAAAAAAATTATAGAAGATGTTTATGTGACCAAAATCATAATATCTATATATTTTTAAGCTCTAGTTGACCTCCCAAGTGTATTTATGAAATGTGCAACTAGATTGACCTATTTATTTCTACATGATGTGCTGATAGTGTGGCTTCTTAAAATCACCAAGATCACAGTTTAAGCTTGCTTAAAGTGTTTTAAAAACTTACAACCAACAAGTGATCTGAATGAAGGCTATTTATTCCTCCTCCTATTGGATTTATTCTCAACCAAGATCCTGGTCATCTTCAAACCACATCTATTCAAAATTTCTTATGTGGGTAAAAGTTGGCTAACATCTTTGGAGACTCAACTAAGAAGCATGCCTATTATGATTGAGAACACAAACCATTTGTCTTGACTAGTCCATTGGGCATGGAGTTTCCTCTCTAGTTCAACATATTGATCTAAATTTGAAAAATGGCTACCAACATCAAGATAACTCCTATTAAAATAAAAATAATAACAAAAAATAATAAAGGAAAGTACACCTAGGCACTTGGAGGAAAGAAAAAATAGCTAACCTACTAAACAAATGTGCACATATGCACTTAGAGAAAAGCATGAAATCTATTCTAATATATAAAAGGTTTTATTTTACAAGCACTTCCCTCCTAGGTCAAATGGGAAAATTTTATTATCATTCACTTGTAATAAACCAAGATAAAAAATACCTTGCTTTAGAGATATCATAATTGGTAAACCAAGAAACTTGATGGATAGTCCTTTTGATATGCTCTCCAATAGATGAAATGAAGAAAACATGTCTCTAATGTAGACATACTAGTCCAAGTCTCCCAATTTTGGTTCATATTGGATTGTAGAAGAACTTACTTGATGTTGTTCATCACTCTTGAGAAAGCCTTGCATGAAGACTTCATTTAAGCTCTTGGGAAAAACTTAACTTGTTTCACTTGGTGTCTCAAAAATACCATGTTCTTCCACCTTATCCTTGTGAAAATTAAGACTAATCATGCTTAGAGTAGCTTTCTCATAGATTTTTGGAAGAAAGACATGTTCCTTAATCTCTTATAAATTTTTGGTTATCATTCCACTATTGCCACATCTATTTAAATACTTTAATGGTATGTTCATCAAATTGCATCACCTAAGCACTTGAGATGTCTCTTTCATCAACCAAACTCAATATTTCATCTTGTTATTCAACTACAAATGAGGGTTTATTTGACTATCCAAGGTGAAAAACATCACACCTATCTTTCTGAAGATCTGATTTACTTTCCTCTAGATCCAACATATTAGGGCTATCCTCAATTGATACCTCATCTTGAAGTAGACCAATCGTAGACACCTAGTTCTGATCCTCTTCTTCATCTATGTAGAATAGACCTTTAATAGTCCATTCAAGGTCTAACCTATGTTCATCTTGAGGATTATCTTCTTCAGGCAAGTTTACAACATTAAGCTACTCCATTTCAATTAAGAAATTTTAGCACAAATGTTACCATTGATCTTCTAAGTTGTTTGAGTTGACCTTGACCTCCATCATAGGTTCATGAAGGTTATCCTCTTGATTTTCATCAAGGTCCTATAAATTGAAAGCTGAAATATGATCCTCCTTATGAAGTGGGCTGCATATCATGATCTCTTTTTCATAGACACTTGCATTGTCCTCCTGTGGCTTACTTATGACTACGATATCCTCTTCTTTCTTTTAAAAAATAGGTTCTTTCTCCAAGAGGGAAATGGTGGGAGGGTGAATAAGCTCACTTTGATTGAAGCTTAAGAGAGTGTCCTTCTAGCTAGGTACCTTGAAGGGTCTCTGTGTTGGCTCTTGAGGAAATGAGAGAGAGTCCCAAAACTATTGTACACCAAGCTCATCGAGTTGAGATATGGTTTCTTGATTCATTTCTTGCACAACTAACTCCTCCTCTACCAGTAATGTTTATTGGACTACCTCAACTAACACCTCATACTTCTTCTTTATACCTTTTTGAACTAATTTCCATGTGGGAAATGAGTAAAGAAAAAACACATTTTCTTTCTTTTGAATGGTTATAGGAGATGGTGGTCTCACAAGTGAGGGCATGACATAGATATGGTTGAATGTGTTGGAGAAGATCCATGATGGAATGAATTCATGCTCCTAAATGGGAATGGGTATCTAAGCTTGAGGATTTTGGAAAGGAGAGGACACATAAGATTAATCTAAATGAGTCTGCTAATCTTCATAAGATATCAACACACTATCTGCATCTTGGACTATAATTCTCATCATTACTATGTACTCATTCTCACAAGATGACCATTGTTCACCCTCACAAACTGACCATCTATTATTGACTAATTGAAGATCACTCCTTACATCTTATAGAACATGGATAGAGATGACATAAGAAACTTTTAAACCCCTACCAATCTCCCTTATCAAATCAATATAAACTGATAATGATTATTGAATCCTAACTAAGATGTAATAAGATAAGCCAGGTATTGACAAGGGGAATTAGATTACTAATTTAAATGAAAATAATCTAACCTTGGTCATATGCAGGGGTGTGATGAGGGAAAAATCCATGATAGGGATGATAGGTTATTTGAGGGTCACTTGGGGGGAACACATAAAAATTATTTGCTTAATAAATGTGATGCTGAGGTAGAGAATAAGCATACTAATCAAAATAAAGTTGATTATACATACCAAATTATGATGATTACGTACTTAGGATGATTAAAATAGCTGGTGAATACATGGAGTTACCATTGATGTTTGTACACATGCCTCTAAAGGCTAATTAGATAAAGAGAATACCAAAACTCTTCACCAGTGAACAATGTATTAAGTCCCATCGGGCATGCCAAAAAATGTTGTGATGTGAGATTTCACCCTTGTAGAAAAGCTCTTTAGGCTCCTCCACTCCCAATCTCAATATGGGGACAACCCCATACTATGGGTATCCTATGGTGGGGTTGAACTTCTGAAGAACTCTAACTTTCTCTTGATGGATCACCTAAATGAATTCTATTATTGAGAAAAGGGTTAGAAAGGGGGAAATAAGTATCCTAATAAAGTTAACAAGGTGATGCACCAAATAAAAATGGAAGACTCCCATAAGCTTGGACCCACACTAGATCAACACAAGATAATGCTAGCTCATAACCTCATAGACTAGCTAATGACATATGTATTTCATAGACTAGGTTCAAGAAGAAATGAATAGAAATAAGGAGGGATTCTAAGAGCCACACCAAGCCTACATTAATGGTATAAAGAACATGAATCTAGACCTACAAATAGATTGAAAACACCTTAAAAGAGGCTATAATGAAGGATAATGGCATGGAAGATTCTCCTTCACAATGTTAACATGCACAAGCTTTCTAAACACTAGTTATACGAAAGAGATAGGTAAATAAAGTATTTATTACATCAAGAGGTAGTTCTTAAAAATTATTGATAGGGTTTAGACATATCAAAATGAGACTATCTTATCTCCAAAATACCTCAGAGAGTCCCCTGCTCTTCAAAATCAAAGAGTGCTTATGATAATCTAAAATTAGAGAGAGTTATAATGAGAAATAAAATGGAAGAAATATAGAATGGGAAGAGAGAGAGGGAGCAAACCATTTGATATAATTAAATTAGCTACCACATTTTGATGAATGCTCCACTATCTTTCTATCAAATTAGTGTTAATACATCATAAACAAGATAACTTTCATTTATCCCAAAAGGCCTCAAATCTTTTCATTGGCTAAGTAAAATGCAATATGAGATAATAGTTTACCAAAGATGATAATCCAAACTCACTGATTTTAAAATTGTTACATAATGGTCATTTTATGTAGTTTTATGAACTTTGACCTATTTGAGTATCCATTTTATGTAGTTTTACCATCCTTCACAATGAGCTCTTTGTAGTAGAACTATTTTAAAATTGTTACATAATGGTCATTTTATGTAGTTTTACCAACTTTGACCTACGTAGACTAGTTTGACTAGAACTTTGACGAGCTGCACAAGGAGCATATGAGCTCTTTTTTTGCATTGTTCATACTATTGGAAAGGTCTCAATGAGACCTATGTAATGTTACAAGTTTCAATCTACTTTAGGACTTTTTTGAATTAACCTTTGAATTAGTACCATCATACAAGTGGCATCTACTTTCCCTTTTTGTAGGTCCTTTCCACACCTACTATAAAAATCTTATCCTCTATAGGTCATTTGAAGAGCTAAGATTTGAATTTGCTTTAAAAACTTCTTTCAAGCCTTCTTTTGAAACACTAATGTTCAAGATTAAATGTAGTGTTTTCTTTCAGATTCATATGTGTGTCTTACTCATTTTCAAAAAGCTTTTAGAGAATATCAATCATTTAGGTGCATCACCCCATTTAGACATGATTTATCATTTCAGTTTCTTTTTCCCTTTTCATCCCCAAAAAATCAAAATAGTAGATTAGTTTTAGTATTATATCTTAATGGAAGCAACCCTCTCTGGAGGTTCTTCTCAATTTAGAGTCACCCACACTTTGAAAATATCTAATTATATTAATCTGGAGAGAAGGTGTTCCTTGTACATCTTCAAACAAGGTGCTCTTCTGAGTGATACCAATATTTAAATTTCCATACAAGCAGTGACATATTTAAATGTCCAAAAAGGCAATGACATACCCAAATGTCCAAGAAACCAAATATAGGCACAAGGGCCTCATATAATGAATCATATTCAAATTCTCAAAAAAGTAGGATAATAGCAAGGCAAAACACTCAAGGAAGTGTTTAAAGGAAAAGAATAAGAAACCAACATAAACATGTCATAGCGGCCCATGGATTGAATGTGTTAGCAAAAAATATCAAATGCATAGTATTGGCCAAATTTGGCCCACATAAGAAGCTTTTGACTGGATGTGGTTTAAAGCTGAGTAGGGTCCTGGTTGAGAAGCAATCCAATAAGAGGAGTAACAAATAGCCTTCATACAAATCACTTGTCAGTTTCAAGTTTTTAAAACACTTTAAGAAAGCTTAAAATGTGAACTTGGTGATTTTAAGAATCTAGACCATCATCACATCATATAGAAATAAATAGGTTAATCTTGTTAAATTTTTTATAAATACATTTGGGAGGTCAAATAGAGCCAAAATAATGTATAGACATGATGAATTTATCCCCATAAACATCCTTTATAATTTTTTTATCTTGATGAGTTCTCTATCTCAAGATATAAGCTTCCAAGTTTGAATTTTTAGAGTGGGTCGTGCACACAGATGTCAAATTTAGGCCTTGTGAAATAGCCATTTGAATTCAAATGTTCTTGAAGATAAACATAGGGTTGACAAGTGTCAAGATCACATGATCTCAATTAAAGATCTAATGATGCATGGGATATCAATGAAGCCAGTAGGTCCCAATAGATCAAAAATTATATCCAATCATATAAAAATAGATCAACTACAAGTAAAAGGTCAACAAGTTAATGAATCTCAAAGACAAATACATAGTTTCCAAGTGTCACAACCATGGTAACTACTAGGTAAATCAATGGTATTCATTCAAACCATGCTAAATAAAATTAACGATGTTCATAAAGTTAAAGGGTTAATCGAGCTCAGGATGAATATGAGGCTGCCACATGGTGCAAGTGCAGGAACCAGCTAGGACTGACTATATGGCCCATAAAATGAATGAGGAGATAATAGATGGCATAATTTTAAGAATTCTAGATCAAGAGTAATGGCTAATATTAAAGTTTGAATCCAAGATACTTTAAATGGAGGTCAAATATGGTTTAGGTTGAACCAAGAACAATGTTTCAAAGGGTTGTGTCACCATTAGAGATCGATCAAATACCATTAATAAAATACAACCATATAGTCAAGATTGTTCATGATAAATATCTATCTCCATTAAATTTTAGGGGCATGATAGGCTTGTTTAAACCTAATGCAGTTTAAGCATGAGGCTATGTAATATGTGGATCTTTATCAATATAATGACTATATGAAAACCAATATATTGGATTGGTTTTTTATCTATAGTAAAGATCCATATCTAGGTTGGGGTAGATGTAGACATGAATGAGATATGGTGGAGTTTCTCATCCTTTGACATAATCATACCTCCAAAAAATAGGTACCTATGGCCACCTAAAGAAAATATGGTGATGGCTCTATCAAAATTATAGATATGAGAATTTTGTTCTCATAAATAGGTCAAGTGGAAGATCATGTAGAGATGGAGATATAGTGGTTTGAGAAAATAATTGGAGCATTTAATATATATTTCTATGTAGTATCTTGGTAATTTTATGTAGTTGTACAATTTTGATCATCCAAACTCACCGATTTTGATGTTTGGAAGTGAGATTTTGGAGTAGAAGACATCTCGAGGTGTTTTTGGGAAGGTGGAGAATCTATTTGAGTATTCATCAAGATTATTCAAAGGTATAAAACACATGAGGATCCATTATTAATTTTAATCATTTAAATTGATATATTTGTAATCATTTTATAGTGGATTGGTTCATGTTTTAAGTGAACCTAGAGATGTAGTCATTTATTGAACTCTGTTATCAAATTGTGTGTTGTGTTTTGAGAATTTCTTCAATTATTATTATTAAATTGATGTTTTATAAGTCAAATTTTAAATTATTCCATAAATTTATATTGTAAATCAAAACTAAAATATGTAAGTGTATTATTGCTTAAATTTATAGATCAAGTTGGTATCAGAGCGGTTAGTGTGCTAGGCTAACTTCTATGTAGACATTATTCTGGTGCATCAAGATTGATACTAGAACTAAATTTGTAGGTGAATTTACAATTTTTTTATTTCAACCAAAATTAGATATTGTATAACAACGGATCCAATGCTATCTTAGATTTAGTTGTTACTAAATTTTATTATCATAGTGATAATGCAATACCTACAATCTCAAGAGCAAAGTCAACAAGTGGTAGAGCAATGATAGGAGTAGAAAATCAAGAAGATCCAACAAAGAATTAATGCACTACAAGTAGAAATACAATAGGAACATCAATAAAAAAGAGGATGCATGGAGATTTAGAGATTTGTGGACATTGTGCCCACTAAGGTTATACTGCCAAGCAATGCTGGATACTACATCCTAATCAGGCTTCATTATGGTTCAAAAATCAAAATGAGTAGAGATACAAAGCAAAGGGGGATACACTTATCAAAAAAGTTACAAAGCCCAATTCTTCTAAGCATCAAGGAAAATGATAAAGGATTCATCTAAGAGATATTGCCAAACTAGACTACAAAGGTATATTTTGGTTATAGCAGTGATTCTTCTAATTCATATATTCCTGCTAGTTCTATTAATGAGAATGATGTTGGAAGTTTGAAAGAAACTAGTTATTTGATTATCAATGTATCTTTTGATGTACATACTGAAGATGAAAATAATGAAATCAACTCTTTTGGCTATATTGACAATGTTAGGGATACCAAATGTACTAATCCTAAACATTCATCAAGTTCATGTTTGATACATTTGAAAATCAAATGAAGGGAATCAGTTCTAAGCTACTAAATTAAATGGGATTCAAAGGAAAAGGCCTTGGCATTAATGGTCAAGGAATTGTCTAGCCAATCCAAGTGGCAAAGAGATCACTCTGTGCATGATTAGGCTATGGAGGTGAAGGACAAATGTCCCAAGAATGTGAGTTGAGGGATTACTCTAGCAACAAGCTAGAACATCTTGAAGAGATGGAATAATTACTCTCTAAAGATGCAATATTTACACTAGACGAAGAATCTTCAAATGAATCATCAAGGTATGCAAAGAAGAAATAATCAAATGTATTTTATTGATTATGCACAAAAGAGTCTTAAAAGGAATTTAAAGAAAGCTAACGAAATAAAATTACCTAAAGAAGACATGAAGTTATGTTTTTACTTCAAATCTAAGGGGAAAATGTTGAAGGAAGATAAGCAAAGTAAAAAAAAAACCTAAGGAAAAGGTTTTAATTACATCTTCAATAAAGCATAAGACAAAATCTTGTCAAGTAGAACCTACGGTAACATCTGTAAGGGAGATAACAATCAATGAGAAACTGACAGTTTAGAAATTGTCACCCTAGAAAGGTAAGAAACATTTATTTAAAATAATAATTATCAAGAATTCTAAGATAAATGTTATTTTTGATAAAAATTATCAAAGGAATTTGATCTCAGAAGATGTTTTAGAAATCCTAGGTTTGGAAACTAAGTCACATTTCCAACCCTATTATCTAGATAGAATAAATGGTGCTTATAATATACATGTAAATAAAACCTATAAATTATGGTTTGTGATTACCTCCTACTTTGTAGATGAAGTTGAATTATATGTGGTTCCACTTCAATTTAGTGGAATTATCCTAGGTAAACCATACTTGTCTTTGAGAAATGCAAATTTCTCTAAAAAGGAAAATCAATATAACATTGTAAAAGATAGGATATAATATCTTGTGCAAGCACATTGGTAGTATTTGTTACAGGTAAATAGAGCATTCAGTATTTTTATACCCTTGTATGTTGTAGATAAGAACACTACAGGATAACAAAAAGACACAATCATGAGAAGCATCAGGAATAGCTCAAAAGATAGGTTGTATATTAACCTTATGTTTATAAGACCTAGGCATTGTTTATAAATACATAAGACCTAAGTATGGGTAATATTTTTAATCACTATGTACAGTTATAGTGTTTGTAAAGACCCAAAAGGGTAATTTTTATAAATTGTGTTGTTATATAAGACCCTAAGAGGGAAAATGTAAAATGGTGATTTTTATAACACTAGGTGACATGCAATAGTCTCAGATCTGATGATCTAAAACCAACTAACATTCAGGGGATCATCTGAGCTAGAGTTGAAATCCAGAGCCATGTAAAGATCCTCACATGTAGTACAAGGTCTAGTACTAGCTTTTTAAGGACAAAAAACCTTCTTAGTGTGGAGGATTGATCTAAAGGTCAATTAAAAAAATTATCTTAAAGCATATCAAAACTTAGAACATTGCATAGAGCCCATTAAGACCTTTCTAATGGTATGAAGAACATGAAAAACAAAGCTCGTATGCTCCTTGTATAGCTAGTCAAAGTTCTAATCAAAGAAGGTCAAAGTTGGTAAAAATACATAAAATGACCATTATGTAATAATTTAAAAATAGTTTCACTAAAAAGATCTCATCACAAGTTTTTTGGCATAATTTATAGTTCATGAAACAGAGTCTATATGCAAAAGATATGGCCGATCAAATTTGTCATCAAACTTGGTCAATAAGATGACATGGCAAAAATGTAGACCAATAAGAACATGACACATCATAGTCAAATTGTGTGGGAAAATAGTGGGTTTCAATCATTTATCTTTGATAGGCAAATATATTCATCTTTGATAGGTGTAATGTAATAGGGCTAAAAAAATTGGGGTTTAGATAAACATCCAGTTGGATGTCAACAATTGGTGAGTGGTCAACAAGTGGCAAGTGGAGATTAGACCACATGGTGGGTCCTCAAGCCACCGTGTGTCTTGCCACCAATTAATTACCATGGTCCAATTTTATATAATTTCTTGAATGTTCCAAACAAATCATATTTAACTTACCATTTCCATGTATGTACCACATTCTAACCATATAATTTACCCTTTCCATGTGACACATGCTTGTCACCACATACCTTCCACATGACATCCAAAAACATTCATGTTCCATCCACATGATGCCACTCAATATCCATGTGATACCACTTAATATCCATGTGAAACTCTAAACACCACCACATACTTTCTAATTCCCATGAAATTATCACATGCCACCACAATCCTCACCAAAGCCCACCAAAATACAAGTTTATGCTAAAGACTTGGCAATGGAGACCAAAAACTTCATGATATTTCAACATTTAAAACCATGTCATCTACCCAATGTGGGATATTTGATATGCTTTGACCATGAAAGCCTATGCAATGGGTTTCAAACCCTTATCATCTCAGATAAAAGGATATGTATCCCACTTCTACATCTATGGACTCAAGCATTATTTAAAGGGGTCGAAGTGTTATTTGAATGCATCAAATTCAGCAAATATTGTTAAGTCTTAAGGACTAGTCTTCACTCTTCCTCCAATTTAAGGCATTTAGTGTCATTTCTGGACTTCAAGGTAAACTAGTGAAATATTTTAGTTTCCAAGAAAATTCTAGCGAAATGCTAATTGTCTAGATTTGAGCTCATTTGTCACTAATTTTGATACTTTCATAGAAGACATCCATAGGTGTTTTTGGGAAGGTGGATAATCTATTCGAGTATTCATTAGGATTCTTCGAAGGTTCAAAACATATATGGATCCATTATTGATTGTAAGAATTTAAATTTATATATTTGTAATCATTTTATAGTGGATTGGTTCATGTTTTAAGCAAACCTAGAGACATAGGCATTTACTGAACTCCATTATCAAATTGTGTGGTGTGTTTTAATAAATTTTTGAATTCTTCTTGTTAAATTGATGTTTTATAAGTCAATTTTTAAATTATTCCATAAATTGATATTATAAATCAAAATTAAAATATGCAAGCGTATTATTTCTTAAGTTTACAGATCAGGTACACAGTCAAATTACACTTTATTCTAATCCAAAAACCATATACAAAAAATCTTCTTTATTTCATAAATGGTGTCAATTATAATTTTTGCTCTACTTTAGGAATTATGGGAAAAATGGCTTGACTAAGCCAATATATATGTCTCTAAACCTAATAAAATCCCTAAGTCACATTGAAAGGGGATAACAGGTGGTTTTGGTTGACTCAACTCAAGACAACTCCTTTTACAAAGATTGAACAATTCATAAAAAGCTTTATCTCCAAAAAACTTTGCATGTTTTGTTTCAAACATTGTTGTAGAAGAGATGGTGGGCCAATTTGAGAATTTAGACTTTCCTATATGGAATTATAAGCCACATATCTTCAAAGGAATATAATTTTATTTGAACTTGAAGTTGAGTTGGAACATTGAATGTATGAGATGACTAGGAGAAAAGCATGACTTGGAACTAGTCAACCAAAGTGTAAGACAAATCAATCTACAAATATAATTATTTTGCATGAAAATGACCTTGAAGGATTAAATATTCATAATTATCTTCCTCAAATACTATAAAATTGGTGTAGAACTCCAAACTGAACTCATTGATGACCAATTCAACTCCAAACTCCAACTTGATCTTTTGAACAATTAGGCCAACTAGACTAATTAAGCCTAAAGGATAATTTGTGCTCTTGGACACCAATAAACCTAAAAAAGAAGCCATGAAACCTGAAAAAATAACAAATTACACTTGAAAAAAATTCTTCATCACCAAAATTGTGATTTTGATGAGAAAACCTTCACCATTTAGTCAACAAGGTTGACTAGGCCTATTTTTTGCCATTTTCTACCAGACTGGCCATTTTGATTGAGATGGTAGGGGCAATTACAAGATTATTTATGATTAAATTAATATTTTAAGATGAATAAAAAATCCTAAGTTTTGATATTCATTGATTAAATTCTATTAAAATGCCCTGTACTGCATTTTACATGATTTTTTCCATAAAAAACATGATTTTAGTCCTCATTTTTATATATCCATGTATTCAAATGAAATTTATGGAATACTCTCAAAGTTTAATTTATTTTTTAATTTTTTTTATGTTGATCCATTCTAATTTCATGGAAAGAAAATCCAATTTTCTCAAAACTAGTTTTTTAGGTGTTTAGGAGGGTTTAATACTAAATCTTCAAACTGATGATTCATGAGGTAAAAAATTCCAAATCCTATACCACTTCCATTTATGTGTATCACATTTACCACTTTGAAATTCTTGAAAATATTAGGCTCCTATGTGAAATATATGAAAAGTTACCATGTAAATGAAATTTACCTATGGGGAATTGACTACATTCTAGGTTGCCTACGCTCTTAGTGATTTTTCATAAATAAAATCCATAAAAATATCTCAATTATTCATTAATTATAATTTAATATGGTTACTCAAAACATACTAAGAGCGTTTGACCAAACTCCACACATGGTGAACAAAATGAGAATCTGAATAGGTGGCTTAGAAGGGTGCCTATAACTGTAAAAAGTGAAAAACTTCATAAAATGAAAATGGTTTATTAAAAGATTATAAAACATTTAGAAAATAATTATGTAACCTTTAACATTCTATCAAAACACTTTAAAAGTCTTTTGTCCATGAAAAGTCAAAAAATGCCTTTTTGGCTTAAGTGCCTATTTGCCTGTAAAAAACTGTATGAGCATGGTTTACATAAAAATTAGAGTTTTTACAATCTCTATAGGTTTTATTATGGTGTAAAAATATCATCCCATGTTTTTAAAGTCCTTAAAATTAAATTTTATTGTCACCCTTGATTCATATTCATTTATGTCATTGTGACTTTGAATAATGCTTTGAGAATGTTAACTCCACCTAAAACCTACCTAAGTCATTTCATCGCCTCACTTTGGCACAAAATATGATCTTTAGATCCTTGATATTATGGCTTAGGACTATGTTTAAGGCATAAATATAGGTATATTATCAAGGTGCCACCTGTAGTTTGAGATGTTTCATATGTAAGCCATAAGATATGCCATTACATCATTTAGAAACTTGACATTGATCTCAGTTGACCCTTACAACATAATTGGATCAAAAGATTCCATATGTTTAATAGGCCTATTCCATACTTACATAATATTTTAGGGTTTCATCTTTAATTTCCTTTAATAATGGCATGATGTCACAAGTATTCAAAGCTAATAAAACTCTCCATGAAAGATGATATCCTCTAAACCTCAAAACCTTGCCAAGAGTTCAAAACCCTTGATGAGTACTACAAAATGCCAATTCCCTTCCTTGTATTTAGGATCTCTTCATCATGTTTTTATGGATAGGGCTATGAAAATATGGTAAAATGACCACATGAGATAATTAAATGAGTTGATCCATGTCACTATGACATCACATGACTTACATCCTTCTTGACATGATCAACACTCTTGATAAGGTCTTCTAATTCCAAAATCACTACTTGAATGTAAATGATGTTTGTAATATTTATGTTGACTATAGGATGATTTAGGGTTGTAAGTTAATTTGAATCTAAATTGACTAGATCATAAGTTCTTGAAACCCCCTTCATGGTTTAAAATCCATTAGAACATGATTACTCCTTGAGTCACTTCTTTAAATATCAAACCTCCCTATAAACTTCACATTAGTTTACCCCTACAACTTGAAGGTATGGCTGTAGGTTATCATGGATAAATGAAATTTACCTTATTGAAACCCTTAATAAACCTTGAAATTGATTTTCTCCTTGCACTCTATATTAGATTGCCAAACTCAATGCCATGACCACCACTTGAAAATAAAAAAAACTCTTGAGCCTTATATAGTCCTTTAGATAATCAAACCCTTACCTAGATGTAGGGTATTATTCCTGAATGATTATTTTAATAACTTTATGATATTCCATTTACATCTTATTTATTCATGTGGAGGCCTATATCAAATGGAATCATGTCTTTATATATCAAAACTAGTTTTCTGCACCTTGAAAAGGCTCCTGATCAAACACATACACTTATTTGGTTGAGGTTATCATTTCAGCACTATTGGTGCCTTCATAGGTTGGCTATAGATGAGCATTAGCTTAGTATTGATATTAAATAATAATACATTTAAAACTTCACACTAGTATGCCACTTAACATGGTTTAGCTTTTAGTAGACCACATCTCATTTGCTTCTCCCACTGTCACAGACCTTGAATTAGGATTGACTATGTTTTCTATTTATTAGCCCTTATACAGACAAGGGACTATAGGTGAAGGTTTTAGGTATTTTACCTCTCCTTATAATTTTATGCCATTTTCCCTTTGAAACATCATGAAATTTACAAACCCAAAACCACTTTAAGCTTTTTGCCAAACAAACTAGCTTCCTTGAACCTCATAGGCCATTCTTACTACTGTTTAGGGTTCCTCATAAGGCACTAGCCTTATAATATGTTTCAAGAGTAATATATGTGTCATTTAATATTTCCTATAGGGTATTGATTCCTTATGTTTTTTTTAATTCAATGTTTGAGGAATATTGTTTAGTCCTTTTGATCACCCCAGAAGCCTTCCTCTTTAGGGATTCTAATAACACCCATTGGTAAAAAACCAACTGCTCCTTGAGCTTGATTGTATAGAAGGATGGTTGTAGGTCATCACTTCATTAAAAACTTCTTTAGCATGAAAGGACAATTTATTTTACCTCTTTTGGAGTGATACTCTTTAAACATACATATACCTTTAAGAAGGTATTTCCTCATCTTAATTACAGAAAAAGAAGCCTCATTATCAAAACTTGACTATGTTTAAAACTTGAGATTAAGCCTATAGGAGCCTTATATGGATATAGGTGAGATTTCATGAATAATATGTGTATGGATAAGGATGTATATGACCTTAAAGAAGGTTATATATCTAATTGGTCTTTGATACTCTTCTTAATGGTGCACAAAGAAGCTCATTACATTGTATAAAGGAACCCACTATCACTTTGGATTGGTGTAATTCATGAGTTCATTGTATGAATAATGACTATAAAGTGATATGAGAGTCTATTATGTATGAATATGACCCATGTTCTAGCTTCTTATATAATTATTGAGACTAATTATGCATCACTACAACCCTGAATACAATCTCTTCAAGATTGATCCCCTAGAAATTAAAAAGACTTCCTTTGACTTCCTTGACTATATATACCTATTAACAGTACTCCTTTTCACTATATTTAATGATTTTGGTTGGCTATATACCTCATGATCATGCTTGATGGTTCTTGATAATAAACCTTTGCTTTCTTTAAGTTAGTGATCTCTTTATTTGTATAGCCTTCAAGGAGCTTGATTTCACCTTGATCATAGAAGATAAACCCTCATCTTTCACCTTTGAATGTACAACCTTGCTATTTTCCCCTTAACCATGACTGCATATGACATGTACTCCTCCTACCCATGCTCTTGATGATTATGGTGATCTCCACCTTTTGCCATTTCATGAAAATGATTTTAGTTGATCTTTCATGTAACATTTGAAATTACCATGTAACCTTGAAATCCCATTCCAAATTTGAATACTTATAACTATGCCATCTTGTGTAAATTCTCCCTTTGACTATGTTTAGTGCTTACAAAATAAAGGTCCAATTTTCTATTACTAGTTCTATAGTGACTTCACCTTACACCATGGATTATTTCTTTCTAATAGCCTTTGAGAAAAGTTACTCTCTCTCCAAAATATATTTTGAATATTCATGGTCATAATAACTAAGTAATTTCTTGCTGTAGGTCATCATTTTACTATGGTTGATGCTTAATTGGCCTACAAATTACCCTCTCCATGTTTGCTTTTGATGATTAGACAACCTTTGCTCTTGGATGGTGATCCATGGGATGGAGATGAGGTTTGAGGGTGAGTAGAGTGGAAGTACATGGAGAATGATGGAGATGACATGATAAAGGGTGGAATGAAGGTGAAAACACAATGATAAAGGCTGATTATGACAATGAAATGAGGTGAAAGAAATAAAGGTGAAAACAAGCATTTTGAAGCATGATAGGACCTAGGCAAGGATTTATAGACAAAATTAGCACATGATAATGAAATATAAAAATGGTGACCATTATAGGAGAGACACAGTCTGAGAATGAATCATGGTTTTCTTCAAAAACCTCAAAATATGCAAAAATTATTTAAAGAATGCTAAACTAGCTCCTTTGAGACACTTGAAAACATGAAGATGGGATTCCTTGATATGAATATTTAATAATTTTGATTTTAAATCATTGTAAACATGATAGTGTCCCTTAAATAGAAACTTTATTGAAAACTTGAAGCTATCTTATTCTCCTTGGACCGTATAATTTACCTTTGCAAGCTTGCCAATAGTGCAGATTGACTGGCTAACTTTAAGACCTATGTTTGATCCTAAAATGGATGAATAACACCTTAATAATGACATATAATGGTAGATAAAGTATTAAAGATTATGAAACAATTTTAATTTTCTAAAAAATCTACCTAGGTGTAGAGAAATTGAAGAAAGACAGCCGCCTTTCTGAATACTAGGTAATAGAATTTACCCTAATTTCAACTAAATGGTTCATAATCCTAGAGAATATAATTGAGAAACCAATTAGATTATCATAAATCCATTTGAGTCTACTTTATTCACCCCAAATTTGAGATCTGTACCCTCCTTTAGCAATCTATACCAATAAAAATCTTATAGGTAGGTCTCCCTGTGCCAAAAGGCAAGAAACTAAAAAGAAGCTAGTTTAGGGTCTGTATGGTCATCAAATGCCATAAAACTTTTTATGAATACTGGATATGTCTTGGAAATGATTTAACCTACCTTGGATTTTATGGAACCATATGAATTCCATACCATTGCTTGTAAAATGGGTTTAAAAAAGCTCCTTTTGGCCTTTTGAAAAATGATTTTCATTTACACCACTTGGAATGGAAAGTTTGAGAATCATTTTGTGCCATCCATGAAAAATTAGACTTGAAAAAACCCTTTTAATTTTCTAAACTTTTAAAATGGCATGTGTGGGCTATTTTGGGGCCTTTTTGGGCTATTTAACCTTTCAAAACACCTTTTCATGACTTGAAATTTTAGACTTAGGATAAATTCACATTTTTATACATGACTAAAGATCTTTTGGAATAATATATGGTCTTTTGAACCATTTTTGAATCTTTATACCCCATTTTTTGACATTTTTGGCCAAAATTTGCATTTTTAAGACCATAATGATCAGTTTAACAAGCTATAAAGGGTAATTGACCATTTTTGGGAAAGTTTCAGATAATAGGGGTAGTAATTTGGACTTGACAGGATAAATTAATAAAAAATATGTCATTCATTTATTTTTTGGACATTTGACTAAGTCATATCCATTCGATTTTGTGACATTTGAACACACCCCTTGTTTGCGGTCTCCTTGGACCATTACTTTTTGACTTACTTTTGAGTGCTCTTGTGTGTGATATTATTTGCTTGTTAAGATTGTATTATTCATATCTAGACATTACCATGATATTTATCATGTTTCTTAGGCCTACATGTGATCACATTGGTTCTATGCACTTCAATGATACATTTACCTAGACATGTTTCTTTCTATATACTACATGGTTACATTTGCAGATTTATAATTGTCTTACCCTTTTGAGGTGAGTTAACTTCCAGGTACTATTTTTTACCTCACCTCTAGGGGTTATATTAGTTGGTACATGCTTGGGAAGGATGTTATCCACACTTTACACTAATTCTCAAATTCAGTGGAGGCATGCCATATGGACATTGGCTTCCACACATTCACAGTTTATAGATTAAAGTGGAAACATAATTTGGAAGCATGTTCTCCATATTTATTTAGTATTTGGTACTTACACTAGTTATAAGATTTAGTGGGGGAATTCCATATGGACATAGAATCCACACATTCATAGTTTTTAGATTTAGTTGGGGCATGCTTTGGAAGCATGTTCTCCAAATTCATTCAATAGGGTACACATATCGATTCACAAATTTAGTGGGGGAATGCTTTGAAAACATGTGATCCACACCTACTTATTATTCAACTTCTCCAATTTAAAATGGGGGCATGTTTTGGAAACATATCCTCTACATTGGTACTTATATTAGTTTCAATTTTTCCATATATAGTGGGGGCATGATTTGGAAGCATGTCCTCTACACTTACATAATTATCTGAATTGGCCAAAGAACAATTATATAATTATATACATGGTACCATTTTTATATAAAGTTTTAGCATGAGACATATCTAAGGTGCATATCCTATGCAACATTGCCTAATATTTTAAAATCTAAATCAATCTCAAATTTTGAAACTATTGCACGTACTAATACCTTAAAGACTTTTACAAACTTTATCAAGTCAATCTACTATAATATTTGGTTTAAATTTTGGTATGTTTGAGGTGATTAAATCACTCAATATTTCCAAATTTTTAGTTTAGACTTGATCCAAACTCACCAGGTTATAAGTATCATTGGGTTACATGATTGGGCTAATTTCAACTACCAGGTGGAAACTCACTTTTGATTTAAAGTTGGGGTCATGTGCCTTCCAATATCTCTCTTTATATCTCCTTAGAGATATGCATTTTAAATATTTATCTATATTTATCCTAATCTTAGTTTTAAAGCCTTATAATGATACATTTTTTGTAAAAATACCTTGCTAGTAGATGAGGCAGTTACATCAACACATAGATGTACTCTTAAACCTTGTTCTTTCAATTTAAATCTATTTTAAATACTTTTAACCTAGATTATATGCACTGATTATAAACTATAACATGATCTTGGTTGTAGGGTGGTCACCAATAAATCACTCAAATTCAACTCCAACAAAGCACTCAAATTAAACTTAAACAAAGATAAGGTGTGCACACACACCTAGGTACTTATTCCTTTCCTTTAAAATAACAATTTCATTACTAGATTTAGGGGGAAAATTTAGTATGTAGCACCCCAATATTATACACTTGATAAACTTAGATCTTGGTTGTTCTTTTTAGTTCTACATATGCCTTGCTTATATAAGCATTGTATCTACTCTATCTTATGAACCTTAACTTATCTATTAATCTGACTAGCCTTATATTGATGACACAAACATCCCATCTTACTCAAAACACTTAAAATTTACTTATATTATAACTTTACAAGTATTTATCATGTACCTGATCTCTTATTCCCTAGATGTTAACATTCAGGATGGATAATGTCATTAACATTATTGTCTTGACTTGACACAAGTGTCTAATACCCTAAAGTCATCCAATTTATAAATGAAACATATTAAAATGGTTGTCCTAAGTGATTTAATGCAATTTATCTCTCAATAAGATTAGTATAGATAAAACATTAACCCTCATTCATTCCTCACTTAGCAATCAGACCAAAAGAATAGTCACTAAGCTTTCTTATTCTACCCTATTTTAATATCAGTCAATAGAATAACCCAACTAAAGGTATAAAGTACTAAATGAGTAGTCATAAATTCATATTTGTTAGGCTATAATCTAGGTCACTATTGTACTTGATTTACATATATTACATGATTCACACAAAAGCCAACATGTAGGGGAGAAATACATGAGTATGAGGCCATCTTCTGGAATATTGGCTATGTAGGTGGTGCCTTTTGGCAATGGGTTAATTGCAAGCCAGATCGACACCATGTGCCCACTAACCCATTTTTTCCCAAGGTCATATTTAACATGGAAATCTAGTTTCTTGCCTTTTCAGTAGGATTGATAGTCCATGACCCAGATATAAATGCACTAGAGTGAAGGTGAAGACAAACCCAAAATATTCCAAATGGTTTCATCTTATTTCAACTGATATTTTATATAAGACACTAGCATTAAACCTAGACATTTACATCAACACAACCATCTTAGGCTTATACAACTATCAAGAGAGCTAGAGGCACTAGATCCATAATATGATGATTGATCCATAACTATCTCCCCTACTATGTTTTGCCTATACTAGATCTATAATTGCATTATTATAAAAAACAATCTAAGTACTCTCTTTTATGCTATTTATATATCTAGAATAGTTTTACTTTCCATCAATATCCTATCTTAGTTTAATAAATTTAGCATATGATACATCTTAGTTTATCATGTTAATTAGCCTATTGTAGATATGATATTCACCATTATGCCTGATCATTTCTATATTCTTAACCCTATCTACCCAAGTAAAATTCCTTAATTCAAATTAAGGTTAAACAAAAAATAATAAATTATACCTAATAGATATATTTTTTACAAAACTAGAGTAATAAATAAAGAAAAGAGAGTTTATAAGAGTATCTTCAACATAAAGAGATCTAGGGATAGCCATTGAAGTTTGGTAGAATAAATCAGGTCAAAATAATAAAGTAAAGTGAACCCTAAAGATTTGAGGCAAAAAAAGAACCTCCCCAAAATCATCAAGTATTATTTTTGGTCACTAAAACCATAAACAATATGATTTTGGGAAATGTCATGCAGGCATAATTTTTTTTATGTCTATAATCATCAGATCTGAGGCTCAAAAAATGTCACATAGTTTTATGAAACTTCATATCAATTACTAGGAAATTTCATTTCTTCTCCAAACCCTAATTGGGTAGCTAAATTTAAAAATGATAATGAAAATAATGTGTTTTTGAACCTGTGTTATTGGTTATCATAGTTTTAAATCATCATGTACATATAAAGTCCCTTCACAAACAAACAAAAATAAATACAATAATGTTTTAATCAAGAAAACTAGTGTGATGTAATGCATCTTTACTATAAATTTCAATGATATCTCTAGAATGTTTTTAAATGCTTAATTGATTGTTATTGTAAAAAATGTTAGATGCTTTTATATTTCCTCTAGATTCTTATATGTATTGAGACACATGTATTTATATACTTTTTGAATTAAAATTAAAACCATGTTGGCAGACAAACCAACATCAAATGATTGAAAAAGTGGATAAAATAAAACTAAAATCCCCTTGGGTACCCAACAAACCAAAACACCCAAAAATTACATGGAAGAGAAAGAGGGGAGATAGAGAATAAATGGGGTTGAGAGAAGAAGGGGTGAGAGAGGAAGGGGACACAATGAAAAATGATAAAAATATGCTAATATGCTAAATCTAGACTAATTATCGATAAATACATAAATACCCTAGAATAACATAAATTTATAGCTAAAAAATATTTAAAGAGTTATTTTTATGTGTCTATATAATAACCCACTTTAATTTTGTGTGCATAAATATCAAATTAAAATAGGCATGGTATGGATATAAGAGTTTTTGCCCCTAGAGTTTTTAAAGTAAACTCTAATCAATGTACTTGTAAATTTTGTAAGAACATTACACATAGATAAGTGCCAATAACAATAATATAATGAAATTTATAAAGGAATTTTGAAAATGAGGGTAAATTTAGGCTAATGAGGTACCCTTTTTGTTGAATAAAATTTAGGATAAAATTATAAAGTGTAAATAAAGTAACATTTATAAAATATTATTAAGTAGATTAGAAAAAATTGTAAAAAAAAAATTATAACTATAAACATGTTTTCTTTTATTATGAAATTAAAAGTTAATTTTGAAATGTTTAAGGCCACATTAAGGTATAACAAATATTATATATTTTAAATAAAAATTATTAATAAATAAAATATGCATGAAAAATTCACAAAAAATGACTAAGTACAAGAATTTCTAATGTAAAACACATGTGCGAAGTTTATATGTATAATATGTCATTTATATATTTAAAACATGTGTAACTTTATCACTATTCATAACTTTATAGGAAAAATACAAAATAAACATAAAAAATATTTATTAAAATGGAACATATAGATGTTTATTTAGAAAATATTATCAGTGTGGTATAGTTTATTTTTAATATATCATTATTTTACACTATGACATCATTCAAAATTAACTATCAATATTCTTTTCCATTAGTAAAATTTACTAATTTATTTTCCAAAATTAGTGTAGATATCTAATCTATCAACTTTCTTTCAACCACGATATACCTAGTTTGACTGAAGACATGATGATGTCTCTATTAGATCACATCCCTAAATCTGTCCCAAATATTGTCTACATTTATAAGTATAACTTTTAGTGGCTAAAAATAAAGCTAAAGCAATAATCTGAGTGCTACAAAAAATAATGTTAAATAACATCCCAAATATATCTCATGGTGGAGATAGGTGTCTCAACCTAGGTACTATCTAGGAGTACATGAAATATGAATACTTTTTTTTATAGGAGTGTTAATTGGGATGAACAGTTGGAGTTTGGAAGTATATAATGAGTGGAAATTATACCCTGGGTTTTAAACATGGGGTGAACTAGTGAAGCACATATCTCAAAATAAAGGAATTATAGTCATCATATATAAGATAATATTTAAAAAAATAATGTTGTATAACATAGAAAGACATCATACTTGATGCATATATGTTATAGATAAGTTGGCCCACATTGAAATGCGATGTAATCAATATAAGTGCATAAGTAATATGCCCTACAAAGACAAAGATGTAGGTAATATAACACATAGGGTAATATGCCTCCATATGAACATAAGATACAAAAAGTGCAAGTTCAATAAGAGATGCCCCATGTTGACATAATATATAAAGAACACAGTACCAATAGTATAAGATATAATAATATATAGCCCTAGTATGAGTGATTTCCTAATATATATACACCCACCCACAAACACACACACACACATATATACATACACAGATACATACATACATACATACATGTGTGTGTATATAAATATATATGTATGTATATGTATATATACATATGTATAAACTAGTATATGTATGTATGTACATATGTACGTACACACACATGCACATGCACGCACACACACACACACACACACACACACACACACACACACACACACACACACACACACACACACACACACACACACACACACACACACACACACACACACACACACACACACGATATAAATCATGAAAACATATGCAAGTAATATTATTATTGTGTATGATATAAATCATGACACCATATAACACAACAAACACTTGAAAAAAAAAATTAAAAAAAAACATGTCACATATGTGACTAAGCACATATAAAACACTTTAGACACCAAAAGAATGCAAAACACATAAGATAGTGAAGACACAACAAATGTAGAGTAAAAAAAAAATACAAGCAAGGCACATTAAACATAGAGTAAGCACTCCAAACATGTTAAAGACATAATAAACACTAGCAGACACAAATAAAAGAAGACACATAAATATAAAACAAATATATCACATACACTTTAAAACATATCTATCATGAAGCAAACAAGTCATCTATGTAACCAAGCACAAATTAAACTCTTAAGACATGAATATATAAAGCGTAGGAGGAAAGTGAATACATATAAGAGCACAAAATATAAAAAGAAACATTTGAAATATAATATACACTAAATCATTTATCAGACCAAATGATTACTCAATATGATAAAGGTAATCAATGAAGATAAAACTTGAAATGTAACTAGGGGATGCCACATAGTATCCTTATAATTTCCATTGAGAAAAAATTGGATATGATCTTAGACTAACATGAATTCAAAATAATTAACATATATTTATTGCATACAAATGTTGCATCTATCTTGATGGCCTCATCCATATAATGTATATAGATAATAGTTCTAATATAACCTCTTTCAAAAGAGGGATAGTCATGAACATAGAGTTTAATTTATCATACTCATAACATATTAATATTTTACAAATCATGACATAATAAAATAAAGGCAAAGGAATTATAAAATACATGTAGCAATTAATGTAATCATCCACTCACATACATATAGAAGTGGAGTTAGAGCCAATGAAAAATGTAAAATGAGACCAATAACTTCCATCAAAATTCATTGTGATTATAATAATATTTATAATAAATATGCCATCATCATTTATAATTTGACATAAAATTATGGAGGGGGAAAAAAAAAATTAAGGGCAAAAATCAATAAAAGGGAAAATGAAGAGGCAAGCTAAAAACAAATAGAATAATGTATGTGAAAATTATTTAAGTGAAACCATAGGAACAAGAATAAAAATTAAAATAAAATGATAAGAATATGAAAATATGAAATGTGAAATCATACAAATGTGGAAAACTGAAAGATGACATGATAAAAATTGTATACACTATTCAAATAGATTAAAAACTTGAAAAATATTAAAAAATATACACATGTTGTAATATATTTTTCTTTGAGTGTAAAATATTAAAAAAATATTTTAGTATATATACACTTGAGTATGTGGTGTGCAATTATTTTATCAACCAAAAGTGTGCCACTAGTCCATTGTTGGCACATTATTCTACATGCTTTAATATCAAGTTAACCTAGTTTAGATTATTTATACTAAGTGTGCTTAGTCATACTTGTCTAGGGTTGGAATGAGATAAGTGAGTACATAATGGTGTTACTATAGATATTAAAATGAAATATTTATATAATCTCAGTCTTGTACATTTGATAAATATGAATAAGTGATCTACCCTTTAATTTTATACCTATATGTTGATAAAAAAATCATATTTACCATCTCACTTACCTAGATTATTATCTCTTAGTTTGATATGTATCATTCTCATTACCCAAGTCTCTTTTACTACACATAAAGCTTAAAACTTGATAAACATCCTTCACTATTAGTTTCAAATCCAAATCTATTTTCTAGCCTTCTGGACACTATCAACCATAGAGGGACACTACTATTGATGATAGTGTCTATATCCTTATCTAGTTTCTAATTTTTAAAAGTAATCCAAATTAAAAATGATTTGAAACCCATGGGTTGGCCTATTTTGTCTTATTTAACCCTATCATGAGATATTTTCAAAAGGTGTGGTATAAATACAAGTCTAACCCTTCTTATTCCTCATCTAGTAAATATTAAACAAACACCTACTAAATATAAACCAATTAACTATAAAACCAAGCTATTCTATCCCATTCATCCTTATTTTCATATCAAATATAGGAGTAGTAATAGTATAGGTTTGAATCATTCAAACAAAAACCCATGAGAAATATTTTTTAAGTTACAAGCCATATCATTGCATGCATCATCATATATTATATTTCACCCTTGTGCACACACTTCCTTACACATAGGGGAAAAATACATAAATCTGAGGCCCTCTATGGAGTATTGGCTATGTAGGTAGCACCCATTAACACAGGTTATTTAGTGTTAGCTCGACACCAAGAGCCCAATAACCCATTTTTAGAAAATTCATTCCAAGGGTGAAGAGTTAGGATTTCATTAATCAACAAAGATGATAACCTATATCCCAAATTTAAATACATCAACAAAATTACGATAAAAAACCCATAAAAAAGTTGGTTACATCTTGGAATGATATTAATTCACCAAATAAATAGATATACAGTAGTATATCATAATGATATGGAAATATATCAAAAAATATGAATAATAGATAAGCCATTTTGAGGGGCCAACCTCCTAAATACTTTCAATAAGAATGAATATTAAAATATGATGATGAATAACTAACCCTACCTCCTATATATAGTCTAACAAAGGCATGCGCCACCCATAAGCTAACATACTAAGTATATGAATACATAAATAAATGTAAAATAATATACAAAAGGGTTATGCAAGCCACAAGTTAACTACACATATCCATAGACATGCCAATAGTTAAGGGTGTAGCATGCCCCCCTTCAAAACAATGTTGTCCTCAATGTTGAAGCAATCTCAGATATTGTTGCATGAATGATTAATCCTCTTAGGTAGCATATTTATAAGGTAGATTCCTCCAGTTGATTAGATACTCAATAATCAATTTGGATCATAGCTATTTAGTGAATGTTTGAAGGACTACTTCAAGATAAAAAATAACTCTCCCTTCCTCTTCTAATTCTTTTAGCTTAGTTTAAGTGGTTACTCTCTATCTAATGACCTTATTAAGGTAAGATACATGAAATACTAGATGAATGTGAGTGGATGGAGGAAATTCCAACTTGTAGGCCACACTACCAATTTTCTACAAGATCTGATAAGGGCATAATAATCAAGAGACAAATTATTATCCTTTTTCTATTTCTTCAAGGATATATTCTTATATGGATGAAATCAAATGAACACCTAATCACTAATTTTAAAATTCCTCTCACTCCTATGTTGATCTGCCTATTGCTTCATGTGATTCTAGGCCAAAGCTAAATTTTCCTGTAAACTAGCAAGGAATTCCTATTGATGTTGAAGGTGTTCATCCACTACATGTAACTTTGGGTGGGTCTTCAAGGGAGAAGTGAGGGATGGAGGATAGTATCCATACAATACCATAAAATGAAACATTTTAGATGAATTATGCACTGAAGTATTATACCACCATTCAACCAAGGGAAACCATTGAATCCATTTATCTTGTTTATCTGACACAAAATAATGAAGGAACTCTTATAAACACTTGTTGACTACCTTAGTTTATTTATTATATTAGGGATGATAGGATGAGCTATGATCTAATTGGGTTCTAAAACATGCAAATAATTCTATCCAAAAATTACTAGTGAATATGGGATCTCGATCACTAATAATAATCTTGGGAGTACCATGCAATTTTCAAACCATATTGGGGAAGGTAGAAGCTACTATACTGGAAACCAATGGTTGAGATAAATTAAAAAAATGAGCATACTTTGTGAGTCTATCCATAATAACCATGATAATATTTCTACCTTCAAATCATGGTAACCTAGTAATTGAATCCATATATACCTCTTCCCATTGTTGACTAGGGATGGATAAGGGCTGTAAAAGACCTGGGGTTTTAATGGTTTCACCTTTATTTTTTTGAAAGACCATACATTCAGCCACATATTTATATACATCACTCTTGATTCCTTTCCCAAAAAATTCTTTTTGACTCTATGATAGGTTTTCAAAAACCTTGAGTGACCTCCAAGTGGAGATGCATGAAGCTCTTGAAGGATTTTTCATTTGAGAAGAAAATTTTGATGTAGATATAATCTATCTTTGTAACATAATGCATTCCCCTTCCATGTAAAATTTTCAATCCCATCATAACCCTACTGTAGATTCTGAATCAATGCATGGGTAATACTATCATTCTCCCATTTTGCCCTTGCTTCCTCGAGCTAGTCTACCTACCAAATGGTCATGGCACATAATAATGCGTCAAGTGGTTTATCTCACCTAGATAGTGCATCAACCACCACATTTTATTTTCCTTTCTTTTAGACTATTCATAATCAAAACCTAACATTTTTGTCACCCATTTTTTTTTGTTCTTTAGAAGATAACCCTTGTTCCAAAAAATATTTAAGGCTATCATGATTAGTCTTTACCTAAAAGTGATGACCCAATAGAAAATGTCTCCATTGTTTGAATGCATGTAGAATATCCATCATCTCTTTCTGATAGATGGGTTTGAGATATTTTTTACCCTATAGTTGACAAATTTTAAAGGTAATGGGCTTACCTTATTGCATGAGTACTATACCCATACCATATCTAAATACATCACATTCAACCACAAAAGTTTTATAAGAATCTAGATTAGCGAATATCAGGGTGGTGTACAGAGCCAATTTTAGTTGTTCAAATGCTTTGGTAGCTATAGCAGTCCACTAAAAGGAGTCTTAATTCACCAAAGAAGTGAGTGGTGCTATAATACTACCATAGTGTTTGATAAAACTATAATAATAACCACTTATCCCAAAAAATCCCCTTATTTTTTAAAGTGTCTTAGGAATCTACCACTCCATGATGACTTGGAAATTTTTAAGATCAACTTTTACTCCTTCATGTGATACAATATGAGCCAAATATTATGCTTCTTAAACTCCAAAAGCACATTTGGATGGTTTAGCATACAACTAATGTTGCTCAATAACTGAGAGTACATGTTTCACATGATGCAAGTGGTCTTCCTAATTTTTTTTTATAATTAAGGATGTCATCAAAAAACACAAGTAAAAAATTTCTTGAAAATAACCTAAAAATTGTATTCATCAAACTCTAAAAGGTGGATGGTCCATTAGTGAGACCAAAAGGCATGACCAAAAATTCATAATGGCCTTTGTGAGTATGGAAGGATGTTTTAGGAATGTCCTCCTCATGGATATAGATTTGATGATACCCAAAGTGAATATCTAATTTGGTAAAATAAAAAACACCATGTAATTCATCTAAAAAATATTAATTACAGGGACAGGAAACTTATCTTTGATGGTGAAATTGTTGGGCTCTCTATAATATGGGCACATCCTCCAAGTTTCATCTTTATTTCATACCATGACTACTAGATAAGAATATTCACTTTAGCTAAGGTGAATGGTACCTATCTCCAACAACTCTTGTACCATTTTTTCAATTTCACTCTTCTAGGCATAAGGATATCTATATGGTCTAATGTTGGGCAGTGTACTTATAGGAATGAGTCTGATGGCATGATCATGAGTATGACTAAGAGGAAGACCTTTTAGCATGGGTCTAAAAACAACCAAATTATCATCCAATATTTTTTGTAACTCAAGATGGGTAGACTTCTTAATTTTTTGAACATTAATGGAAAACAAACATGCCACAAATCCTTTAGCACCTTTTTTCAGCATATTGGTCATCTAATGTGAACTAACCATTTGTGGAGATTTAAATTTGAATCCCTATAGTTATACTAGATTTCCTTTAGAATAAAAATGCATAAATAGTTCATGGAAATTAATCTCAATAGTACCCAATGTGGTGATCCATTATACTCTCAAAACAGTGTCAGTCCTACCCATAAGAATAAAAATATCGGATAATCTAACAAATAACTCCCCATTGCTAACTTAATACTATGGCATTTTATAGAATAATTAACTATACCACCATCTGCAATCATGAATTGAAATTTTAGGGTTGGGTAGATGAAACAGATCAAATGAGTAGCCAACTTACTATTGATGAAATTGTGTGGACTACCTAAGTTAATCAACCCTATGGCCTTTTGTTTCTTAATGAAACCCATCACCTTAAGAGTTTGAGGATTATAAATACTTGCAAGGGCATGACATGAGATAGTAGGATGAGAATATACAACTTCATCCTTAGGTCCTTCAAAACCCTCAACAGATGCCTCCTCATTTTCTTCATCCTCATTATCCCCTTTAATGTAAAATAACTTCTTTTCAACATATCGATGACCTTTGCTCCATTTACTATCACAACCATAACATAACCCTTTGGCATGATTCTCCTCAATTTGTTGTGGTGTCAATCTAGTAGGTTGAGGTCCTGATGGACTTTGGAAGGTTCATTATTGAGTAGTAATGAAAGGATAACATTTGATCATCTCTTTTTCTTCTGCCAAGCATGCCCTTGGTATAGCTTTGAATACAATTTTTGGGTTAAACATATGAACCTCCAATTAAATACTATCTTTTAGTTCACTCAAAAAAAGGTCAGTCAGATTTGCCTCAGTGATATCCTCCACACATAAGGATAGATTTTGAAATTGATGAATATAATCCTTCACTATTCCTATTTTTCATAGTTTGGCTAATTGGTTAAAGTAGTTTTTAGAAACATTATCCTAATAATGAGACATCAGTTCATCAGAGAATACTGAACATGTAATAGGAGCACCAGTTTTCTTCTTTTGAGCACAAAACTAATGATACCAAATGAATGGCTCAGGTTGTAGATACAAATATGCCACAACCACCTTTTGAGAGCTATGATTTTGGTGTAAATCAAATATATTTTCAATTTGAGTGATCTAAATGAGTGGATTCTTACCATCAAACTTACATAAGTCTAATTTTGGCAACACTGGTTTTACCCTTATAATGGCAGTGTTAATATTAAGAAGAGGAGGACTAGAAGGAAAAAGTGGAGGGTTGTTGAGTGGTAAATGATATGAAATGGTATATAATTATGTCATGATTTTATATAACTAATTAATCATGTCATTAAGTTCCCATTGCATTACTGATATTTGAGTTTGGACTTGCACATCCTTTTACATTAGGCTATGTAAATTTGACTAGATTTAAGAAATCATAACAGATGATTTAGACTCCATGTCATCCCCTAAATGAGTTTTATGTGTGTCTTTCCATTTCCCCCATCCATGGGTATTAAGACCAGCCATATAAAGGCTTTGATGGTGAACCTTATTTTACCCCATTGACCTAAATTTGACCACTATGTTTTTTAAATATTTAGGCCTAAAATCACAAATATCAAATAATATAACCAAATTATTTTTTTCCAAGGTTTCTAAAAATATAAAAAAATTTGAAAAATTATAAAACTTGTGAGCTATGAAGAAAATTTATAAAAATACTAAAATGGTGATAACTTTTGAAAAACAAATCCAAATGAGCTAAAATTTTAATATAATCTTACTTGAAATATTTTTCAACTACAGTGAATTCTTTTAGAGAAATTCTCACCCGTTTGCAAGATATATCCAAATTTTAAGATCTAGGGTTTTTGACCTGCTTATGGCCCAAATCGACACTCTGATACCACTTGGAATGATATTAATTCACCAAATAAGTACATATACAACAAAATATCATAGTGATATAGAAATATATCATAAAATATGAATAATAGATAAGCCACTTCAAGGGGGCAACTTCCTAAATACTTTCAATAAGAATGAATACTCAAATATGATGATGAATAACTAACCCTACCTCCTATATATAATATAACAAGGCCATGTGCCAACCATAAGATGAAGTACTGAGTATATAAATGAATAAATAAATGTAAAATAATATGTACAAGGGTTATGCAAGCCACAAGTCAACTACACATATCCTTAGACACACCAATGGTTAAGGGCATAACACATCTAGATATAATCATTATTTAATACTAGACACCTGTATCACTATCAAACACTATCATCGATGGTAGTGTCTAGATCTAATGGTAGTGTATGCATATATAAAAGTATAATTTCTAAAATTTGATGAATGATCTAGAATATTGATCCTACATAATTTAAATTTATTTATAGTCTAAATCTATCTATGCATAGTAAACCTAGCTAAGTATCATTTCTATTTGGTATTACAATCAGTTGAATAAATTTCAAATCAAATAATTTCTATATTTATCATATTTTAGTATTTCAATTTAAAATATTCATTTATATGAGTTATAAATTAATTGGCCTGCTATAGACTATTTTATCACCCTTATGCTTCAATTATTTATATATTATTAACCCTATACCCCACTATTTAAAAAATTAGGGTTAAACATTTGGTGAACCCGACCTTTGGTCTTAAAACCTTAGTTTGTCATAGGGTTTCTTGATTTGATATTTTCTTAAATTTTGAATTCTGATTTCAAAGTTTTCAAAATTTAAAAATTAGAATTTATTTTCCTAAAATCATGTTTAATATACATACATCCATTAGTTACTTCATTATCTAGTATACAATCAAGTCATGGTTTGTTATGTTAAATAAATAAAAAATATAATCAAAAGGAATAACAACATTAGTTAACATAAGGAGAGTGTTTAAAAATAAGATCAAAATTTAATCTATCTCTACAACTCTTATTGTAATAATATAAAGTCATTTTATTGATGCCAACATACTTTCTCAAAACCCTTTATTCCCCTATGGCCTATTTAAAGTAAAAACTACCATCTTACTCCTATTATTCACCCACAACTTATATTAAATTATGTGGTCCACACTATTACTACATGAAAAGGTAAGGGTGCCTAACTTGTCTCACCACCCATTAATATATAAAAAATTCCTCCAAAGCCTAAACTAGTGATTAAAAGTAAAGAATATGACTTATTGACCAATGAAGCAATACATATGTTAATATTTCAATACTCGAGATTATGAAACAATCTACTATATACAAAGACATCTTATATGAAAAATTGCATGAAACACAAGTACAAAGTGACATATAACCTAGTTACTTTGTGGATATTATGTAAGATTTCAAAAATAATGCCAATATAGTTAATGTTGATCTAATATATTTACCAGCAAAATAGATTATTAATCAAGACTTGCCTTTATTCATACAAGTTAGTATACATAACAAAGGAATAAAAGAGTACTAGTCGATAAAGGGTCCATCCTAAACATTTATGGCACATAATTATTGAAAAAAATGGTTATTAATACCAATCTTCCATAAAAAATAGATGCACATATTAAAGGGTTTGATATGTCATCTAACCCACAAATAGGTCAAATCACATTAGATGTGACACTGGGACCAAAAAAAATATCAATTACATTCTAAGTAATGTCTCAATCATTATACTATAACTTACTCTTGGGTAAACCTTGGATACACATGATGGTGGTTTCCCCATCTACATTATATTGATGTGTCAAATTCATACATTATGGGACATTATGTTTAATGCCTATTGATGATGAACCCTTAAAATATTTCCAAATTATACATTCTAACATGATAGGGGTTCCAAAAATCACACACCAAAAAATTATATTCCAATTAAAAGCATATCAACCTATGATATGGGTAAAGCAATAAAAATAACTCATTTACCATAAGATGCTTAAAAGGCACTAGCTATTAATATTCACATGGATACACAATTAGAACATGAACCATTATAAAAGGATCCAATAATAGAAAAATGATAAGAAATTTGACATTAGATTTTCCTTTATTAGTTAATATTTAGTAACAAGATGGAAAAGTTTTAGATTACTATGATAGTGATAATGAAATTCCTCATATTCTGACCGATGAACAATTGCAAAAACTACATTTTGATTCATTTGAGCATATTTCACATAATCTATTCATAGCTATAGGTCTCAATACATACAAGTTAAATTCATCACCAGAGTATAAAAAATCATATTCAAGTAAGGGTAAGGCAAAATTAATATATGAACATGCAAATGCTTATTATTCAATCTATCCCTCTTGGCTACAATATTTGAGTAAACCCTACAAAGGACAAATTCAAATACATCATGTGAATAATGTGGAATATTCACATAAGAATCCACAATAAATTTTACATATCAAATAAAAATAAGATGCCTCACATACAATACTTTATATGTTACTTGAGAATAAGATGATTTCTTTACCTCATAACAAACATAGGTCATGAAGTAAACTTGTCCAAAAATAAGGATCACCATATTTTACTTATCATAGAATTATTGGCCTTGATACAGATCATTGTGGTGCCTTACAAAGTCAAATTAAAAATTATAAACATGATGGTAATATACAAATTAAACTCAAGCAATGAAAAAGACCTCTGATTTAAGATATTTCAGAAGACAAGGATCCAATTAAGCATTATTCAAAACATCTTAGACATGAAGATTTACCTATTACTATAAATATTGATGGAACTTATTGTCCACACCTTAAGATTAATATAAATAATCAAGAAACATTTTGTATTGTTGCATGTTTGTGATAATTTGTCCATGATATACATGAGTTAAAACATTTCCCACTTTCACAAAACTCCCTTGGATAGATTATGTTACCAAAAGCAAGCATACCAAAAGTGGTTGATACAAGAAATATGGGTAATAAAATAGAGACCAAAATTAACTTTCCAATTTGGGTAACAATGGTTGGTAAATATGAAATAAATTGTAAATAGAATAATTATGTGCCTATTTTACCAGTTTGAAAATAAATAAGTTTGCATTACACATGATGGATTTGATTATAAACCCATAAAAATAATTACAAATAGTAAATTACTGGAGAACATTGAAACATTGGCAATAAACAAACATAAGAGTTTTTGGTAAGTAAAGGACCCACCTTATGATGCCTTATTACCCAAGTTATAATATTATAAAATATAATCATAATTAAAATTAAAAAAAATCAAATATTCTAAAAATACAAAAAATCAAATACGCCAAAAAATAAAAAACATTCAAATAATTTCAAAATACAAAAATATTTAGCATTCCTAGAGTTTATTAGCTCCTTAGAATCTATGTTGTTTTATTTATGTTAGATAAAATATCATTTAATTTCTATATACACATATGTTTCACATATCTATAAGTGTGACGTAGACATGCCCACACACATGATCTATGAACTTGTATATATTTGACCTCTCATATGTCCACACCATATAATACATTAGGGGCACGCACTTATTTAATAATGATTGATACATGCCACATATGTTGAGCATGGTCATTGATGTTAGGTTTTCATTGATGTCAAATATAAAATGAGATCATAGTGAATTAATGGCAAAGTGATCATATTTATAGCTTAGAGAATATATGACATAAGTGCAGATCAGTAAGAGGTAGTGAGGCATCCATTGATGTCTTGATGAAGTTATGATATGTAATTGGATCTTTTGGAATGAGAAACATGCATATTATAGATTAAGATAATCTAGAATATCACTACATGTCATGAAGATATGAGTGATCTAGCAAGTTTGTGCATTTAATACAAGTACTCAAAAAGTCAACAATGGTTAAAGGTTTTCATAGAGATGTTGTCTATAGTGCCAAGAAGGTACCCTAAAGATTTAGAGTCTTGAAGTGTTTTCTATCTCAATGTATAAATCTTAAAAAATTATATAGCATACTATGATGGACTAGAGATCATCAAGTTTAACTATGTTGAAATTTAAGGTCAAATAGTCTAGACATATCTAACTGTGAGCATTAATCAGATCAAGATCTAATGGTGCAAATTTAATCTAACTAGATAATGATTTAGAAAAGTGCATGATCTTATTCGTAGTGATCCAATGGTGAGTATTTATTCAATATGTCAAAGGATTCTCATAAGGCATGAGGAGTTACCAAGTGGCACAAGCACATTGACTAAATGGTACAAGGTGTGTAAAAGGCACACAGAAATGCCAAGTGGCACGATCACAAAATCACAAATAAAAGATTAATGGATCATTACAAGATAAATACTAGGAAAATCCGAGGAGATAAATGGATCACATTTTTTCAAATTTTTGAGGAAGCATGAGATGAGGTCAAAGTGTCTGATGTTTAACATTTGCTTAGTGACCATTAGAATTCTAATATTTAAATTAATGAGGGAAAACATGTTTGTAGTTTTTAAACTATATATTTTGATCCAAAATGATTTTTTTAATGTATTAAATATTAAATTTTTAAAGGAATAGAAGTCACATCTAGATAATCTAGTTATGAGGTTTGAATGTTTGTACAACCAAAGATATTGAGCTCCAAAGTTGACTATGTGTCTGAACATGTTCTACAAATGACCCGATAAGGATAATTGAGTTATTATTGATAGTATTTTTTATGTTTAAATATTATTTAAATATTGGAGAGTTTTATAAAATACATGAGGAATATGTGTGTGTATTTTATAGGTTTTACCAATCCATCTTTAATGTGAATAATTCCTTAGAATTTGACTATGTTTTGGTAGATTGAGTGACCATGTTACAAGAGTGAGTTGAAGGTGTTATGAGTATAATTAAAGAATTAAATGAGAATGAATATGTTATATAAGTCTCTAAGGCTTATTATAAGACATTTTATGTCATATTATGCCCCTAATTATTTATGGAGAGTCAAAATAGCTTGATTGTGTTTTGACTATATATGACCAGTTTGAGTGGTAATTTAAAGAGAGTTGACTTAAGTGATTAGATATTATTTTGAAGTGTATAAAGAACATGGAGGTGTATTATAGGTCTATTAAGGGTTAAAAAATGTGATATAATCATATGGATATGTGAAATATTTGAGTTTTTTCTTCAAAAGTTTGAGACTGTGTTTTCTATGTATGAAGACTTGAAGAGCAAGGTGACCTAATTGGTAGGTTCAAGGTATGAATTGGTTTTCTATGTATCCTGTACCCATATGTGATTAATTAATGGGATAATGGAAATAGGTTTTATGTCTTTTAATCACTGGTATAAGATGAAGGTGGTCTAAGTAGTCTCACATGTAATGTGTGAGTATGAAGGCCTAATTGTTTTAGGTCTCACCAAGACCTAATGGTGGTCTGGGGATAATGAGTTAATGACCAACATATGAGGTGTGTGGTTCTCAAATGTAACATTTTTATGGACATATATTAAAGGTGGTTCAAATATGTAAAGCATCTTGGTTGAACAAGATGGGTTAAAATAAGAGAGCGGTATAAATATAAGACATAATTGGACTAATTATGCTAGTTATGAATGTGTATATTCAAGCAAAGAAGATAACCTTTGAAAGAGAAGGTATAGGTCAGTTAGGACCATAAGAGTGTGATAAATATCAAAAATGTTTATTTGATCAAGTTGACCTTGGAGGACACATAGGTAATTAGACCTAATGAGCTTGGAAGAGGTAGTTTGATCAAGTTAGCCCTAGAGGCAACTTGAGAGAAATTGGAAGTGAAGAGTGTAGAAAAAGGTGATCACAATAATTTTAATATTATAAAAAAGTGTTCAAAGTGATCTATTCAAGTATCAAATTAGGTGATTGGTTATCTAGAGGGTTGGTTCCTTCTTGAAAGATAAAGCTTGATAAAGGTCTAGTTATTATGGGTACTTAGCTAGATAGGGGAAATAACTCCTTATGGGATTGGTGTCTTACGAAAATAAGGGATGGGTTTTCCTTGATCAGTTGGTACTAGTCTAAATTTTTGATCTTATTACTATAGGACCGTAGTCCATCTTTCAATTTTTAATTGGTTTTATTCCCAAATAGGGTTTCCTATGTATATGATGTGTTCATGTGATGTATGCTCTTATGTATGTTTTGGATGTATGTGCTTTCATGTTTATGATGCTTGATCAAGTTGTTGTATAATGAATGTTTAAGACTTGGGAATTTAATTAGATTATCTTATATCACTGATTAACCACCCATCTCAATGATTTTACCTTTAATAATTGGTATTAGAGAAGGACCTTATTTGCAAGTTTAACCACTTAAAGGTGATCCAAGGTACAATATGGATAATAAGAATTTGAGAAAAAAAATTTGGAGTTAAGGTCATTGATCAATTATATTCATGAAAAAGACAAGGCATTCATGAAACAAAGAGAAAAGGTAAGTCTTTTTCAAACCAAGGTTGAGGGAATATGTGAAACAGTCAAAGAAGATAAGATGACCATTCTAGATCTTAAGGATTAGTTAAGGGTTACTAAGACAAATGTAATTTCAAAATAGGAAGTATGTAGACATCTCAAGACTCAGTTAGAAGAGACAAATGCTAAGTTGAGTTGAAAGAAAGGTGAGCATAATGAGTTGAAGTATAATTTTGATTATATAAATATTATTAAAGAACAAACATGTAGAATTAAGGATGACATGGATAAAGAAGCTAAGAGTGATAAGGAGACTATCAAATTTCTCAAAATTTAGCTAGAGGATACAAGTTCAAGTATGAGATCTAAAGAGGATGAGAGTGTTCAATTGAAGGCCAAGATAGATTCATTGAAGGATGAGCATGAGCAATTTGTTGTCAAGATAAGCTAGATTGAAGAAGAACAAAAGAGATCAGAACAAGGTAAAGAGGATGGTAGCATAAAAGACAACAAGTCAAATGAGGAAAAACACAAAATAAACTTATCAAACAACAAAATTCTTCAATAAATGCAAAATATTTTATGGGTCATTATAATGCTTGTCACGGGTTTGGTCATATGGTAAGAAACTATAGAAGGAAGAGAAACTGGTCAGTTAGAGGTATGGATAATAAAGTCTGCTATAATTATCATGACATGGGACATATTGCTATATTTTACCACACAATGTATGGGAATAAATTAACCTAGGTACGGAGACCTAAGACTGTAAAGCTTGAGCATAATTAACCTAAGAGATAAGATGGTATGTTTACTGAGATTCATAGTATTCATCAAGTAGAATGTATGAATGATTTCATTTTCTTCAGTTCTCATCGAGTTGTTCATATTGAAAGATATTATATAATCAAGATCTCAAGTCATAAGAAGGTGCATGGATATCCTAGTGTGCTCAATAAAGGTCAATCCTTGGTATGGAAACATAAGGAAGTAAAGACCAAGAAAACTAATTTAGTTGAGCTAAAATATCAAGGTGGAATTATTTCTAAAGTAAAAGAGGAATTAGATATGAATAAGGTTCATGAATTCCAATAGAATGTGTCATCTGTCTAGATAGAAAAAGAGAATCAAAAGTTAGTTCAAGTCAAGCTTAAGGAAAAAACCAAAATGTTAATTGAAGCTAGTTCTGAAGTATGTATGGATCCAAAAGAACATCCTACTATTGTTAAGCAAGTTTCATGAAAATAAAATTAGTTATCAATGCCTAGTGATGAAGTTATTTCTTAAGATGAAATGGTATGTCATGAATATTTTTTGTCTCCATGTATTGTCAATTCATTATTAAAAGATGAGGAGAATATTGTAGTGGATGAGCATGTAGATTCTCTTAATCCTAAAAATAAGAAGAACTATTAGTATCAGATGACCAAAGAGGATAAGGAATGTGAAGAGTTATGGGAAACCCCTATTTTTATGTTGTTCTAAGACATTATGGATCAGGTGTTTCTCTCTAGGCTTCAAGAAGACACTTGACAAGCAAAAAGAGGATACCAATTAATTTTTGGTTGATTTTATAGGATAAGAAAGGTCATAAAAGATGTGTTGGTTTATTTTGGAAGGACATGACAAGATATTTAAAAATAATGATCCTAAATTCAAAGTTTTGATCAATATATTATGGATGGTCTAGTTGGTCAATATGGTGAAGAATGAAGTTGTGTATGCAAGGTTTGCAAGAAAAAATGGAAGTTTCTAGGTGTCTAATCAAAGATGATGAGTTGTCAAGATATTATATTGTATATAAAGACAAGGTTAATGTGAGAAGGAGAGTATTTGAAGATTCTTTTTTCATGATAGAAATGTGAATATGTATGATACAATTATGAATTCAAGAATATTGACATATGACTTGATCAAACCAAGTCATGTATTTTGACAAGGTATTGAATCTTCATGCATGAGAAAAGAGAACTTGTGATTTCTATAGGTAGATAGGTCCAAGGTTAAAAAATCCCAAGTTTATATTGGTGTATGTCAAAAAAAAAATGACATAAGATGGAGCACGATGTTAGGGGGAGATTTCTAAGCTCTATGAGTAATTTATCAGGTTCAAGGATCAGAGAAGTCCAAGTTCAGATTGGTGCATATCAAATGGGAAGAAAATAATTTATATTCTTGAAATTATGTAAGTATCCTTGGAATATAAATAGTATTTTAATGCACACATGATGTTGAGGAATGATTATTGGCATGTTGATGAAAAGACCCTTTGTCATTAATGTCAAAGGGGGAAAAATATCAAAATGAAGTCATTCTAAGGGTGTTTTATCATCAATAAAAAGGGGAGATTTTTGTATCATGGTCATTAATGTTAGGTTATCCTTGATGTCAAATAAAGTATGATATCATAGTTTATTAATGACAAAGTGATCAGATTGATAGCTTGGAGAATATATGGCATATGTACAGATTAGTAAGGATAAAGAAGAGGTAGTGAGGCATCCATAAATGTTTTAATGAAGTTTTGATATGTCATTTAATATTTTATAATGAGAAACATACATATTATATTTTAATAATATCCAGATCATCAATGCACATCATGAAGATAAGAGTGATCTAGAAAGTTTGTGTATTTAATATAGGTAATCAAAAAGTCAATAGTGGTCAAATGTTTTCATGGAGATGTTGTATATAGTGACAAGAAGGTAACCTAAAGATTTCAATTCTTAAAGTGTTTTCTATCTCAAGATATAAATCTTCAAGGTTTCTCTAGTAGAGTATGATGGACCAGAGACCATTAAGTTTAACTACATTGAAGTCCAGGGTCAAATAGTGTAGACAGATTTAATGGTGAGCATTAATTGGATCAAGATCCAATGGTGAGAATTTAATCTAATCGAATAATGATTTGATAGAGTGTGTGATATAAATAATGATACAATGATGCATATTTAGTCAATATGTGAAAGGATGATCATAAGGTAAGCAAAGCTACCAAGAGGTGCAAGCACATTGACTGAATGGTATAGGGTGCATAGAAGGCACATAGAATTACCAAGTGGTACAATTATAGAAACACATATCTAAGATCAATGGTGAGCATTGTAAGATAAAAACTAGGATAATAAATTGTATATATGGAGTGAATTTGTTCAAAGTTACTAGGAAGCATGAGATGAGGTCAAACTGTCTGATGTTTAACATTTGCTTAGTGGCTGTTGGAATTTGAATATTCATATTAATGAGGGAAAACTTATTTTCATTATTTGATCTATATATTTTTATCCAAGATGAATGTACTAATTCATTAAAAATAAAATTTGTAAAGGAATTTAAGGTGCATCTATAAAATCTAGTTATAAGGTTTGAATACTCATACAATCACAGATATTAAGCTCTAAAGTTGACTATATGTTTGAACATGTTCTACAAATGACCTACAAAAGATAATTAAGTTGTTATTGATAGTATTTTTTATTTTTAAAGATGATATAACTATTTGAGAGTGTTTTAGTCTACATGAGGACCATGTATGTCTATTTTTGAGGTTTTAACAATCCATCTTTAGTGTGAACAATCACTTAGAAATTGACTATGATTTGGCAAATTAAGTGACCATGTTGCAGGAGTGAGTTGAAGGTGTTATAAACAAAATTGATGAAGAAAATGAGAATTGAAATGTTCTATAAGTATCTAAGTATTATGATAATACATTATATACCATATTATGCCCCTGATTAGTTATGGATAGTTAAAATATCTTGACTATATTTTGAATGTATATGACCAGTCTAAGTGGTCATTTTGAGAGAGTTGATTTAAGTGATTATATATTGTGTTGAAGCGTATAAAGCACATGGAGGTGTAGTATAGGTCCTAAAGGGTTAAACCACGTGATATAATCATATGGATATGTCAAATATTTGAGTTTTTGCTTCAGAAGTTTGATATTGTGTTTTATGTGTATGAAGATCTGAAGTGCAAGGTGACCTAATTGGTAGGTTCAAGGTGTGAGTTGGTGTTCTAGGTAGCATGGACCCATATTATATTAATAAAAGGGATATTTTAAATAGGTTTTATTCATTCTAAGTATTGGTAAAGGATGAAGGTGGTCTAAATAGTCTCACATGTAATGTGTGAGTATGAAGGCCTAATTGTTTTATGTCCCACCAAGACCTAATGGTGGTTTGGGATAATGAGGTAATGACCAACCTATGAAGTATATGGTTCTCACATGTAACATGTGTATAGACCTATTTTAAATGTGGTCAAATATATAAAGCATCTTGTCTGAACAAGATGGGTTAAAGGAAGAGAGTGGTATAAATACAAGGCATAATTGGACTAATAATGCTAGTTATGAATGTGCGGATTCAAGCAAAGAAGAGAACCTTTGAAAGAGAAGGTACAAGTAAGTTAGGAAAATTAGAGTGTGATAAAGATAATTTTTTTAATCTAATAAAGTTTATATAGGATGACACATAGGTCATTGGACCTAATGAACATAAAAGAGGTAGTTTGAGAAAGTTAACCCTAGAACCAACTTGAGAGAAATTGGAGGTGAAGAGTGTAGACAAAGGTGATCATCATCAATTTAAGAATATAAATAAGTGTTCAAGGTGATATATTTAGGTAGATTAGTGGGTACTTGGTTTACTAGGGGGTTGGTTTCTCCTTTCAAGATAAAGCTTGCTAAAGGTCTAGTTCTTATTGGTGCTTAGCTAGACAAGGGTAGTAGTTCCTTGTGGGATTGGTGTCTCACTAAGATAAGGGATGGGTTTTCCTTGATCATTTGGTGATGGTATAAATGTTATATCTTTTTATTATATAAATTTAGTCCATCTTGTAGGGTTCAATGGGATTTATCCCCCAAGAGGGTTTCCCATGTATATGATGTGTTCATGTGATGTATGCTTTTATGTATGATTTGGATGTATGTGCTTTCATGTTTATGATACTTGATAAAGTTGTTGTATGATGAATGTTTAAGAGTTTGGAATTGAATTGGATTATCTTATATCACTGATTCACCCTCCATTTTAGTGATTTTACCTCTAACAACATATCATTTATGTTCATTTTTACATTATCATGTTTGAGCTAATATACTAATGATTACACATGTCTATATTCAAGTTTATATCTTTCACAATGTAATTGATATGCTATGATACATAATATTTTTTTGATAACACATATATGTAGGGACTAGTACAATATGCTTATGTTTGTTGTTTATGCTTAGTCTATTTCTCACTTCCTTGAGTGTATTCCATTGCTTGCTATTGTCTTTCTTGTGAAACATTTGAATATGTTGCTTTCTTGTTGGTTCTTGTGCTATTGTATGTTGTTTAGACATTTGAAAATGTCATTCTATGTTGATTAGAAATTTAAATATGTCATCCCATTTGATTGTGTGACATTTAAACATGCCACTTATATGAGGTGTCCTTGGACCATTAATTTACATTACATTAAGTGCTCTTGTGTGTGTGCTTGATGACTTGATGAACTTATAATATTACTCTTTAAACATTTCCATGATTTATATCATGCATTTTAGGACTTGATGTGATCACATATTGTGAGCCTAAATAATATATCTACTTTGATATGTTGTTATTATATGCTAAATGATCCACTCATAGATTATACAACTACATTTTCCTTTTGAGGTAATGTACCTACCAATTTATACCTCCCTCACCTTAAATGGTGGGATGGGGGGTAATATCAGTGGGGGCATGTCTTAGAAACATGACCTCATTTTTCACAATTTTCAAATTTTAGTGGGGGTTATGTCATAAAAACATAGCCTACACACTTATACACCACCTCATTTTATATATTTTAGTAGGGGCATGTCATAAAAACATGACCTCCATAATTATACACTTAATTGATATCTCCAAAATTTAGTGGGGGTATGTCACAAGGACATGACCTCTACATTTTCATAAAATCTAGTTTAGTTCCATGATTTAGATATACACCTAGGTCAGAATCCTATACATTACACCAATTATTCATAGATTTAAAAATAATTTTTTTCAGATCCATGACACATATACTCTAACTTAGACATGTTATAGGTAAATATTCCATGCTATTCCACAAAAAATTACAAAATTTACAAAGTATACTACTTACCATGATGCACCAATTACACCAAGATGTACTGTTATTGAGCCTTTTTTTGTTATAGCAGTTAGTTAATTTTATAATTTGAAGTGATTAAATCATTCAAACTCACCATATTTATATATTTAAGTTATTAAACATCCAATCTCACTAGATTTATAGGATGATTTGATTAAACTACTCACCCTCACTAGATTATATATATTCATACTTGAGTTTTGAAATTAAGATATAATGATCTTAATGGCCATGTCAAAACTCATCCTTGTACTAGACTAGGGGCATAATACCTTTCATTATCCCTATTAAAATCTCCAAGGTTCAATTCTTAATGTCCTCCATCTCTAATAATCCTTAAGGAAGCTTCTTTACTGAGTCAAAGCATCAAGAGATAACATGGTTGCATTGACACACAAGTGTACTCTATTTCTGTCTTTATTTTCAATAATTTCAAAATTTAGATTATATGCACTGATTTACATTGTAACATGCTCTTAGTTATAGGTCATACACCAATAAAGCACTCAAAGTGGGTTAAAAAAAGGTAAGGTATGTTGTACACACCTAGGTACACCTTTATCTCCTTTAACCTAGTAATTTCATCTTTATAAATTATTATATTAAAAGGGGAGGAAAATGTAGATCATAAAACTAAATATTTATAGTATATTATTCTTGTATATTTGAAAAATATCAATCAGGACTCTACCCTTTAGTTATAGACCTCATTGTTATCGAAAAGCTCACATTTTCCATCTAATTATGCATAAATTCTTATCTCTTAGTATAATACATATCATTATAATGATTAAGGGCCTCTATACTACACACAAAGCTTAAAACCTAATAAACATCTTTCACTGTTAGTTTTACATCCATACCTATTTTATAACATTTTGGACACTATCGACCAAAGAGGGACATAACTATTTATGCTAGTGTCCAAATCCTTATCTAGTGTTCAATTTATAAAATTCATCAAAATTGAAAATGATTCAAAACTAATGGGTTGGCTTATTTATCTTATTCAACCCTACAATGAGATATTTTCAAAAGGTGTGGTATAAATATAAGTTTAAGCCTTATCATTCCTCATCTAATAAATACCAGGTAAAAACTTACTAAAGCTAAATTAATCAACTATACAACCATGTTATTCTTACTTATACATCCAAATTTTCATATCAAGCATAGGAATAATTATATTATAGGTCTAAAACATTTAAAGATTAGCCCATGAGTGACATTTTTCAAGTTACAAGATAGATCACTACATTCATCATTATATATTATATGACACCCATGTACACATACTTTAACACACATAATAGAGAACTATATAAGTTTAAGGACCTATTTGGAGTATTGGATATGTAGGTATCACCTATTGATAGAGGGGTCTTTGGGGTCAACTCAACACCGTGAGCCCATGATCTAATTTCTAGCAAATTCATTCCAAGGGTGAAGAAGGTTGAAGAACTAGGATTTGATCAATCAATAAATAATCATAACTTATATCCTAGATTTTAATATATTAATAGAAAGGATATATATAACATAGAATAATGAAGTTGGTCACATCCAAATCTAGTCATTACTCTATATTAGACACATGCATCATAGTTAGACACTAATGCCAATGGTAGTGTCTAGATCCAATGCTAGTGTCTGTAGCTACATAAGTACAATTATAGAGTTTGATGATTAATCTAGAATACTAATCCTACATACTTTACACATGTTCCCAATTCAAATCTTCCTATGTAAAGTAAACCCAGCTAAGTATCATTTCTATTTTGTATTACAATCAGTTGAATATCTTTCAAATCAAGTACTTTCTATATTTAACATATTTTAGTAGTTTAATTGAGAATAATCATTTATCTAAGTTTGTATTAATTATCCTACTATAGATTATTTTATAACCATTATGATTAAACTATTTCTATATTTTTAACCCTATACCCCACCATCTAAAAATTTACTGTTAAATAGTCATGATCTTATCCTATAACATGTATTGAAATGTGTGTAACTAACATGTGGCTAACATAAAATTTAATTAAATAATATGATCATATATTTATATTAATATTGGTGGTAGGGTCAATGTAAATTATTTCCTTAGTATAGTTAGAGTATATATATGAGGTAGTAGTTATATTTCATCATCATATTGTGAATTATGTTTTTATCATAAGGTTTTGGAATTTGGACCCTCAAAGTTTCTCATCATTTATTAATATATTATATTATATTTTAGTCATATTCTTGATCTATTATTGTGAATTTTATTTATTTGTGTAGAAATTTAATTACAAGTGGTATTTGTAGATATTAAAATTTGCTCATGAGTACTTGATAATGTCAGCTTTGGTTAACACTTAATTTAATTGACTTGAGTACTTAGATTGGTCCTATTTCTCAACCTCACTCTATTATTAGTACTTGTATGGACCCATCCCTTATAGTAAAATTTACACTATATAAAATATTCTAAATTTATATGAAAAATCTCTAAGCATTTATATGGACATTCCAAATCTTTGAGATCATATGTCACCCTTTAGGTTAAAATTGACCCAAATGGGTTGAGATCGTTAGTCGATCCCATCTTTTACGGGTCAATCTTGTCTCTTACACAATAATGACTCTTTTTCAAAGTTAAACCCTCTCTTACATTTTGGATTGTATTTTTATGATATGTAGCATTAGGTTTCACCGATGTGGATTGCTATAAAATCACTTATAATCCACTTAGCTTGATACTTATAAATTTAACTATTTAGGCACATTATACTATTGCACACTGAGAAAAGCTTTTTTATACTTTGCGAATTCAATTAAATTTAACTAAATCATATCTTAACCATGTCAAAAGCCTATTCTATCTGATTCAAGAAAAACATTATCAAGTATTCAATCCATCTCTAGAGGCATACACGTATTAAAGGAGAAAAATTACATTAAAACTATATGTGGGACAAATACATGGGCTTGAATTCACTCCTTGGAATATTGGATAGATAAGAAACATTCAATCATCGTGGGGGTGTTTAGGGATATCTCATCCCATTACACTCTTCCCTCTTTTTGTAGGATTTAGCCATCACAAACCTTATGGGGTTTCAACCTTAAAGAGGTCATTCATAGGTCATATATACACATGTAAAGGTCAAAAAATTTCATACGTGTATTTATAATAAGGACATGTGACTGTGCCATCAATTTCCTCTTTTTTCATGCATATTAAGATCAAAACATAGATGATAATAATGACAGTTGATGCTAAATAATTCTAATCAGTTTTAACCTAGAACAATGAAATCTATTATTTTAATTTCATGCACATAATTAATAAGAGCTGGTCATTTCTATCTATCTTTTAGTCACACATAGTCAACCTAATGGGTAGAAACTAAGTCTTCTTTATGTTTTTCATAGTTAGATTTTTTTATTCAATTTTGTTTTATCCATTTCATTAATTTACTTTCATTATGCTAGTTTCAAGTCATTCCAACCCTTCAATTCATTTTATCTTAATTAGATTTAATACATAAGTTAATTCCAAATTTTGATAAAATATATTGTTAAAATCATAATTTTATTTGAGCATTGTTTAATTTTTTTTTATTTTAGGTTTTAGATAAATTATCAAGCATCTAACACTAAAATAAATTTATTTCAACCTTGGATATAATATCTGACAATAAATAATTTTCTTTTGACTTTGTATTCAATATATGACATTGAAACACTTTATTTTGACCTCAGATTTGATATTTGACATTGAAAACAATTTGTTTTGACCTTGGATTTCAAAGGAATTTACTAACCTCCACATAAAATTGTTTTTTCTTTTTTTTAGGAGTTAAATTTTTAATTTTTGTTACTTTATTCTCAATTTGAAAATAATATATGGCTATATTGGATGAGCATTTTTTGATTCATGCTTCTCTAGTTTTTATTACATGTTGTCTTCCCTTAACAAGGGACATCTCTAATTATCTTGTAATAAAATAAACCAAATCACATGTTAAGATATAAACACTATTAATTATTTTTTTCTAAATTCAATTATAACATAAGAACAAGAGTATCCATATATTCAGGATGTTATAAAGCATACTATTGTAGATAATATTTTGTGATTATGTATCACCTCAGTTTTGTATACTTGGAAAGCTTAGACTTTGGTTGTTCCTCTCAGTTTTACACTTTCATTGCTTCTACAAGCCTTGTATTTTCTATATATTGTGCGTATTGGCATATATATTATAATGATCAATATTATGTTATTGATAAAAACATTATATCTTTCATATAATAATTAAAATGTACTTTCTTGCACCTTTTCAAGTTTTGATCATGTACATATTCTCTTACTCCATCGATGCTAACATCCAAGTTAGAAAGTAACATCAATGCTATTATCCTATCCTAACGTAAGTGTCTAGTGCCTTAAATTAATCCAATTTTTCAATTAAATTTATCCTAATGGTCGACCTAAGTTATTTAGTTTGATTTATTACTCTAAAGGGATTGATATAAATGAAAGATCAACCCCCATTCATTCCTCACATATAAAAGACCAAAGAGACCAATGCACTTATCAAAAATCACTTAATTAATCATTAAATTTATCAAAGATATCCTATTTCCATACCATTTATATGTACAACCCATATAGAAGTCTAAAGTACTGAAGGAGCAATCATAAGGTCTTATTTACCAAGTTACAAGTTAGGTCACTGTTATACTTTATTTACACACATTGCATGATTCACACATAAGCCAACACATAGGGGCAAACTACATTAGTCTGAGACCCTCTTTAGAGTATTGGATATGTAAGTATAATAATTTTACTACTTGGTCATTGGGATAAACTTGACACTATATGCCTACAAACCCATTTTCTCTAAGGTCACATTAAAGATGGAAAACTTGGGTTTTACCATTTCACAAGGAGTGACACTTCATGACCTAGATATGAATGCACTAGAGTGAAGGTGAAGCCAAACATAGAAACATCTAGCTGTTTGCATCCTATTTTAATAGATATTCCATATAAGACACTATCATTAGACTCAAATAATAGTGTTGATATAACCATCCAGGGTTGATGTAACTATCTAGATTGCAAGAGACACTAGATCCATAATTTGATAACTATTTTCCCACTTAGTTTTATTTTTTTACATATCCAAAATTGCATTATCATTATAAAAAGATAAATAATCTATTATTTGTCATTTCTATATCTATCCTAGTTATACTTTCCATATCTAGACTATCTTAACATAATAAATTTAATGCATGCTTATATCTAATTTAGACATTTAATTGGCTTGATATAGATTTGATTATCACCCTTATGCCATTTTATTTATATATTATCAACCCTAAGATTAAGATGAAATATACTACAACAACCTACTTCATTTTAGGGTTATACATTTGGTGAACCTAATCCATGTGAATTTAAATTTTTATGATTTCTAGTGTTTTAAACCAGCTAAGGTTTTAGATTGTTGTACTTTTTAATTTCCTACTTTTACTATTTTTAATGCAACCTAGGCATAGACCTATATTGGGGTATGTGTTTATTGAACATAGTGACCTTCCCTTCAACCCATCCAAGATGTCTCAAATTGATGAGGGATCTCATACCTTGGATCATAATGATACCCACATGGACAATGAACAAAATGATGATAGGGTTATCATAAAAGAAAATTCTAATAATGAAAATCAAGAAAAAAATGAAAATGCATAATTACACCTAGATTAAGTGCGTGTAATTGATTTATTTTATGACCACATTCGATATAATTTCCAATATCTTGATAAGATATTAAAATTTATACTTGAATCCAAAAATTCAAAAAATTTAATGGGCACCCCCTCCCTTAAACACACTAAAACTAAATACATCTAATGGGGGTAGAAATTATGTGTTTAAAACTTTGTTCCCTAAAACTACTATTGATACATCTATTATGGACCTACCTATTATTTCAACATAAATACTAGTTTTAATGCATATTAATACTTAAAACATGTTTTGATCCCCTTTGGTGACTACTTAAGTTGCTAATCTATCTCCCACTAGGCCTATAATTCAATCATTCCTTCAAGTTATAAAAACCTTGGAAGACAAGATTAAAAACATTGAACAAAAAGATTTAAAATCCCTTCATGTTATAGATTCACAAGATGTATTTCATAACCTTCTTGCACTTTAAATCTCATTACACCCTTTTCCAATTGGTTTTTTGCACCTAATTTCACATTTTATGATGGCAAGGGTGATCTTAAACAACATCTTTGAACCTTTTATACAACATGCCTTGACTATGCTTCCAATGATAAAATTTTAACCAAATTATTTCCAAGAAGTATCAATGACTATGATTTGAGATGGTTCTATGATCTACCTCTCTAATCTTTAAAAGCATTCAAACCTCTTATGAACCAATTTTTAGCACACTTTTCTATTAATATTTCTAAAAAGGTTTCTTATGCAAAAATTTCCAAAATTAGACAAGGAAATAATGAACCTATCACTGACTATGTCTTGAGATAGATAATGATAGGAAAAATGAAAAATCGTATGGTAGATAAAGAGTTACAAGATATATTAAAATAAAGTTTACTTTATTCTTTATATGAGTCTATTATATTTAAGAAGTTTCAATCTTTTGATGACTTATGCCATCTTGTATGAGATCGTGAAATTAAGCTTATATCATTGAATAATATCAATTATGTATAAAACACACTAGATGCATATACATCTAGTAAAATTTTTACAATCAAACCAAGTTATAAGGGAAAACTTCCTGAGCCTAAAAAATAAGCAACTACCATAGTTAACATAGTTTCACGATAGCCTAATCGACTTTTCTTATCTAATGCATAAAGGAAACAATTTACATGTTTATATGAGTCCCAGATTCATTACTCTTGTGGTTATTAGAGTGTAAGCTTATATCTTTCCCTCATCCTATTGAGGTTGATATGAGATAACCTCTACCCAAGGGATATGATGTAAATGCTTATTGTTGTTTTCATCAAAGACTAGGACATTCTACGAGTAGATGCTTTATCTTGAAGCAAAAGGTCCAAGATATTATTGATGACCAAAATATTTCATTCAAGGACCCTTTAAAGGAATTAGGTTTACAATCTGGTGATCACCATAGAAATAAAATATTTAAGAATCCTTTGTAAGACAATTCTAAAAAGGAACTAGAAGTCCAAATGGCATATAATGCACATCCTCCTCCATCACATTAAATAGACTCACTAGATGGGATTATTGGTACTTACATGTGACATATACCTCCTATGGTTCAAATATATTCTATTTCCTTTGATGAAAATGAAATTGATGATGATGACTCTGATATTCATTCCCTATTCATTTGAGCATACCTTAATAAACACCCCATACACAATGTTATGATTGATAATGGTGCAAGAATTTTTTTTAAAGCATGTATAATACCCCTGTGTTAAATCACTATACCCATATCATCTTATTGCATATGTCATGAGTGGTGATGCTTTTAGGTGTGTATAAAAATTGATGAGAGTTATTTGGTTTTATCCTAGATGCATTCATATTTTATTATATGTGTGGTTATATTCTATGGACTTCATTGTTTTGGGATTGATAGGTGATTTTATAGGACTAACCTAGGATTATGATTTAGTTGTAATATAATTGTGTGTATATATATATATATATATATATATATATATATATATATATATATATATATATATATATATATATATATATATATATATATATATATATATATATATATATGATTGTTCATATTACTATTACTGATTATTTTATTTGATGATCTCTACATATCAGTAGTATGTGATATTTTATATTGATTATCTTAGAGTGATAATTTTAGTCCCCAAATATAAGCTTATTATTAAATATAGTTTTAATAATTCATTTTTTATAATTATATAATTATTACCAACATAATACCAATCACAAGTAAGTTCCTCTATGTAGGCATGGAGTGAGATTATGCAATGAAGAGATATATTGGTTCTTTAGGGTAATTATTATCAGAGGTCAATCAACTAGTTTTCATAAATATTTAACCAGTTACCATAAATATACAATGGATTACTCTATTTAAAAGTGAATAAATAAATAATGGATTTATAAATCAAATTTATTGAGGTAATTATTATTCATTATATAATTAATTCAATACTTTAAACAATCATGATACCCTAACTTGTTATTATCTTGTTAATGTATATGTTTTTATATTTATGTGAGACTCTAGTTTGTTAATTGTCTTGTTATCACATTTTTGTTTTCCCATGTAAATGTATTAGAATATTTGGAGGCACAAGGTTCCTCACTCTATATGTTATTATTTGGCATAGACTCTGATTAGATAGATTGGTATATTGATTTGTATGTGAGTTTACTAGCATGATTATGTGAGGCAAAAATATTTGGATATTGATATTATATGGTATGGTTATTCTCTCATGATTATTATGGATGCTTTTATGAAATTAATAATGAGTCATGACTATTAAATTATAGTCCTCATGTGACATGGTTATATGCTTATACATGCTTCATATTATTTAAATAGGGATTATTTTCATGGATGTATTTGATGTTTACAATGAGTGTATAGGAGACAGGTAGCTAAAGGCAAGATTACGATGGACTCAAATGTGCTCACATTGCATATGCACTTTTAGGACCATCCTAAAACCCTTTTAAACCTTGACCTTTCATGTTGCACTATTTATTATGAATTTTTATGTTACAAGTTATTATTTTCTCCTTTCTTTTAATTGCTTTTATTGAATTGATTAGTTTTACCCATGACCCTAAACCCAATTTTAACCCTAATTGAGGTTAGTTAACCATATTATTGGGTTGGGTTAACCCATAAACCCAACCCTAGGTGAAATTTAGGATTTAGTCTTAGGGTCAATTTTTGAGTAGTGCGCATGACATGAAAAACATGGTTTTTCATATGGTTTTGGGGCACAACCACAACCCCATTATGAAAGTGCAAATATTTTAGGGGTGGCCATTACTGGCCTCTCAAATAACATATATAATTCTTAATATATTTATTTACTTTTATTAAGTACATGATGAGTTGGATTACATGACCAGACTTTCCAACCAAGTGAGTGGGTTTGAAAGTTATTTTAGAAAAGTAGGTGTTTCGGTCATGGGCCTAGTCATGCACTTATATAGCTATCCAGGACAGATTTAGGATTGTTTAAATGAGGTGTAGGATTTGAATAATAATATAGAACTCAACATTTGAAAATTGACTATGCTAGTATCACTTCACATAAGGTGCAAGCCTTATGCTCTAACCTAAAGCACAATAGAGAATGAACTAGGGTTTGTGTCAGGCTAGTTGTGCCATGGTGCAACTCTATCCTTTAGGGATTTTGGTTAGTGAAATGATGGTTGTGGATTCATGGGTGTAAGTGATCTTGGGATGGGGAAAATTGACTGTCTATTAGGCACAAGCCTTTGGTAACCTTGGATTAACAACATTCAGTCACTTGAGGGGGAACTAGGTATCTAGTTGAGGGACTTAGGCATAGGTTTGCACTTAGGTGTTGGTATATTTGTAAGGCATAGGGTATTGACCATACTTATAAAATTTCATATATCAAGTGTGGGACTCCTCATTATATAAAGGCATACCATAGACAAGCTACATTAGAAGCTCACAAGATCTCAACACACATTCGATAGAATCAAGCATTCAATCCATTAAACATTGCACAAAACTTCATCATTAACTAAGTTCAACAATAATAAATTTATATATAAATAGGAATTGAGAAAATGCTTGTCTTGAGATAATAAAGGCCTAGAGGCTCACATGTAAGATTATAAATTATAATGGGGAACACTAAAGGCACCCAAACTAACTCTAGGTCTAAAATGCAAACATAGAATTTGGAGCCAATTTTCTAAAACTTCGCGACTCAAAATGTTATCCTCTTTGCTAACTAGACTCTGCTTCCTTTTATAGTGCTTTGAGGTGTTTCAGGTTTTTGAAGAATAAAACACATCAATTTTTGAGCTAGCACTAGAGGTACTCATATTATTAACTCCATTATGCTACCTTAATTAGCCATCACTGTCCCATGTGCCCACTTCCCAATGATGATTGAGCCAAAAAAGACTTATTATCCACTTGATATTTGGTGCCACTAGATGAAAAAATAGAAATCATGAAAAGTGATTACATCATGCCTAAATGTCTATTATGTTGGCATAAATCCTATACTTAGATGGATTTGGGGCCCAATATTACCCCATATAAAATTATTAGTTCATCTTTGGACTAATATTTCAACACCTTAGGTGCACAAAAATCGGTCACACACTCCTTTAGTTCTACTCTAAAGTCCTTAAAACCCTATATTGTGATCTTGATTTCTTCTATAGTGCTATATATCTATGTGGAGGTGGTGATGAGGGTGAGCATGTCAATTTTCTCTAGCTCACTTTGAATGGCCTATAACCTTTCCTTCACCTTTTTTAAGCCTCCATTAAGGATTTATCCTTTCTCACAAGATTTTATTTACAATACATATAAGAGTTATCCCAAGTCCTACTCCTGGGTCTTGATTTAGGCACTCAAAGTATTGATGTACACCATGATTTGAGCACACTCGACCCTGATCATAGTGTATGCCTTTGACATAAATACATACTTTTATCCTTTTTCCTTTTTGAGGCATACATTAATGAATGAATCTTGGGTGGAGAAGTTGTAAAATATTCATTAGTTACTTCTACTCCCTCTTCCAACTTTGTGAAGAGGTCTTCTACCTTTTTGAGTTTTGTAATGATCTCTTACTTGATGCTGCTATAAAATTCCTCTTCTTATTCTTCTTCTAGATTTGATCTCACCTTTAAATTTAGGAGCATCTAATCCACTAGTGCACACACTTTATTGACCTGTAAAAAATTTTAAGTGTCGATGCAATCTAGGAGAGTTGGCTTGACTTTCTCCATGTGCTCGACTAGTTGTTACAATTTGAATCTTATGGATTTGTTATTTTCTTCTTCTTCTTCTTCTTCTAGTGAGATCTTCTTCCATCTCAAGGCTCTAACATCATTGATGATTTTATTTCATGCTACCTCAAAATATATTTAGAGGAGGGCATTAGCCAAATTTACTAGATTCATGGTATAGGGGTTGATAGGAAGTGAGCCTTTCCCTTCCTTTAGTTGGTCTACACTAAGGATTGCCTTTTGTGGTACCTTAAATTAGGGTTCATCCATATAATTGTCAAGGTAAAAGGATAAGTACTAGTGCATTAGTGCCATAGTAGATCCCAGGGGCATATACTCCATCATGTAATAGTTCTCATCTATGAACCACTTATGTGCCTTCTCTTATAGGTTGTGTCTAACTTCCTCTTCTTAGATAACCATATCCATTTGATTTGGATCTTCTTCATTAGAGCTAGTGCCTTCCTCGATATTTTTCTAGTAAAGGTTTTTCATTAGACTTATCCACTTCATCTAGTTATTCCTACTCTTTGGTGCCAGCTTCTCCCTCCTGAGTGCACTAGATTTTAAATGTGCTCTTTGTTTGCTTCTATAAGGCACTAGTAACACCTTCCTTGTCTCTAGGCTCCCCTTCACTACTTGGGTGCATATATGGTGTGTTTTCCTCCACTATGATGGTGGGGATGCTAGGCACCTCTACTACTTTGTACTTTATAGGTTTCATGACTACATAACCCTCTTTTCTTCCATCTCTTTCCTAGAATTTTACTTTTCAATCTTCTTTATCTTTACCTTCCTCTTTTTCATGATCACAACTATGTTTTCCTCCTTGGTCCTTATCTCCTTAGCCTTGACTTTGTCAATTTTTGCCTATGTCATGACCTTGGCCTTCATGTCCTCCCTTTTTCATTATAACTCCAACACCACTTATATATGGTCTTTACTAAGGCCCATTTCTATCCATCGGTACCTCTTCTCCTTCTCAGATTATAGAAGCTATTTTGTGGGTTCTAAGGTTGGTGTGCTTGATGGTTTTACTTGCCCAAATGCAACAAAAATGTCATCTTGAAGAGCTTCATGATTTTATTTAGTTTTGGTATCTTCCTCTATCTATTATTCTTGGATGATATATACTTTCATCCCTCCTTATTCTTCATCTTCTTCTATCCATTACACTTATACTTTTTATTACACCTCTTGCACCTCCATTTATACCAAGGTTATCATAGGCATCACCATTGGTCCCTTAGACTTTTTTTTAAATTTTCCCTTGGCTTGGGTGAGGCATTTGTTGGCATGAAGACCTTACACTTCTTCTTTCATGTAGAGGGGGTAGATTCATCTTAGAAGGTGATTTAAAATGAAGGTGATCTTGTATTTTATCCAAGGTTTCTCCCCACTTCTTCTGAGGGTATTTTCTTGGTGATGCTAGAGCTAAATCTCCTTCTTCACTAAAATGAAGGGGGAGATCATCATCTTTTCCCATGGGTGCACCCTTTTTCCTTAGCTTCATCTCATAGAAGAGACTATGAATATGACCAAGGATGTATTATATTTCAAGGGGATAGATGTTATTGGCCTCTAAATCATCCTCCTCATATTTGGTTGCCTTGCCCCCTAAGTGCACATATTGATGCCTCAACTTGCATATTTATGCATCCACCATTTTTATTGGGATATTTACCTAATATGCATTCGGGATTATTCATAGTGCCTCTCTAAATTACTTGGATGAAAATGAATAAGATATTTTTAACCACCCCAAGCAATTCCCATCTATGAGCACCAATTAAATGATGTTGAATTACTTTATGACAGTGAAATTTTCCATTCTAAAGACACTCTAATGGAGTTTATCCAATATGTACCATTATTCTTTGAATGCTTCAATGTACCAAGTGCACCATCCCATTACATGGGCTTTATAATTTAAGGTGAAAGTAGGGGAAAGTGAAGTTTTGATATTTTAGTGCTAGGGAGTCATTATGTGATAAGTTGACCCACAAGTTGTATTCATCACCATCAAACACTTTTATCTCTTCCATCACAATCAAGATAAATATGAAACCCAAACAAAAGGTCTCTTTCATTATGTTGCATTTGAGCATGTTCTTGATTATATCCTCTATGATGAACTTGGAGATATTGAATTTTATCCCCTATATTATGTTGTAGACAATGCATAGGTAGGTCTTTGTCACATCCACACACCAGCCACTTGGGCATAGATTCAAACTCACTAAGCATGCATCTACCCTTATCTTGAGATTGTTAATGTCCTTACTTACGAATAAAAAGCCTCCTTTGTAGTAACCTAGGAGTTTCACAACCATTTTAACTTTGGCTTCATCTACCATCATCTATTATATGTCTATACCAAAGCTTAAGATTCTAGGGATTTGACTGATGAGGTTTAAAAATAGCTTCATACACCTCCCTCAGAAATAGAACTGGTCCCTATGGATGTGTGAGAGGAGTAAATACACAAGTTCTTTTAGATTTATAAACTTGGCAACTCATATAGTTATGTCACATTGGTGGTCATCAGTTTATCCTAGATAGAGACATCAAATAGTGATGCACTTTGTAGAGTATTTGCCCTTGTGTCTACCAACCAATCATATGCTAGGTCATTCCCATTGCTAGAGATTTAGTAGTTGTAATCTTTTAGCTGGCAATTGTACATGAATGATGCCCAATTTTTTCTTATTAACACCTCTTCAAGAAACTAAATCTCTTGGTAGAATATCTTCTCAAACACCTCTAACTTGATTTGGGTGACTCTCACTCCTACTAGAAACACTATTGTCTTTATCATGATAGATTATATTACTAGTCATGCTCTCTTAGCATCTTTTTATGCCTACTGTAGGCTTGAAATCATCCACTTTTTCTCCATTCTAAATCTACTAGTGTCAAACCATGGTCTATTGATCTTGTTGAAACCTTCAATATTTATTGGAATTTCACATATTCATGAGGTTTGTGACTATATGTTCGTATCTCAAGCTTCGTGTAATGAATATGATAGCGTTGACATCACCTTAGTTTTTAGCTACTTGGTTTTCACCTAATTCATGATCCTTTTTTTCCTCTATCAATCTTATAAGAAACATAATTTGTTTCTTTATACAGTCATTTTCTTTTGGAATTTAAGGGTGCTTAGGGTCTGTCTATAGTAGGGTTGCATTGGTTTAACTCTTTAGTTCAGTAGTTTTTATCTATTTGTCTATTTAAAATTCAAATTAGCACAAGGTTTGTAACTAGATATAGTTAATTGTTCACTAATTTATACCTCTATTCTCATATACCACTTTAATTATGGTTGATTAATGTCATAGAAAACCTAAAATCCTTGGGATTTTCTATGCCTCATAAAATATACAAAAATATTATGTTAAAAGTACATTAAATGTGGATCTTTATGCCTCCACCAGTACCTTATTAACTTATTCTAGCAAATTTGTAGTGAAGTGACATGTAGTTTAAATGGTTACTTCCTACCTCATTTTGGGTGGATGTCAGCTTGCTTTGATGATCTTCTCCTATGCTTTGTTTTATTTGGCATGAACTTCACTTTTAATATGGTAACTTGGGTATAGTACTTCACATGCACATGCTTCAGTCTCCTTGGTCCCATTTAATTTTCCAACTATGACTCTATTTCAAGCATGCTTGTATATCTTAGTCAATTTCACTACACTTTTATCTTTTTGCCTTGGCCTTTCCTACCCCATATAAATCCCTTGTGTTGGCCCTCTAGTGTAACATTATTATATAATTTCTTGTCTATGATCATGTTATGCATCTTCACTCTATTGTGTGTGACTCTCTAGATTCACATTTCTATAATTCCAATAGTTTCATGCACCCATAAAATTAGGTGTTTGGTGTAGGTGCTTAGGAAACAATCTTGCTTGACTCACTCGACTAGAATTATGCTTGGAAGCATTGAACTAGCCCTTTTACAGGCCTAAAGATGCCATGATTATTGAATCTTGTGCATGAATATCTGGTGCACCTTGTGTCTAACTCTAAAAAAATTCATGTACCCATAACTTAGGTGTCTGGCCTTAGGCACTCAAAGATAATATGTAATCGACTCACCTAACTAAAATTATGCATGAAAATGCTAGATCATTCTACTGGTGGCCTTAACACACCACTTATTCACCACCACATCAAAATTACAAACACACACAAAAAATTAACTTGTTTATCTTGAACTAAACTTTATTCTAGTCACTCAATATAATCAACTCATGGCCAAGAAGTTAGTGTATGATGATATAGTCACCCTTCTATTACCAATACAATTTTAATTGATTGCCATTGAAATGCCCAAGGAATATTTCACCTGATAATGTGCTCACCTTACATGTGCCTATCTCTAAAATGCTATGGATAATATATGGGCACATATAACTTATCTATAGATTACCTAGGTACTTGATATACTTGGATTTATGGAGAAAAATTAATGCCTCTTTTGTTATCACCTTTTGATTTATATGTTTATCATGTCAGAGCTTCTGGCATGTTTTTTCTATCTATTGAATTTACTTTGCTTGGGCATGCACCTCACCTAAGTGAACTAATTTTTATAGCCTTACATTCAGTGGCTCTTGGTTATCTAACCAACCAATACACATGATGTACAATGATGGCACTAAGAACTCCATTGGTAGGATTTCCTCAATGCCAAACACCAATTGAAATGGTCTAGTCTTATTCAAGTACTTATAGGCTATATGATATGACCATAACACCATCGATACTTGATCATCCCAATCCTTATGACACATCACATATATTGTTTAGGTACATTCATAGGATCTTGTATAATGCCTCAGATGTGCCATTCACTTAAGGATGATAAGGCATTATCTTGTATTGTGCCACCATGTACTCTATTAGTAGGATCTACATAGTCTCATTAATAAAGTGTGAACCCCTATTGCTAGTCAAGCTGATTGGGCACCCATATTTACTTATGATGTTCTCCCATATGAAACTTATGGTTATAGTGGATGTGTAGTTTTTGGTTGGCATGGCCTTAGCCCACTTGGCGAAATAGTTAGTGACCACTAGAATGTACCTCACACATGTGTACCTTATTATGTGGGTAATGGGCCCAACAAAGTCAATGGCCCATTTCTTGAATAGAACTTGGGGAAGAATGGGGATGAGAGGCTTCTCATCCTAGTGGTTGGGATTCCCTATCTATTGGTATATGTCATATGACTTGGCACAATCTTTCACATCCTAAAATAGGCTTGGCCACCATAAGCCTGACTGTAACACCTTATGTGTCATTGCATATCCTACATAATATCCTCCTACTATCCCCTCATGTACCACATGTAAGATGGATTCCATTTCATTCTCCAAGACACATTAGTACATAACTTCATCTTGACCTAGTTTGTATAGTTCCCTACTAATGAGATAAAAAAGGGTAGTGCGAACTACCAACTATTTCTTTTCTTTTATTGTCATTATTTGGGGTATAGATCTAGATGTTAGAAAGGTAGATATCCTTACTAAGTCCTCAAGGGAGTGATGGATGATGTAAAATTTTTCATTTGGCATATCATCCTCAATTTGTGCTACTACATTTCCTGAGTCTATATGGGATAAATGGTCTGGCCCTACATTCTATTTTCTAGGTTTGACAATAATGGAAAACTAGAATTATTGAAATAGAATGATCCATTTGTAAATGTGCCCATGGGAATGGGATTATTTATGAGGTACTTAAGTGATTCATGATCTATGAAAAAGATGAATGAGGTCACCAACAAATATTATCTAAATTTCTCAAAGTTATAGACCATAATGAGCACCTCATACTTAGTTGTGGTATAGTTTTTCTATACCTTTGTTAATTTTATGCTAGTGAAGGAGATGGGATGATCCATTTTGCCTTCACCATGTTGTACCAAGATTACACCAATCATAGAGCTAGAAGCATCAACATAGATTTAGAAAGGGGTCATATAGTCAGGAAATTGTAAGATAGGTGCACTAGCTAATCTAATCTTCATGGTATTAAAGGCATCTTCTTGCACTTTTCCCCAGTAGGATAGGCCATCCTTATGCAAAATCTCTTATAATGGTGCCATAATATTTGTATATATCCTTATTAAGTTTATATAATATCCATAGTGGCTAAGAAAGGCATAAATGTCTTTCTATGTGGAAAGAGTATGGAGCTAAATGATGATGGCAATCTTCACTAGATCAATGAGCAAAACTTCCTTACAGATGATGTGCCCAAGCAGGGTTCCAAATAGTGTTGCAAAGACACATGTTTTTAGGTTTAAGGATATCTAAAGATATATACAACTCTCAAACATTATATGTAGGTTGTTTTAATGGTCTTTGATGAGGTCATACACCATTCAGTCATCTAGGTAAACTTGGAGGCACCTATGGATGAAGTATTTGAACATCGTGATCACCACTCTAGAGAACATGACTGGCACATTGTTAATTATAAAAGGAATAAAATTATAATAAAAAAACCCAATTTAGTTCCAAAGGTTGTTTTGGGCTCATCCTCCTCCTCAATCTAGACTTAGTGGTAGCTATAAAACCCATCAATAAAGGTGTAGATCTTGTAACCTATGATGTCTTCTAGGACTTCATTATTGAACAGGGTTAGGAAGGGGTCATTAATGTAGGTGGCATTAAAAAATATATAATTGATTAAAATGTGAATGCACCCATCTTTATTGATGATTATTACCATTAGGATCACCCATTTAGACTCTTACATAGGGTAAATGACCCCTACAACCAGCATTGCATTAATCTATATTTTGACCTTGGTGCAGAGGTTGGGATTCATATTTTAGGGGGAATTTTTAACTAGTCTTGTGCCATTGATTATTTTTATGCTCATCTCCCAAGGCATGGGTGGGTGCCCTTTATATCCTAATAAGTCTTAGGGAATAAGTCTTGAAACTCCTTTAGGAGGTCTATGATGCACATCATCTCTATGTCATACTAATATGCACCTAGAGTAGCCATCTTTGGCTCTCCTTCTATACTAATATCGACTTAGATGGTATTTAGTGGTGTGATGTATGATTTAATAATATCTTGGTGTGATTACCTAAATTATCAAGTTATCTATATTATCTCTATATGAAGATTGGTGGGGTCTTCTTTATTGGGAGTGTTATCATCTACATGGTGGATGAGCTTTTTTCTAGTGGTTAGCATTTTCCAATAGTGCTCCTTCCAAGTCTCATCATCTTCTTTGCTTGAGTCACTATTAATCATTTGTTCTTCAAAGAAATTTTTGAGTACTAACCCCTTTTCCTCAATCATGTCTTTTAGGTGCTCCTTAAGGATGGTGGTGTCCTTGAACACTACCCTCCAAATTACTTATAGTGTCTTGACTAACTCCAAGTTTTGTAAAGAAAAGGAGAAGGTGTGAAAAAACTTCTCCTTAAGGGCCTCGTAATTAGTTATCTATCAACATGTCTTGTTGACCAAATACCATGCTTATAACCATGTCTTCAGAGTATTGTAAAAGGTATACACCCATAAGTTCTTTAGAGTAGTTATGCCATAGTCAGTCTATGTCTCTTTGTATATGTGCACATGTACCATATGATCAGAGTTGATATAGTATGCTAAGATATCCAAGTTTTCATTACTCCTCTTGAATCTAGTACAAATGTATACCTTTACCTCTAGCAAATTTGGCAAGTTAGACCTTTGCATTGCCCACCAATGCATAATAGTGCTTCTTGAGGTATACACTAGTGAACCCATTCTATCTATCTCTTTGGGGATGCATGATTCAAGGTCATGGACATACCTTTACATTAGGTTTCTCCCTTCAAATTTTGGGAGCACTAAAATTATGCCTTTTTCTCAAGCAGATTACCCTCTTTACTTTTTCATGGTGTACATCACTTTGTAATGAAATCAATCTGGACCCAAATATTTCTCAAAGGATTTAGTGAATTTGCATGCACCAAATAATATATACAACTAGTGGCATCATAAGCTTCCTCAACCCAATAGTTGTAAGAAATGTCGATAGTGTTTAAGGATGACTGCCCATCCTTCTAAGAGAGTAATATTTGATTAGAAGAGTTGATATTATTGGTGCCTTACACCATGATGTTATATATATGATGGATCTCATCTTCCAAATAAACACTCTCCACATAAGGGGTTCCTTGGTCACTTGAAAGGGGAATCACTACCCTTTCCTTGCCATTTTTGAAGGTCATATATCACTTCTTGAGGCACATATCTACATTATTAGTTTAGCACCATGGCCTTCTTAGAATCACTGGATAGTTATCCTATTCAACCAACTTGATTAACTTAAAGTTAGTGTAGAATTTAACACCCATAATATCTATAATGGTTCCCTTCAAAATTCTAATCGACTATACTCAATTTTTATTGGCCATGAAGAGTACATGGGGAGAAGGCCTCAAGGCTAGCCTATCAATCTTTTCCCATGCATTATTGGTTAGGATATTGACCTCAACACTGGTGTTGATCAACACCTCATAGATGGACCATCCATTGATGGTGGTGTTCACTAGGAGTTATTGGTCATACTTTATGTTCTGGGTATGCTTGACTTATCGCACCCTTTCCATGCATGGCATGATAACTTCTATTGACTACCATCCTGTATGTTCTAGAAGTAAGTTTTTTAATATGAGAAGCATCCCTTCTATTTATAAGAGGAATAAGATTTCTATCAACTCTTATAAAATAACCTCTTATCCATCTTAATTTTTACAAGAGGTAGTAACTTTCACCTTTAGGTCTCACACCAATTGGAGCTCTCCTTATAGGTTCTATATCACACTCATGGCTTGATGTAATATGTCTTTTTGGTGCATAAGGTTTGGATAAGGCATGGATTTGGGTTCTATCTACATAATGCACTTAATGCAACTTAACATCCCATATTCTAGGTGTAACTCTAGTATTAGTGTAACTAATGTTTGTGTGACGAGTCTATTTTAAGTATTTGACTACACTTTAATTAACTCCATGAATGATAGATGTGAATTTAGAGCCCATTTCACCTCTTTAGGCTCATGGTTGATCATTATTTTTCCCTTGTTGATGTTCAACCTACCTTGGGTCATCTTTTTGTATAATTTAGGGAATTCTTTAACCTTGTGTATTCCTAAATAATACCCACACATTGGATGTGTAAGGTAGTCACACTAATAATGATTAGTTAAAATGCATGTGTAACATGATCATGGTGAAAAACTTCCTCCACCACATCCACCACCTTGCCATTTGGTGCTTATCTACATCCCATAGCTTATATTTTACTAGCCATAACCCTCATTTCTTTGGGATCTTTTCCATCTTGATCCTATCATTTTTTATCATGCACCCCTTCCCATATTCTCATACATCTCATCAATTACACAAAAATCAACTATGTTATGGGTATATGCATCACATAATTGATAATAGAAAGTTATACTAACATAATTGGTGTATTATGACAAAGGGTATTTGTGAACATCATGCACCTTTTAATGAACTTCACAGGTAAGGAGAAGTGTGTGCATATTATTTTGATGGTAGTTATTTCTATTATGGCCCTCCATCTTGAAATCTATGCACCACAACATGCTTTAAGAATCTTGAGATGAACTAGTGATCAAATTTTGTAGTTGAGAGGCCATAGACATAATATACACCTCTATAAAAGGGATAATTATTTTATCGACACTCCCAAATACCTCAACTCTAAGTGCAGCTTCAAGTGCTTCCCAAGGTTTTATGAATATTTTAGTGGATAGAGCCCTTTTGAAAGGTAATATAAATATTCCAATAAACCATTGTCCACGCTAGGAGCGATGAATATCATAAGGGAGCTTGGAAAGGAGAGTATTGAATCTAGCATCATACAAATGCATGCTCTTTATTAATCCTTAGATAATCTCCTTGAGCATAGTGATGCTCTATTGCTCAAACTCAAGTATATCAAACTCCTTCAAAAAGGTTTCCTTTAAGGTGTTGTAATCAACCATAACTTAGTTAGGATCAAACTTATTATACCAAGTATGGGTGAAATCAAGTAAGGTTGTCATAAATTGGGTTACTTTATGCTTAGATTGGGTTATTCCCTGAGCATGCCATTATAATTCACACTTGAGCACATGATCTATGGCATTATCCATGCCTCGATACTCAAGTAGGTGCGTGGCCATCTCATAATAAATTTGGGGCTAGACAGTAGCTAGTTTCTAAGGCACTTGTCCTTTGGCACTTATCCTCCTAGCACTTATCTTGGCATTAGTCTTCCAAGACATCTAGCCACTAGGCCAAGCACTAGTCCCGTGGTTACTACTGGTGCCATAGAAGATGATGGAATTGTACTACTAATAAGTGACACAGAGCTACTTCCTCTAGGATATTTCCTAGGCTATATAGCTGACATTAGTTGGACTAGGGTGCTTGTACTCATATTCTATCTAGTCAGCATAATACCTTAACATCTAGAGGTATCTTCAATTACCTCTTCATAAGGGAAAACCTATTCAATCATAAAGTTTTGGTCCAAATTTGTAAAATGATCAAAGTCTGAATTGATAATGGGGTCAATTATCAATCTTATATCTTCTTGTGGGGGATCTAGTGCATGAAATCACATCATAGGTTTAAAAGGGGTAGGTTCATTTGATACATATCCAATGTTCAATTTTTATAGGAATCCCAAAAATTCACCTTATAACTATGGAGCTTGTTCCATGGATTTAATGGTTCCTTCCTCTAGGCACTACTACCATTCAAGATATCCTTCCCCATGCCCTTCCCCCTCACTATGGGTCCTCTCAACAATTCTAGGTTCCATATTTTTGATCATCTTATGACTCCTTTTGATATAAGCCTATTTCCTTAGCTCTAAGGTGTCAATATACTAGTCCCATTCTATTATGCCTCACCTCCATGCCCCCTTATTTTCTATTTCACTATTCATATGCAAGAGGACTTTAGCCTTCCATACTCATAGTATCAAAGCTATAATCCACCATTAAATTCTTGAGTTCAGTGCCAAGTTCTTTCACAAACATGCCTTTGGGTTCATTTAAGAATTTATATTCTACTTATTTAGGGTAGGAGTACATCAATACTATGAACTTAAGCATGTAGCTATTTAGCGCCCCTTACCACCATTTGTCTATGACTCTAGTCTAGGTGGCATCTAAGTTATCAATCCTCTGTAAGAACTCTTTCATCCACTTGAGGTAGTATCTGTAGCTTCAAATTATATGTTGTATACACATCCAACCATTAATACACTTGCTTTGATATTTCACAAAATAAAACCTCATACAGGGAATCATACAAGTGGTTCTGGACCCACTTCCTTGGGTTCTATCCTCTACAAGTTGGATGCCTTAGCATAAAGCTATCTTCTACTCATTCTATCCAACACTCTATATTCTTGAGGAAGAGGCAAAGCATTATCATAGTACACCATTGCAGCAATAAAATTCAACACATCCTGACAATGAAACTAAAATGTTGTAGAAAAGTAGGTGTTTCGATCATGGGCCTAGTCATGTGCTTATATAGCTATCTAGGTCAGATTTAGGCTTGTTATAATGAGGTGTATGCCTTGAATAATATTATAATTCTCAATATTTGACACTTGAATATGTTGACATGACTTCATATAAGTTGAAATCCTTATGTTCGCACCTAAAGCACATTAGAGAAGGGATCTTGGTTTGTGTTGGGCTAGTTGTGCCATGGCACAACTCTATCCTTCAAGGATTTTGGTTAATGCAATGATGGTTAGCATTAATGGGTATAAGCCATCCTAGGATGGGGGAAAATTGACTATATATTAGGTGCAAGCCTTTGGTAACATTGGCTTAACAACATTAAGGTGCTTGAGGGGGAACTGGGTATCTAGTTGAGGGACTTAGGTATAGGTTTACACGTAGGTGCAGGTATCATTACAAGGTGTAGGGTCTTAAACATACTTATAACATGAAATATATCATGTATGGGGGTCCTCATTAGCTACATGATGCCATAGTTGAGTTATATTATAAGTTCACTAGATCTAAACACACATTCTATACAATCGAACATTTAATCCATTAAACATTGCACAAAGCTTCATCACTAACTAAGTTCAAAAACAACACATTTATATATAAATAAGAACTAAAAATATTCTTGTTTTGAGATACTTAAGGCCCAAAGGCTTATAGAAAATCTTGGAAATTACAATGGGGAACACTAATGGCATCCCAAACTAACTCTAGGTTTAAAATGTGAACATAGAATCTAGAACCAATCTGCTAGAGCTTCGCTACTCCAAATGTTCTCCTCCTTGATAACTAGACTATGATTCCTTTGATAGTGCTTTGGGTCATCTTAGGTTCCTGAATAATGAATAATGTTTATCATTGAGATGTTATTGGAGGTACTCATATTGTTAGCTCAACTACACTATCTTAATGATCCATTGCTATCCCATGCACCCACTTCCCAATGAAGGTTGAGCCAAAAAGGAGTTATCAATCACTTGCTAGTTGGTAAAACTAGATGATAAAATAAAAATCATGACAAGTGATTGTCTCATGCCTAAATTTCTATTATGCTGGCATGGATCCTATACTTAGATGGATTTGGGGCCCAACAAAAGTTGATCTTGATGGTTGACTTTTTTAGTGGCTTTTAAATACTTTTTAGAAATAAATGACCCATATTTGTCCTATATTCTTCTCCACTTTCTAAAGTTTTTATATTTTATTTTAAGTGGATTATATGATTTGGGTGTGCATGATCCACCCATTTGAATGGGGGAATATGTTGAGTTTTATTTATGGATTTTATTGGAAAGTAATTATGGAGAGGGGTGGCATCCTTGGGTGGAGGATGGAAACATGGCATCCTCCTATTTGACATTATTATTGAATGATCTCTATTTAAAGGAAGGTGTTTTATTCATTTTGGTTCATGAAATTTTAGGTAGAGAATTGGGAGAGTGATTTTTCTTGGGGAAGAAGAATTGTGAAGGTAATTTCAACCAAGCTTGGATTGAGGTAGGTTTTCTTGTATTCTTATTTATTTTCTCAATTAATTCATATCTTATTTATAAGTTTTTTGATACTTTATTTATGGAATTGATAATGAGTTTCATGTTAGCTTCAGTTATGGCTTTCTTTTTCCTTGGGGAAGATAAATGTTCTTATCTTAATGTGATTTTATTTCATGTTATTGATAAATAATTTTTTCCTTGAAGAAATTTCTCTTGTTATTGGTTTTATTTGCTTTGGGTTTAATTAGCACCCCTATGCCATCCTTTGGGATATGCATATGTGTATGTGTGGGGGAGTGACATAGAAAACTTGCTCATGGATTGATATTCAAGCCCTCTCTTTCCTCAGTGGCAAAACTTACTTGAGTTTTGGAATAACCTTTAGAGAAAGTTGAAAAGCCACTCTCCACATAAATTTATGAAAGGTCTAAGGAGAGTTATGGGAAGTATAAGAAGGATTGATTTGATTTGGGAGGTCTAAAGAGGCTATTTGGGAGGTCTAAATCAAAATTATGATTATTTAAGAAAAATATTTGATGGATTGTTTATCCCAATGACTCATTTTGAGATAATATAATTAAGAAATAAAGTTTCCTTTTATCTTCTCTATAAAGAAGTCTTGAGGAACTCATAGTGATTAGTGTTGCATGTTGGGGTGTTTTGAAATTATCATTTTGGTTATTTATTTAATTTTTGTTGGTACCTTACTTTTAGTCTTTCTCCAATCCTATCTCATGCATATGGAGTATGTGGGATACCTCTCTCTATTGGGCTTGGGGGAGGCTATGCATGAACCTCACTAGGTGAGGAATCTATGTAATTATGCCTATTGGATGGGAGGTTGAGCACCTTACTTTGGCATATTGGAGTAGTAGATGGTATGTTTAGTGTTGCCTTATATATGAGTAGGATTGCACTTGTTTGGGAGAAATATGCTATGGATTATGGGATGTCTTTATTTTTATTTTAGACTTGCTTAAGTCACACTTAAAGTTTGACACATTTAGCTATTTTTTATTCATTATTTGACGTTGATTGATGCATAATTTTAAAATATTTTAACCTTATCTTTTATTATTTGTTCATGTGTAACAATATTGAAAGACGTGTAATGGTATTTTAACCTTGTTGTTTAGATTCATTTCTATGGATGAGAATTATCTTTTGTATCTTAAAAAGTTGATTTATCTCTTGTAAAATATTGTTCAATATTACATCATTCTTTATTATCTCTATTTTATGAAATGAGAATTGTATATGAAAATTTTATGAATGGAATTTTAATGGTAGGTTTGTTTGTTGAGTGTTGATGGAGTAGACTAAATTTAAAAGTTCTTGTGTTTAAATTTGGAAAATACATACTCTTTTCTCTTCTATCAAACATGAATAAAATGTTTATTTTATTACTTTTTTTTTTAAAAAAATTTTAATTGTAAGGATTATATATTTAATGGGAAGAATGTATAAATCTATTTTAATTTGAATTTAGTGACTTTGATTTATATCATATAGCCATAGTTATATGGTAAATTCCATTATCTCTAAAGATATTCTTAAGTTGGTAAGAAGAAATTATTGAGATGATTAGTCCCTCAACCTATAGTGTGAGTTTATTTGTCAGCTTACCATGATTTTATAATTCAAATATACAATAAATAAAGTAATTTTCCATTTGTGTAAAGCTGTTAGAAGCAGCTCATAGATAGACTCAGGAAATCACCTAAACTAATATTTTTTATTGAATCTATGACTTGTAACTAGCTCTCATATCATATGGGAGTTTAAAACAATTAAATTTATGAATTTATTATAATTAGGCATCATATTTCTAGTCAAATTATAGAAGGCATTTTTAGAATAACTGCACTTCCTGGGTCTTTTCTATCTGCAAAGTCATTACAAAATCAAATTATTTTTATTATTAAACATCCGCGTTTTTCAAAATTGAAAGTTTTTAAGGTTTTGAACCAGATTTAAATTATTATTATAACATACTATTAAATATTTTAGTTAGTTTTAATATTTTTGGCATGCCCATTTCAAAAGACTATCACAGGATTTTTGTAGTCCAAATTTTCTAGTTTCAAAAGTCGCTGGAAAGGTGACCTTATTTTTATGGTTAGATAATACATTTTACTAAAAAAAATATTACTATGATTTCTATGAGGTTAATTTTACAATTGGAATGATAAATAGATAAAAATAGGTCGTTTAATATTTTAAAAACCCATTTTAAAACCCAAATTATTTAGAAAATTACTAGGTTGAATAGTTTTCTGCACTAAAACTCATTTGGAATGCCGAGTTTTTTTAGATTTTTATCTTCCCAAGTTTATTTCTATGGGTTCCTAGGGGTATCCTATAGCTAATATAATTAGGGAGAAGTGTTAGAATCATTTTTATTTTTATGTATATATTTTATCCAATGTCATTTGATAGATGATTTAATTAAATTGTGATTTGGCTATAAGGTTAGCTAGTGAAGCCTAGTTGCAACATTTTTGGTAATTCTACCTTGACATGAATAGTTTGACTTAAATAGAATACTCATGGGTAGTAAGGTTATTATATTATAGGTTGGGTGAATAATCAACTTGGTTTCTTAAGTATAATTAATGTGTTTGCAGGCATGTTTTGTAGAAACAATATGTCAACGAACCATTGATAGAGAACTATTAATTTTGTTAGAGATGTGCTCATGTATTGGTTTCTTTAGCATAAATATGATTTATGACATATAGAGTAACAAGATAAATTTTATATTTGCACACCATTTATTATGTAGTTGACACAACTTAGTCACAACTAGATATCATACTACTTTATACATCTTATATTATTTGTTGTATGCGATGTAACTTAAATGTGCTTGTGTACTTTAAAAGTTGCCTATGCTTGTGGACATGATTTTATAAGACATGTAATCTATTATTGCATGAGTGTGGTTGTGTAAAGTGTTGGATTGTTTACTTGTGTAGAGTTAGTGTTACACAAGAGGGAAAAAATTATAGCATTTTTATAGGTTTATTTAGGTGAAATTTTGGGTGTTACATTTTGGTATCAGATTCTGGGTTCAACACTGGGAGCTCTAGTAACTACATTTGGTAATTGATCACTATACCTAGGATGATTTGATTCTCTTATTCTATTTATAACCATTTACACCCATAGTGAACTAATATCATAATTTGAAGATGTGACAATGTTGTTTGTGCTTGCGTAAGGGTTGAAGCATAATATCGTGTCCCACTTTTTGGTACTAAGGGGTCAACAAAAAATGAAAATCTGAACATTTCTCAATTGGTATAAACAATATTGACTTAACCATATAAAATGTGAAAATGGTGTAAACTAATGAAATGCTTCATTTTAAGTTTAGATTACATTTATTATTTTTTTTGAAAAAATAAAAAAATAAAAAATAAAATTTTTAATACCTAAATACACAGTGTGTATGTTTCATGTAAAAAAAAGTTTTATTGAGTACTTGATTTCTCCTAATAATTTTCTCAAGATTTTTTGTAAAGAGATCTTAGAAACATAGACATAGTGCAAGATTATTTTTTATAGTTTTTTGATTAAAAAATATTTTTTTATTGATTTTTTGAAGATCAAGGCAAAGAATATCCATGCTTATGTCTTCTCCTCTCTCTCTCTCTCTCTCTCTCTCACACACACACACACACACACACACACACACACACACACACACATATGTCAAAATAGACTAATTTTTTCACCATTAGAATAAGGACATTAAAGTCAAGTGCATTGATATTTTTCAAATTATTTTGGCCATAGTCTCTTATTTTTCCTAGTGCCTCAAATGTATGGTAGTTTATTTTATAAATAACTATATTTTACTAAATAAATTAAAATAAATATTATTAAAATTTTAATAAAATCATATTATTATAAAGATCATAAAAATACCTATTTATATATAGAGTCACATGTTTTTATTTTATTTTTTCATCCTAATACATGGCATCCAAAGTGGCAATTTTAGGCCAATAGTAGCTTTCCACTTCAATGGGTGAGGATTTGATGCCACATGGGGTTTGAACAAAGGGAGTTCATATGAACTCCCTTTGAATGAAGGAATTTTGTTCAAACCCCATTTTTTTTTGGGTTTGGATGCACTAGGATGCCAAGTGGGTCTCACTTAAGTGCCATAGCCCATAAATTGTTAACTTCATAGGCATGTCTATAATCCTAATTAAAATTTTGTATAAACTCTAGTGTATGATATATTTACTTATAGAGGATTGTATAATAATTCTATTATGACTATGTTTTCCTATATATATGTACTTTTGAGGTATCTTCCTCATAAGGGAATTTATGTAGTATTCTAGTAATATTTGACTGACCCCATTTTAGAGGTGGAATAGAGGATTTGTTTTCAATATGTTTAAATACATTTCCAAATGGATATGATATTTTCATCTTATTTATTATGATATGAATATAATTAATGTTTTCAATATTTTCTAGTTGTATCTTGATTTGGATTGACAACATCCAATCTCTTTGTTTACCTTTGGTTAAGAATTAAAAGTGTTTATGTTTGGATTAGGTTAGAATTGAGAAAGAGGACTCTGGCTGGGTTGAGGATCCATTCAAAGATTTGGACCCTAGCCCTAGGTGGGAGGGGAATGATTATGAGGGTGGTGTTGAGAAGCTTGGTGGAGTAAGAGTTGGTAGATCTAACCATATTTATGAAATCCCATCCATTCACCCTAAGGGAATTGAAATTTCTGATGACTCAAAGTCTTTTGAGGATTCCAAGCTAGAGGGATAAGATGAAACTCCTACTAAATTAGTTCATGAGGAGGAAGGAGTAATCCATTTTACCAAATTAAATAAATCTAGTTTTAAGGAGATGGAGGAGGCTGTTGTTAAAGCCCATGATAAGAAGAAAAAGGGAAACTATTAATTTTGTGTTAAGACTGCTAATGAAATTAATGAGTTCAAAACTAAGATGGATAAGATGCAAAATAAATGGTGGGTGATGGAAAAATTTAATGCCAAGTCTCTTCACTGTATGGCTTCAGTGTTTGCTACTATGAAAGACTTTGATGACAAGGTCAGGGACGTGGGGGTGGAAAGCCTTAGGGATTACAAGGACATGGTTAAATTTTTGGCCAATTATGGGAATATTAATAGTCCTTAATGGTCTTGTTGTTTTTCTTGCTTTAGTGTTTTTCATTTTTTGTCTATTATTTGAGTGCTTGTAATGTACTGTTTATGGCTCATTTGAATCCTTTTTGCCTTGGGGACTATTTTGTATAGGGTTCAAAACCTTTTTTTCTATTGAACTTATCAAAAACCCCATCATGAATGTTGAGGTTAGAGTTTGAAACATTTAACTTCTATTGACATGATTTTAGGTATATTTATTGAATGATAATATACTATAGATATGGATACTTGAAATAAGAATGAATTCCCTTTAGACTTTAGCTATCTTAAAGTTATGATATTACTCATGTGGTATAGTGATGTTAATGTTATTTTAGGGTGAGGAAGTGATAAATAATTTTAATATATTAGTTGTATAAGTAAATTGGTGAGACTTACAAGGGTTTTATTACATGTGCATAGCTAAGATGAGTCATGAGGTGATAGTATAGTTAATGAAATGATTCATTCATTGATCTAAGCTTAGACTTGCATGCAACTTAGTCCATTATGACCCCATAAATAACCTTACTCTTTTAAGATAAAGGTGGTGATAATAGGTTTATTATATATTTATTCAATTTATGGATTGTTTTAGATTATGGTAAAAGCAAGTTTTAAAGGGACCCCAAAACCCTTTAATAGAATCAAGAAAAATAAAGAATTAACAACCACCAGGAAAAGTAGTCCTGAAACCTACTAAAGAGCAGCATCAAAATCAATTTTTATAGGGACCTGAAACCACAAACATGGTCCAATAAAAGTACCCAAGTTTTACAAGGACCTAAAACCTCAAAGAACTTACAGCATAGGGTAAAGAATGCTAAAAAATATATATCTTTAACATTCTGCCCTAGAAAACAATGTAGGTTGCCATTGCAATAAACAATAACGACACACAAGCATTTACTGTGACATTAAAATTTTGCAAAATACCTTTGGTTTCACTGTCACTTAGATTTAATGAAGACACCATCAGATCCAAAAATAATGATAGCTATAGCCATGTTGAGAAAAAGGCCATGCTCCACCATGCCCTCAAACCCTAAAATCGCACTACCCACATCCCTAGCATCCTTAATCGGCATCTCAAAATACAAATCCACAATATAGTTCAAATTATCCTTCACATAGGGTTTGTCACCATCCATGCGTAGCTTGGCCTCACAACCCTCTGCATCAAAAAGTGCCTATAGTTGTCATGCATTGTACTCCCAACAAAATGGCACCACGTCTACCGGCATGGCTAGCTTGCTCCCATTGAGACCATCGACCAGCTTTGACTCATCGACAACAATAACTCAATTAATTGATGGATTGTTATTAAGTGGATAGTTAAGTTTTATCTCTTTTAAGTGTGAAGGAAGTCATATTTTAATAAGATATTAGGTAATTATCCTTAATGCATAGTTGGTGAATTTTAATTTTGTCTAATGAAATTATTTTTTGAACCTCTTGATGGTATTGCTAATTTGTATGAATGTTATTACAAGTGGAGTTTGTGACTTGTAGAGTCATTAAAATATGACTTCCTTCTTAATGTATAGTTGGTGAATTTTAATTTTCTCTTAATGAAATTATGTTTTGAAACTCTTGATGGTATTTCTAATTTATATGAATGTTATTACAAGTGGAGTGTGTGACTTGTAGAGTCATCTTAGTCCTCAAGAATTCCTTGAGTAAACTTATGTTGTTTATGTTGACAACTTTATGGTTCCTAAGTTTATAAATTTTTTTTAAGACTAAGGATGATTTTTCATTTTATTGGACCTTTTAGAACCTATTATTAGTCTCATTTATCAATCTATAACCTAATTTTCTCATAGATTTAATCTTTAGTGGCACTTCTTACTTAGTGGTATGTCTAATAAAGCCAATTGACTCAATAAATTTCCAAAAAAAAAGAAAAAAATTGAAAACATAAATATAGTATGGGAATTACAAAAAATCAATGTATTTGACATAGATACCATTCATAATAGATAGAAATCTAAATGTGTACTTCATGTTGACACTAGAAAACTACACACTTATAGTTTTGTATGTCTAAATGCTGTGGGACCCCCTAGAGACTGCCTAAACCATATTAACCCTTAACCAACCCCTATTAACCTAACCAAATCACTATTATCATATTCACATATTACTATTTGAAAGTACTATTCAAGAATACTATTCATTATAACTATTCACTGTGGGACCCACTATCCCTATTCATGATGACATTGTTAGTGACATGGCATGTGACATGGTGTGTGACATGGAAAGTGAAATGGAAGGTGATATATCAATTGATTTGACAAGTGACATGGCTTATAAGTGAGGTGGTTTGATGTGGGACATCATACTCCACTTGGGACCCTTTCCCAAGGTGCTTAATGACCTCATTTAAGCATCAAAAGGTTGTCCCATTGAAATATGGAAAATTTCCCCTTAAGGGGGCCATAATTCAGCAGTTATTTTGTATTCACACATGAAAATGGTATAACCACCGATTTAGTGCTTTGGGAAAAAATAAAGGGCACTATATCTGCCCATTTTTGACTTTTTAACCCAAATGGGAGACCCATGATCAAAGTGGGAATCACACCACCCTCATATTTTGACTAATTCATGCTACCCTATTGGAAAGTGGCACCAAATGTTTTGGGGCATCTCTTTAAGTTCTTGGATGAAGGTAAGAAATGGTGATGAAAAGTCTTTGAACTTATTTAGACCCATGTGCACGATTCTCATTCAAAATTAGACTCATGTGCAAGGTGGGAGACATACCAACCTAAATGGGAGACCCATGATCAAGGTGTAAATCCCACCACCATAATATTTTGAATCATTTATGCATAACATGGTAAATGGTTCCATAATTCTACTATTCTCTCTTTTGGCATGGTTCTTGATAATAAATGCTATACATACCCCGCTTTTCCTTCACCCAAGGTTAAGTTGGAAATTGATATTTGGTTATTAACATCTTGTTTCAGGTATTTGAAGGAGGTAATAATTTTGGAGGTCATCCAAATCTTGGAGGAAAATAATTCAAAGCAGTGAAACTCTGTCAAAATTGCCCAAGACATCTTCAACAACATCATCATCAACAACAACATTCTTCTTCAAGCTTGGAAGGTAATATTTGATTTTGTTTCTTAAATTTTATTTCATCATCCCCTTGTATTTTTAATCTCTTCATCCCCAATTATCCATTTTCTCCTTTTGTCATTTCATTATCTCAATCCATTTGCTCCCTTACCATCTTCTATCCATTCACACTTTTGCCACTTTTACCCTCCTTATCCTCTTCCCCTTTTGCCATATTAGCTACTTACCTTATTACCTCATCAACCATTCACCCATTTATACAATTTTAATCTTTAAATTTTTATTACCTTAACCATTTATCAATAAACCAAGCCACATTTATTTAATTCCTTGTTAAATTTCCAACACAAAACCATAGCCTCGTTTTGACTAATTTTCTGCATTAGTTGCTTTATTTAGTGATTGTTTTAAAAGCACTTAAATTTCTTGTATTAATTTAGTTATTTGTTTTTAATTTCAGTTATTTTATATTTTAAATTCAATTATCTTTCTTTTTTATTCACAAACTTAAGTGTTAAAAGCAAGTGGATTGACAGCCTCTTAGAAAGCTTTGGCTTTTAGGATCCCGCTCACGCTAGGCAATCCACCCAACTACCTTTCTAACCAAAAAGTTTTGTGGTAGTGTTTTATTATTTAAGGTAATTATTCTCTAGACAAATAGTATCTCTCAAAAATTTTGTATTCGACATGTGCACATTCAACAAGTATTCTTCTACACACCCTTTTTAACTAGTTTCTTCTTTTCACACTTAAAAAGCAAAAATTAGATAGAAACATTTTGGCACACTTGATGAGACCCTTGAGTTTTATTGGGTTATTAGATGTTTTAGGAAATTTATAATTACATTAGTGAAATTAATTTATTTGAATTATTATAAAATTAAGCTTATTTCTTTACAAAAAAGAAGGGGAAAAAATTTAGTTGCATTTTTTCAGAAAATTATATTTTATTGCATTTCTAAAAAGAAAGAAAAGAGCATTCATCCTAGGATTAGGATTGAATTTTAATGTTTTATATAGGTAAATTTTAGTTATTCTTTTATTCATTCAAATACATAAAAAATATTTTGGTTAAAATTGAGTGCATCCATTGACTTCTTGCTTGATTTTAGCTCACCTAGTTTTTTTAAAAACATTATGAATTAATCATTGTTCAAAAATGTTACACAAACCAAACCAATTACACAAAAAAAAATCAAAACACACTTGAGATAAGGCCTGATTAGGATTTCATCACCTAGCAGATCACCTTACCCTTTCTCGATTATCTTACTTGGATTTAATCATCAAGGGGATAATCAACTTAGTTCTCTAGCTGAGTATAAACTCTAAAAATTTGTACATATTAGATAAGCACCCACATTGGCTATGTGATTGTGATGTGAGGGGAACAATCCTCAAGTACCAAGCAATGTACTCAGACCAATATAGGCTTCTATTGAGTGCTTAAACATAACCCAAAACTAAAGATAGACTACCTTATTTAGGACCTTATGAAGCCAATTTCCTCTTCACACTTTTGTAAGGCATAAGTCAATAGAGAGATTAAAAAGAATCCTAGGATTTAACTCACTCTTAGTGAATGCATAATTTTCCTTTAGTATTTTTTTTAATTTCTCTTCATTTGATTTTTGAGAACATATCATCCTTTTCTTATCCTCTCATATGGTTCTCACTCACCAACAATAAAAAGACCTTGAGGAACAAAACCCCCCACCAAATCAACCATCACCAACCTCCACCTCTTCATCCATGGAACACATTTATAAACCCATATACTCCCCTCACTCTCTATGAATTCCTACTCAGGTAGTCCTAAGAGATGTAGTTTTTTCTACTCTCCTAAACAAAAATAATGCATCCTTAAAACACTACCTTAGAACCATGTCTTACCAAATCTTGGTTTTGACCCCACTTGTAGATCCACCTTATGGCATGCCTCTCCACATTATGGTGCATACCTTCACTACCATGGAGAATACTCAACCTTTACTTACCCAAATGTTATCATCAGCCAACAACTCCCTCAAAACTAACCCACCAACACAAACTACCATTACCCATATACCTCTTACTAATCACTCCTCTGCAATAGGAGTTCCTAACTCTAGTTCTACCCATCTTCCTCTAGTTACCTCTAATCCATCAAACACTACTAAAATTATAAGATTTGTGGTGTCCATATCCTCCATGTTACCACTAATCAACACAAGAGTCAACACCCTTCCATTAACCACTTACCCAACTACCACTCTGACCCAACACACAACTTTTAGATATCCTCATAACCCACAAGGGCATATGCCTACTATCCAACCACCTGACTCTACCCAACCATTAACATCCACATACCAATATATATCTTTCACCTAACCTCCAAGGACCACAAACCAATACATGGAGTCATCTCAACCATCTACTAGCTATGCGCACATTGCCTAACCTTAACAAAACATACCATATAACTATGCATCCCAATAACCTAAAGTAGACTTCATGAAGTTGATCATGGACAAAATGACTATCCTTGAGTCATCCATATCTAGAACCCATAATCTCTTATCCTATGATCAAATTTTCAATGAGCCTATTCACCCTTTGATCACCATTAGACCTTATTTGGCCCAATGGGAACTTCCAAAATTTACCAAGTTTAATAGTAAAGAAGACCCTCAATAATATTTACAAGCATTTAGGTATTCCTGCTAATTGATTACCCACAATGAAACTCTTCTCCTTCATACCTTTCCTATGTCATTATCCAAACCAACATTGGATTGGTATAGTGCCATACCCAAACATTTCATCCTCTCTTTTACCCAATCAGTCCAAAATTTCTTGGATCACTTTTTGATCTATATATCCAAGAAAGTTTCTATTACCAACCTCTAATCCATTTAGTAATTTGAAGATGAATTTATTACTAATTTTTTGGCTCGTTGGAGGAGCCTAATCAACCAAATTTCCTTTTCATTGCTTCAACTTGAGCTTATAAAGATCTTTCCTTGGGCATGTGCAAAACATATTTCATCTGTATTCTATGTCCAAAGCTTTTGGACCTTTGATGAAGCTTTTACCATGGCTCAAAAACTAGAAAATAGAGCCATTGATGAAAGAAGGTTGAAGTTAAAGAGAAAGAACTCAACTTACAAACCTAATGAGCCCTTTTATTCCAAACCAAACAACCAAACCAATCCCAACACTAAAAATAAAGCAACTACCAACATCATTTTCCTCAAAGCCACACCACTACCATCTACCAACCAACAAAACCCAAGGAACCAAACCTCTGAATCTTCTAATTATTCAAACCAAAATCAAAGGAACCAAACTTGGAATAATCATAAGTAATTAACTCCACTTAGGGAGCCCTATCCTTCTATTTTGGAAAAGTTACTAAAAGCTAATATCATACAACTTCCATTGATTAAAGCACCCCAATAGTTTGATGATTCTCACCCCATACTAGGTTAGTATAATGAGAATGACCATTGTGCCTTTCACTGAATCATAAGTCATGACATCAATAGGTGAAACACCTTCAAATACCTTATCCAATCCCTCATTGATAAGGGGGAGCTTATGTTGGACAATCCCAATGCACCACCAAACTAGGCCCTTGACATATTCCACAAACCTTTTCCTAATCATGATCCATTGACCACTTATCATGACAATAAACTAGAATCATACCATGAGGCACATACTATTAATGTGGTTACTAATGAACCCATTGTTAAAGGAAACATCACATTAACCACCTCTTTTTCTATTCCCCTAATGGATGGGGAGAAACTACCTTCAATTCCTTTAAACACCCAAATGAAGGGAGCCACTTTACCCACACCTCCATTAGAGGATACCACACCTACCTCCCCTATCATAGAACCATCCACTCCCTCTTTAGAAGCTAGCTCACAAGAGAAGATAACTTCATCCACCCAACCTTTGATTTTGGAACCTCTATCAAAAACCAAGACAAAGGTAAAGAACCATTCCTTCTCCTCTACCAGAGGGTTAACCATTAAAAATAAGACCCAAGTAACCAAATCCCCTTCAAAATTAGCAACCAAAACAATAAAAGAGGTAAAAGCACCAAAAGGCCCAAAACCCCAAATTTTACCTCCCTCAAACTTCCCCTCTATTTTGGGTCCTCATCCCTCTACCTTGAGCATGAAGCCCATTATTTTCACCAAAACCCCACCACCTTTGTTGGTCACACCTTCATACTTTCTTTCTAAGACACCTCTCCTCACTACATTGATGATTCCTAAGCTACCTATCTTGCCATCCTCTGCCTCTAGTTCGTCAAGCATCTTGCCTAAATCAAAACCATCAAAGAACACCACCTTACCTAAGACACCTATCACCAAAACCACATCTAAACAACCTTCTACCTCAACACCCAAATAAAAAAATGATAATTCTTTACCACCTTTAGTTGAGTCTTATTCAACCATTCTACAAAGGTTGTTTTAAACCTCTTCCTTTGATTTACCACTCATACAACCTTTCAACTCTTCATGACCTAAACCATCATGGTTCAATGAATATTTGACTTATCTATATCATAGAACACTTGGCCATGACACAAAGAAATTTAAATCTCTCCAAACTCTTATCCATCAACTTTACGATGAGGATGATCTATTAACAAATGATCCTCCTATGCCACCCTTACTAACCCAAATAACAACCATACCTACCCAACACATACCCATTCCTTCACCTTCACCTAAGAATAAAGGTGAGTCAGATAACTCTACTACCTCAACCTCTCCTATTATCCATACAATCAATGTGGTTATAAGATCATAATAGAAGGATAAAGAGAATGCTAAGGCATCCATTCTTTGGACTTATCCCTCCCCAAAATCTAAAGCCAACAATATCTAACCATCTCCATCATTAAACAAACCAAAGGTGTATATCTTATGTGCCTTCCCATCTAAACCTTCATACCCTAACTCATATGCAATATCCATTCAAAAAGCTATCCTTAAGTTTCACCAAACTCTAACAAAAATGAGCTTGTACTAGTTAATATCTACCTCTCCCCATCACTGCTAAGCACTCATAAAATCCTTGAAATCCATTGAGGTCTAACCTAATGACCCTCAACCTCTATCCACATTTATTGGTACCCTTTGAACTTCCAATCTTGTCACCTTCAAAAATTCAAAAATACCTTCTATTCATCTGGAAGATCCTAATCCCCCCTCTTTATTATGTCATACATTAATCAAACTTACATCATAAGGGTGATGATTTATGGTGGAGCCAACATCAATATTATCTCCTCCCATGCCTATGACTAGTTGTACTGACCCATAAACATCATGTTTGAAATAAAAATGGTCCTTCGCTCTTTCAATGATACCATGGCTACTACCTTGGGCACAAATGTCCTCCATATCTATGTAGGGCCCCATACTCTTCCCAAAGTTTTTTATGTTATAGAAGGAGAATTCAAATACAATGTCTTACTTGAGCACCCTTAGATTCATGTCATGAGTTGTGTCCCTTCCACCTTACATCAATGTGTCAAATTCGAGCATGAAGGGCAAGTTGTGACTATCAAGGTTGACCCTAGTCTTTTCACATCTTGAAACATGACATATCAACCTAATGACATCCTTATTCTTCCATTCACCTCATAACCATCTACTAATGACACAACCCCACCAACCAAAACCCATGACACTTCCACACCAAATATTTATGAATATTCTACTATCTCATCTATCCCTTCTTCTTATATTCCTATAGAGAAACCCATATCGACCACATTTCAACATCTTGGTCTTAGGGAATATAGACTCTTAGCCTTGGATGCCTTCTCTACTCCCCAATAATATGGGAATCTTAGAGATGACCCTTCCTATAACCTTAACATTGTAACCATCATCTCCTTTGGGCTCCTTAACCATTAAATAAATTTCATTTATGGGGGACTTGATCAGCCACTTCTATCCCCTACCACTACTTCATCCATCCAACCCTTTACCTCTAACTTTTCCTACCTTAGTAAACTAGAGTCTACTAAGTTTTGTCTTCATAGATGTGCTTATAAAGGATTTGGTCTTGGTCACTATGAACAAGGGCCTCATCAATTACCCCATATCAAAAATTTTCAACCTCATGAGTCATTTGGATTGGGGTATGAACCACCTAAATAACTCACTAATTCACCCAAACCCATTAACACCATGGAGGAAGATATCCCATCCTCACCAACTCAACCATTTTCCCCACCTGAATATCCTAACATCATCCCAAATTTTTTTTTGTAGTCACTACCATTAGTTTGGGTCCTCTCATCTACCAAAAGGGTGGCCAAAACAAATTTCTTCCACTCGTATACCCTAAAATGGTAGAGAACAATTATCCTACTATCAACACCATCAAACATAAAGATGATAATTCATTTCTTACCTACCTTGGTGTGGGGAATACTTCTATCCACAAATCCCTTCCTCCTGAGGCCTTGACCATGTTGAATGAAACCACCATAGATATCAATTTAGGCATTCTAGATAACCCATACATTGTCAAATTGGCCAATCATTGAATGCTAAAGAACTTAAAGACTTTTCCTCTTTCCTCCAAGACCACAACATAACATTCAATTGGTTTTACAGTGATATGCCTAAGATTGACCACACTATTGATACACATAACATAGTCACTTATCATGATGCCAAGCTATTAAAAAGAAAATTTGATGCATGCATCCTCACATATCCCTTCTCATCAAAGAAGAACTTCAATGTCTCCTACCTATAAAGATCATTCAACCCATTGACTACCTTTGATGGGTCTCAAATATCATACGAGTCACCAAAGCCACTAGGGGCCTACATATTTATGTGGATTTCTTTGACCTTAACCTCGCCTATCCTAAGGATGACTTTCCTCTACCTAGCATTGACTAACTTATTGATCTTACAGTCAGCCATGAGATGTTATCCCTTATAGATGGGTTTTTAGGTTATAATCAAATCTTGATTTATCCTAAATATTAACACAAAACTACCTTTACCACCCCTTGGGGAACCTTTTGCCATAGAGTCATTCTTTTTGGGTTAAAGAATATTGGGGAAACCTACCAATGTGCCATGACTTATATCTTCTATGATATCATCCATAAAATTATAGAAGACTATGTGGATGACCTCAAGAAATCCAAACTCTAAAAAGATCACTTGACTATTCTTAAGATCATATTTGAACACCTCATTTGTTATCATGTTCACCTTAATCCCAAGAAATGTATTTATGAGATCCTTTCTAGGAAGCTTCTTAGATTTATCATCTTTATTCATGGAATTGAAGTAGACCTTGCTACATCAAAGTAATTTTGGACATGCTTCCTCTAACCAGGCTTAAGTTGCTCCATAGTCTGCAAGAAAAAATTCATTTCATTCATTATTTCATTTTCTAACTTTTAGACCAGTGCCAACCTTTCCATCACCTTCTAAAGAAGGATGTCTCTTTTAAATAGAATAGTGAATATCAAAAGGCCTTTAATTTAATCAAATGGTACCTTTTGTCACCACCTATCCTCACCCCTCCTAAGGATGACCACCCCTTTTACCTATATATCTGTACCACCAACCATTCCCTAGGGGCAATGTTGGCTCACCAAGATGAACAACATAAAGAGCAAGCTATATACTACATTAGCCACATGCTTGTAGAATATGAAACTCGGTATACACATACTAAGAAAATCTACTTATAATTGACCCTCATGACCACCAAACTCTGCCACTACCTTTTTAACCATAAAAACAATGTCATAACTAATACTAACCCACTCAAGTACATGCACTCTAAACCATATAAAAATTAGTGTATGGCTAAGTAGCTCACGATCCTAGATAAATTTGACCTTAGATTCCTTTACCAAAATTTGATTAAATAGTAGGTCACTATTGACCAATTGGCTAAAGCTCTTTTACCAAATAACCAACCACCTCCTCTTGCCTTTTTGGATGATTCTATCATGACTCTTTTTCAAGAGGATGACATAACCTACCAAATGACCATGTTCTTCAAAGGCTCAAAGTGCCAACAAGGAGGGGGTGCCATAGCTATTCTCATTCATCTCAATGGTGAAACCCTTCCTCTCTCATTCAAACATTAATTTGAATGCACCAATAACATATCTGAGTATGAATACCTAGTGATAGGTCTCTAAACTACTCTAACCTTGGGAATTAAGACAATATTTATCTTTGGTGATTCCTAGCTTATGGTCAACCAGGTCAGTGGATCCTATCAATATAAGAATGATGTCTTGAAAAAATATAAAATTTTAGTTGATAAAATCTTAACATTATTCAAACATTACCTTATCTAATATATTCCCTAATCTACCATTAAATTCATGGATACAATGGCCTACCTTGCTTCTCAGATCTCTTCTCAACCTTTTAATTCCAAAATATTTATCACTGTTCATCATTTTACCACACCCTCTTATAGCCAATTTGACCTCCCTACCATTTGTAATGTGGAGGAATCCCTATCTAACATTTAGTATGACCAAAATTTCAACTACCTTAACTTAGGCATCATTCCTCCCAACCTCTTTAATAATGCTCATAGAAACTTTATTCAGGGTACATATCATTACACCATACTAGGGGGGATCCTTTACAAATGTGGTTTTGATGGTCTCCTTCTTCATTGCCTATGTAGCCATGAGTATTCTCACACCATTAAGGAAACACATGATGGGATCTATGGGGGACACTTTAGTGGTCTAGTAGTTGCTAAATGTATCCTTCACCTCAGTTACTATTGGCCCATCCTCAACCAAGACTATTGTAATTATGCAAAAACATGTGTTAAATGTCAATAACATGCTAATTTTCATCACGTGCCAACTAATGGCCTTCAAGTATCTAAGGAATTTTGGCCTTTCTCATAATGGGAGCTCAATCTCATTAGGGAAATCAACTCCCATTATTCATAGCAATATAGCTCCATCATCATAGCCATCAGATACTTCACCAAGTGGGTGGAAGTCATTCCTCTTATCTCAACCAAAGTGGAGAATATTATCAAAAATTTATCAACCATCATATCATCTACTGCTTTGGCATTCCTTATAAGATCATCACCGATAATGGAAAATATTTCAAAAATAAGCAATTCTAAGGTTTATGTGATGCATTTGGCATCAATTTAAGATTTTCTTCACCTTATTGACCATAAGCAAATAGATAGGCAAAAGCCTCTAATAAAATCCTTAACCAAATACTAACCAAAGTTATTAGTGCTTCATGTCAAGATTGCCACTTACACATCCCATTCACCTTATGGGCCTATCATACTAGCATTTGAACCTCTATGGGTGCTACTTCCTTCTCTCTAGTCTTTGGAATAAAGGTAGTCTTGCCTCTTGAAGTCCAGATTCCCTCTCTTCACATATATTTGTAAGATCTTATTTTTGAAGAATATTATCATCAACACTATTTAGTTCAGCTTGAGCTACTTTACAAGAATAATTTAGTATCCCTTACCTACCTCCATACCTATCAAGAGAACATCACATGTGCCTATAACAAGCAACTCAAACAATGAGACTTAAATATAAGAGACCTCATTCTAAAATAAAACCAACACATGACCAACATGGAGAAGAGTAAATGAGGTAAGTTTTCTTTGAGTTATCCTAGACCCTAAATCATTACCCATAGGTATGGATTAGGAGCTTATCATTTTTCCTCTCTTGAAGGAAAACTAGAACCTGAGCCTCTCAATGCTTCATATCTATGTTTATTTTTATGTTAAAGAAGGATCAAGCTCATTCCTTTTGTGTATCTTAAGCTCATCCCTTGATTATGAGATTTTAACCTTCACCCATATTTATCCTCTCTTTTTAAGGAAAATTGATTACAAGATAGAAGCATGTGATTAACCATCATAGTCATAGCCTAATCATAAATTTGGGTACCATGGCTTTACCCATAGCATGGTTCTCATGGATACTTTTCATATCTAACAAGATGGAATCCCATGGTCATTTTCTCTCAAGACCACACCCTTTCACATATCATTGACCTTCTTATGTTAAAGTTTTGCCACCATAAAGGTAAACCTATAAACCTAATTAGACTTATCCATGTATAAAAAAATTACAACTAGAAATAATTTGGATACCAAAATACTACTTGGGTCAATATGTTAAAGATTTGTAGACTGCTCCCTCGAAGGATAATTTCCAAAAAATAAAATAAAAATTTCCAAATATAAGGTAGATTGCTCCCTTGAAAGATAGCTATCAAGATCATTAAACAAATACAATAAACTTAGACCACTCCCTTGAAGGATGGCTACGTTAACTTTGTAAAAAGTATAGCAATTTATTGGAAGCTTCCCACATCGATAAGCTTCCCATATAAAACAATAAATCAAAATACCCACTATCAAAATAAAATCTAAAGACGTAATCAGCTCTCAATTAGCATAATATGTTGGAAGCCATAATCAGCTTTCACATGTAGACTTCTTGCATTGATTAGTCTACATCTAGCATATGACATGGACTTATCTATTACCATTCTTAGGCCACCTATAAAAGGGGAAAACTAATTCACATGAGGTTATCATACATATCATCCATTACCCTTCACACCACCTAACACCCATCTTCCCTTTAGACTATATAAATCAAAGGATTTAGAGCTTACTTGACACCCTGTGATCAAGAAACCTTTTTTTATCAATTCACAACTACTCACACATAGCATTTAAAGGGCTTATATTTATTAATCTGATCACACTTTGGGTGTATTTTTAGTCCTTATCATAAAAAAAACATCATACCTTATTCTTATCTTAATGTGATTGGTTGATGTTTTCATCATGACTTTTACCATCTAGTATTGTAACAAACATAACCATTCTTTTTACATTAAATGATATTACAAAAATCATAACCATACCAATGAAAACCATAACCATAACATTCATAAGTATCCACACAACCTTAAGCATGATTATATTCAACCAATGACTTCCAACACATTTTGTACATGTTTACAAAAATTCATGTAATATTTTATTTAGGGTGCAAGGAGTCACATGACACACACAAAGTTATCAAACTATCCACACTTCACCTAAGGCCCCTACATATGTATTATCTTACCTTTGCACTACGCTGATTGTCTAGTGAATCTAGATTTAGGTTTAGCCATCCTTCTACTTGGTTTCTCCCTAAACTAACATCTATAACATTCCCTATTTTAGTAGTCACTAAAGGGTGTACTCTATTCTCCTCTTTCACATTCATCCCCATAGAGTGAGACTCATATTTAACTTTGGGTCTTTCACCCTACTCACCTATTGTATCCATTACATCCCTCTACTTTGGTTGTTCTAATCACATAAGTACCATAGGTTTTTACCTTAACACACATCCCTTTAGATAGTGAGGGTTCTCTTCATAAACATGTTGATGGTCATGTTCTCCAGTCATACATCTTGTATAATGAAATTATCACCTTCTTCACTACTATATAGGTAAGATTTTAGGCTTAAGCTCAGGCCATGGGTGCCTTTCCTTTTGTTGTTGATCTAACAATATTTCCATTATCAACATTACATGTTGCAATATCTAATAAATCTTCACATTCACCATATTGATTATTTTGGGTCATGGGGGTTTGCTAATTAGTCATCTTGATAATGCCATTATACACCATCATGACATATTTTTATTAGCTTTATCATCTAATCTGCATTTGGTGTCTTTCCTTACTTTGTCATCTTGTGGTCCTTGTGGGCCTGGTGGTTATTTATGTCATTATCAATTTTAGCTTGGTTGATGTAAATTGGCTTCAAACCATGGGTTGCTATAATGATCATGCCTTCAAAAATACCACTATTTCTATTGGAGGTAACTCCCCAATGCTTACCATTATAAAAGCTCCCCTATCTGATCCAACTATATATAACTAATATCCTAAACCATGTAGCTCCCTACTACTAGGGCCTCTTTTATGTGGAAACCCAAGTCATCAGTTCTAAGGAATTGGGATAGAGGTTGTAAGCATGGACACATTTTTCCCAACATGGCTATGCAGCTCTTGAGATAGGCTTAATCCATCATCTATCACTCACCATGCTACTACATTTCTACCATGTGATATCTTCTATACCTTCAAATAAAATATTTATAGGTCATCACTTCACTATTGCCCATAAAACTTGACTCATAACAATGATGAAATTTTTCCAAACTAACTATGCAAATCCTGATAGAAAACTCTCTTCTAAAACTTGGCTTGTAGTGATAACTTCTATCACTATTCTTATACCTTCACATAATTTTAAAAGGTGTAACCTCCTTACAAAGGTACCTCTTTTTTGGATTATCTCCATTGAAGGTCATTTGTGGTGTTTAATATTGTGTTCCCTTCTAGTTTATCCTACCTTGCCCACCCGTGTCTCTCATCCTACTAAGTGTAGGATCATTATGGTAACTATTCACCAATCTACACCATGCACCTTCACCAAAACCCAAAAATTCTATTTTATAAAACCTTCTCCATCAGCCCCAACCAACCCATGTGGTCCATCACATTGGGGTAGACAATTTGAGCACAATTTTCTAACCCTAGTTTAACTACATTGGCCTAATGTCCATCAACTATGTAGGTAATGCTTGACTTCTAAGGGCAATTTGAACACTAACAACTAATTATCTTCCCCTTTTAATTTTCATTAACTTTCATTTCTAACAATGCCCTCTTACCTAGGGTGTCCTATGTCAGGGAATCTTTAGATTCTTCCTAACATCCCTATTTTTTAACATCATCTAATAATTCCTCTTTGTTTTTCCCTATTACTAAGAGAACTACATTGCCATGAGGTCTTTTTGGACTATGTAGGCAACACTCATTTACTAAGGATAACTTGACCACATCCTTTATTTTCCCTTCTCACCTAATATCTTTTCCTCCACCCCTCTACCTATCTCCTCAAAACCACCTCTCTTCAGCTTGTCAATCTCTTTTAACGAAAGGATTAATAGCCTTCCTCACTGGCCCTCTTATCTCCCATAAAGCCACCACCTACTCTGCTTCATTGGTCCACCCCAACACCTTTCCTTGTGCATGATTCACCACTTGCTTCCCCACCCACTTTTTACATTTTTTGCCCTCTCTCTCCAATTTTTACCAATGTTTCCCTTATCTTCTTTGTGTTCTTTTTCCATCCTCATCATTTATCGTTGTCCTTGGAAATTTGTCACACCCTATTCATCACTCTTATTTCCTCACCATTTCCACATCATACTGTGCATCTCTCTAGATTTTTGTTTCTTTTGTTGCTATACTTTTTCTTTATGTGTACTACCATTATCTATCATTTTACCTCTCTTCCAATCGTACCAATTTTCCATTCTTGTTATTTTCTTTTTTCTCATCCTTTCATCCTTTTTGTCTTCTTTTTCCCCTCCACAACTAGTTTCTACCTAGGTATTTATCCTTTGAAAAGTCTTCCATACTTACCTATTTTCTTCTTCTCAATTATTGCCTTTTGAATTTTGCATTCCCTTTTTCCTCTTTCCATCTTGGTACTCACTTGTCTTTTTCATTTGTGTGATTATCCATGCTTTGTATCCCTGCTTTAATTCTTCCTTTTTATTCTTATCATCCCTGATCTTCATCCTTCATATTCAACTTATTCCCTTTCATTATTTTCCACCATCCTCTCCATTTTCTCAATTTATTTTCATTTTTATCATCTTGAGGACATTCCTTGTTCTTTATAACCTTTTTTTGCCTCCTATATGTCCATGCCTGGCTCCTTCCATCCTTCTCCACCTTCATCTTTATATGCAAACTCATTGTTTTCTTCACCTATATCTTCATCCATCTTTTGGTCCACCTTAACTTCATCCCTTGTTGGATCCCCTTTATTTTTACCCATTCAACCTCATCCTCTTTAGAGTGTGGTCACTAGTTGTACCACCTCTACCTACATCTCCTTTTCTACTTCCTCATGTCCTCCACACCCTTGATTTAATGTATGAAATCCAAAAATTTCCCCCTCATTTAGTTAATATTAATATTATTATTTGCCTTAATCCATATTTCAAAACCCATCAGATCCTTTGTTTGAATTCCCTCAAAAATCAATGCTTACTTATTTTGGGGCCCCACTGGCTCAAGGGTTGAGGGTTTAAATCTTTACCACTTATCATTTACCCACTTTGCTACTTTGCTTCCCTAAATCATTGAATAATACCCTTTTATATCCTATTAATGACATTATTATGGAGTATGCATAATGTTGGATTATCTGGATGGTGATGAAATAACTTATCAGATCGCTGTGATAATTTGAGTGGTGTCATATTTTCTAAATATTGATAAAGCATATTTCTCCCTTTTCTTTTCTTTAAAAGGGTGGCATAAATTTCATGCTTGAACCTACTTATCCATGGCTATAGATTCCTTTTGCATAGTTGAAACAATAATCTAATTGCATATTAGGTAATCTCATCCACCGTTTCTACCAAACCAACCAAAAACCTATTTGATAGCCATCTTTTCCACCATTTGGAACTTCCCTTTCTCTAACATCCTTCAACTGGACATAACTACATGATACATCAAATTGGGGAAACCAAGTTAACCAACATTCCCCACCTTAGAAAAACTACATTAGGCTTGAAGTTCATTTTGGACATTATGTAGGTAGCATCCACTTGACTAGTACATATGGAGTCCACTCAACCACCCTATTATAACCAACCAACCCAATTTCTCATGTCCACCTTGATGTTGGCCATTTTAACCCAACCTCTTCACATGTTTTGTGATGACCTTACCTTGGTCCTTTTAACTACATCGACTACACTTTCTATGTTTCACTTTTTACACCCCACCTCATGTGTAACTAGACCATTTGTGTTGTTCTATGAGAACACTTCCTACCCTATATACTTATGAACAATACCAACCTTATCTAGATGACTTAATATGCTTAATTGGATCAATAATGACTAACATTATAGACTGGTTACCCTGTCATATATCCATCTAGAATCCAACCTTATTTTTTTATTGATATTGGTAGCTTTAGTATTTGAAAAATGTTGGCTATCATGTTTAGTTGAATTTTGTGCACCCATTGATATTTCACATGCCCAACTACCTTGTGGCACCACCTAGTGTCTCCCCACCAATTGCTTATCAAACCTATGCCTCATTTGGCCTTTCTTCATTGACTCTTGATTTGAGGGGGAACACCTCCTCCCATATTTAAGGCACCCTGACCTTTGACTAAGTGATTTATTTTTGTTTTGTAGCTTGTTAATTTAAAGCTACATACTAAAAAGGGGCAAAATGTATACACTATAAAACTATACACTTATAGTTTTTTATCACTAAATGCCTCGAGACCCCCTAAAGACACCCTAAACCTTATTAACCCTTAACCATTCTCTCTTAACCTAACCAAATCAATATTATCCTATTCACATAGTATTAATCAAAATTACTATTTAAAAGTACTATTCAAAAATACTATTCACTATCACTATTCACCATGGGACCCACTATCATTATTCATAATAACATGGAAAGTGACATGGAACAAATGACATGGCTTATAAGTGAGGTGGCTTGATGTGGGACATCATACCCCATCTGGGAACATTTCCCAAGGTTCTTAATGACCTCAATTAAGCATAAAAAGATTCCCCCCTTGAGATATGGAAAATTTACACTTAAGGGGCCATCATTAAACATGTATTTTGACTTCACACATGAAAATGACATTAAAAATGGGATACCGACCTCTTCAATGATTTGGGAAAAGACAAAAGGCACTATATCCACCCATTTTTGACTCTTTAACCCAAATGGGAACACATGATCAAGGTGGAAATATCATCACTCTCATATTTTAACTCACTCATACACCCACATGGAAAATGATGCCACATTTTGTGGGGCATCTCTTTAAGTGCTTGGATGAAGATAAGAAAGGGTGATGAAAAGTCTTTGGCCTCATTTAGACCCATGTGCATGATTCTTATTCAAAATTGGACTCATGTGCAAGGTGGGAGACACAAAAACCCAAATGGGAGACCCATGCTCAAGGTGGGAATCCAAAAACCCTCATATTTTGACTCATTCATGCACCACATGGGAAATGGTGCCATACTTCTACTATTCCCTCTTTTGGCATGGTTCTTGAAAACAAATGCTATAAATACCCCCACTCTCCTTCACCCAAGGCTATGTTAGAAGTTAGTATTTGGTTATTAACATCTTGTTTCAAGTATTTGAAGGAGTTCATCATCCACATCTTAGAGGAAAAGAATTCAATGAAGCTCTACCAAAATTGCCTCAAGATATCTTCAATAACTACATTCTTCTTCAAGATTGGAAGGTAATATTTAATTTTGTTTTTTCAAATTTATTTTATCATCCCATTGTATTTCTAATCTCTTCATTCCCACTTATCTATTTTATCCCTTTGTCATTTCATTATCTCAATTCATTTGTTCCCTTGCCATCTTTTATCCATTCATACCTTTGCCACTTTTACACTCCTTATCCTCTTCCCCTTTTGCCATATTAGCTACTTACCTTCTTATCTCATCAACCATTCACCCATTTATCCCATTTTAATCTTTAAATTTTTATTACCTTAACAATTTATCAATCAACCAAACCACATTTCTTTAATCCCTTGTTAAATTTCCAAACCAAAACCATAACTTCATTTTAACTAATTTTCCACATTAGTTGCTTTATTTAGTCATTATTTTAAAAACACTAAACTTTATTGTCTTATTTTAGTTTTTTTTTTATTTACTTGTTCTTAATTTCATTTATTTTATATTTTAAATGAAATTTCTTTCCTTTTTATTCATAAAATTAAGTGTCAAAAGCAGGTGGATTGATAGCCTCCTAGAAGGCTTTCACTTCTAGGATCTAGCTCACACTAGGCAGTCCATCGAACTAATTGTCTAACCAACAAGTTTTTTGGTGGTGATTTATTATTGTAGGTAATTATTAACTATCCAAATAGGATTTATCACAAATTTTATATTCAACATGCACACATTCAATAGGTATTCTTCTACACACCCTTCTTAACTAGTTTCTTCTTTTCACACTTAAGAAAAATAAAAAATTAGATAGAAACACTTCTTATAGGTAGTGGAATCATGAAGGGTTAGTGGGTATTAAACTATGAAACATTTATATAGTCTAGTTTTTGATATTAATACATTGATAAAGACATTTACATCAGGGAAATGATAGTTAGAAACAACTAATATTAGAGCTTGCTTCTTCAAGAAAGACTTGTATATTTTCATATGAGGTGATTTGATACTATGAAAAAGGGTTGGCATGGATATTATTTTGTGGATATGATAGAGGAAGATGATGACATCAAAGATGATATATCCATTCTTGCTTTGACCCTTGTGTGAAACAAGTAAATTTTGTTATGTTATTGTAAAAGTTGTCCCAATTGTCATGAAACTATGTAAGCATTGTGTTTAAGTTATTCATGTGTAACCTTAATGTATGAGGTTATTACACATAAATAATTATAATATTTTGTGTGAACCCATGTAGCATTTGTACACTCATTAAACATTACAAATGATGGAATTATGAAATGTAATTAACCTTGTTGTATGAATGTTTTATATGTAAGACTGAGTACTTATACATTGTTATGTTTTTAAGGCTAGTAATATGTGTTATGAATTACCTTGATAGCTATTGTGATATACATATATTGGTAATGTCATCAGGGATGACATTATTACATCAGTTGGACCAATGAGATTAATTTATATGTGTTTTAGGAGGTATATGGAGGATGTTATTACTATTTATTAGGTTAAAGTATAAAAATGTTATGCTAGTTATGCTTTGACCCTATTAATTAATTCCCTTATAGGGGGATGATCGAGATGTTCCATACCTTGAGGAAGAATGAAAATGCCTTGAACCTTTATGAGGTAATGAAGATGCCTCATACCTTAAGGAGGTATCAGGATGCCTCACACTTTTAAGAGGTGAGATTGAGATGTTTTCTATATACACCATAAATTGGTCAAGAAAACACACATATTATGTCTTTTTATAGTTATTTTACAAGATAATCCAATTAGAGAATATGAGATTTTATTCATATTTACCCATGTTCTTTTATCTGACTTATCTTGGTCTTACTACATTCCTTAGGCATCATTTTGCTTATTTATGGTCATTCACAGCTTTACAAAATTAACCCTTTCAGACCTAGGTATATATTTTAGGTCCAAACACATCCCCCTAGGTCCCATACCCCTTAGACAATAAATCCCAAATAGGACTATAGTGCTGAAACCTAGGGTGTCTAATTTCTAGCACTATTGTCCAAGAGCAGTTTGGTCCCAACGATCTATTTATTCCATAGGATGAGTCTTACCCTTTTTCTTTCCTTCATTCCTAAGCTTTTCAATGTTGGTGAAATGTAAATAAATATCCCAAATTTTAAATAATGAGTCTCCTATATAAAAGACTACACAAGGCATTTTATATCTAGTACTTATTATTTTGACATATTAAATACAATAAAATAAAAAAATAATATAGCTTATATTTTTTGCATCACACATAGATTTTCATGCTTAATCAAGGAAGGGCCTAGAAAAAATTCATTTTTGCATCAATCATGCACATTGATTATTCATGTTCCCTAAGGGAGAAATACATTTGATTAGAGACCCTAGCTTGAGGGTTAATGTAGGCAACGATCATTGCAACAAGGGTTTTAGATCATGTGATCATTCTTCCCCTAACCCATTTTCCCCCTTTTTAATTTTGATATATATTTTTTTCTATGTGTGGAGATGAATATAAGTCTTTAATATTGAAATAGACCTATTATGAGCTTCAATGACTCTCAAGACCTAAAATTTGGTACACAGGGTCATATTGAGTAGGCAAACAAAACCCAAAAAGATTTTATCCTTAAGACAATATCATTGGGGAGGAATATATAATTAGACACTAAAGTGTCATATTTATAGTGATCTTATCTAATTAGAAAATAGAATCTAGAGCTAGATTTTTGACACTATCCTAGCTCTGCTCCTCAAATTCTAGACTCAGTATCTTTCATTTTAGCATAAATCCAAATAAGTTAATTTCTATCTATCATGTATGATTATTAGATAAAATCTATATTTTTACCTATTAATGTAAATATTCCCTATCATTCTAGACCCTTATTATTTAGGATCTAAACACTAGATTTTCTATAACAATAAAACATTTGGTGAACCTGACTTACTTTGAACAAACTTAAAACCCTAACTACACTTAGGGTTTTTCCTTATTATCTTGTCAAAAAATTTAATTTTCAAAATTTTGATTTATTTATTTAATTTTGTACATTTATCCTATTGAAAAATATTTTTAGAATTTAAAGTTATTGCATAACTGTCAAAAATTCTAAAACCCTAGATTTCAAAACTAGGTCATCAAACACCAAGCCTTTCCTATTTGCTAATTTTAGAAAGCTAATTTGGAATTTTTTCAAATTAATTACCTTTTCAAAAATTATGTCAAAATTAGTAGTTTGTTACGAAAATATTTGATTTTCAAAATTCTAATTTTTGTATATGTTTTTGTGTATTTATCCTATTTCGAGCATCTACTATATTAGATAGAGTCTTATTTTAGACATTTATGTTACATAGTTATAGCTTTAGAAAATAAATTAGGATTGATTAAGGTAGATTCAGTTGATCAGATCACTCTAGACTTCATAGCAACATCTTTAGATACATCTCCTACCACTCAGCATCCACCATGTCTTAGACATGATAGGAGACCACAACCAAAAAAGAACCTACTCAAGAACAAAGAGTAAGTTTTTAGAACACAACCTATAGTATGCAATATATATAACAATAATAAAACACCAGTATATTTTGATTTAGATTATAATATCCCATCTACCATATTATCAACACTAATAGATATGAGGTTAATCACATTACCTTTTATTCACTGATGAGATCCACATCTTTTACATAGACAACCAGGTCAACCTTTTTACAAATATCCTCATTTTTATGGACACAAAAATAATGATTGTTTTGGAATCAAAGATTATATTACTAGATGTGTTGATAATGGTATCATAGCATTCACATAGGGGGAATAGAGATCTCCTCCATTATGAAACCCTAGATCTCATTCTTCTATGACTAAGTCATCATAGGACTTTCCTTTATAGGAATCATCGGTCACTCATCATGAGTGCATTGTAGGATTTATGATAGAATCTCAAAATATATATCCTATTATAACTTTTCAAAAGGTTTAGAAACTAGTACAATAAAAATAACCTATATATAGTAGCATAGTCCATGTTATACACAGTGCAGTTCCATAAACATATCTAACAGAGTCACAAGCACAACAACAAAGTACCACTCATGAGAAATATTCACTACGATCAGAGTTTTAGGGTCTTATCTCATGTACCAACTTTCTATAGTTAAGATTAGATGAACCTTCATCACATTTTATAGTTCCATATCAATCTATTGTTTAGTCATATGCATCATAATAGAGATCATAGGGTGTTATTTCACATAGTAATCCACTCTGATTGCAAATAGATGAGCCTCCTCCATAACATCCAATTTTAGTTACATGACCAATCAAGTTAAATTTTTCAAAATCTTCACACACAACAATAATTATTACATAATAGATAGTATTAGATACATAACACATTCTTGGACAACATGAGCAATATGGGCACTTGTTTAGTTGGTCGATAGGGTTTAGATAGTGATAAAACATAGAATAATATAATGTATAGTCATATTGGTTTTAGTTCATAAGCTTCACTTAGCAAGGCAATGATGGAGACAAAGGTCTAGATACCCTTTGTATTTTTAAGCCACTCTTAAGAAGGTAATATGCATACAGTGCTATCTTACTTTCCCCTCCTACTAAAAACTAATATTATTGACTCCAGATAGACATACCTAGCTAGAACAAAACTATCAAAGTACAAATAAAAATTATCCAAACACTTTCCCACACAAACCAAATAAAACATATCCAAATCCTACTCAAATTTATCCAAATGGTTTACCAATTATCACAACATACAAATTTTTGGTTACATATGATTATAATTCAAAATCAATAAGCCTAACATCATAATTATCAAAACATCAAATCCTATATCTAAAGTACCATTTACCAAGTACATTCTAATTCAAAATCAATGTTAGATCAACCATTTCTGAAATCAACCATTTATAATCAATATACCAACATATTCTAGAATCCATAACATGAATACACATAAGTTCAAAATCAAACCAATGTCTATATATCATAAAATTTTCAAAATATATACATCATGTTGAGGTACAATCAATCATGAATGGGCATCATGCCCTCCCTCTCAATTTTAGTATCTCCTCCAGTGATCATCATGTAATCCTATCTAGCACTCAATGAACCTATGCCTCCTCGAGATCCCAAATGCCTCTTACACTGACTATCCCACTCCAATAACCAACCATGCTTCTCATGCAAGTCTGCATATCATCATTGAATATCTATATAGTCATCCATAATCTTTATGCTCACCATGCCATAATTAGTTGGAGGCATCCCACACCTATCCAACTTAGCTCTAAGCACATCCCTCTCTCCTACTATCCTAACATATATAGCTATAGCTATAACAACCCTATCAAACAAATGAGCATAAAAACTAGTTGTAACTATCTCTCTCTATCAAACCCTCCTCCACAACATCATCAAGAACATGCCATGCAAGCTCATGAAATGTCAACTCAATGATGGTCTCCTAAAACTCATCATTTTCCCTCCCCACCCTAGTAGGTGCCTCATATTTTACACATTCCACCCTACCTGCACACATAAGAAGTACACCACTACATTAGATATATACTTTCAAATAAAAAATAAAGCATAAACATAGGTACAATTCAAATACAATCATTGATTACCTCCCATCATCTAGATTGTCTCAATCTACTCATATTCAAGAACATCCACTCCATCCATAGGATACAATAGAGCCCATCGATGCCTTACCCACCATGCAGTGTATGCCTCAGTGCATCCCACATCATCTATATCAATAATATCTATAAATGCATCTCATGCATCCAAAGGTAATAGTTCCATCTTAGCCTTAGTAGGTCTCACATTATCCCCTACTCTTGTTGGTGCTCATGAATTCCTCAACCATACCCATGCTATAGGAGGAACATAATATTGAACTTTAAACTACCTAGTCACATGCTCATACTAAAAATACTCATAAACTCTAGGCTAATGATCATGTAACCAATAGCTAACCCTCATATACCATAGCTAATTTCTATCTTTAGGCCATCAAGGGAATCCTCTATATGGCCTCCATATGATATCATGGGCCACCAATATATCTAACATCTTCTTGTAGTGATCTATCCCAAGAGATTAGATCACTAAATCACTCATCCATCTCTCACTAAATGGCTACGGATATGCCCAACTCACCTTGATAATCCAATTAGTTGCACAACTATTATGTGCTCATAAGCTCAGTAATGTAATAAAGTGGATTCTCCCACACCACTAATGAATGACTCTTATGTAAATCTATATAAATCCCTATATAAGTGGGAAAGCATAGTCATATCCCATCAGAACACATTAACATACATCTCAATGCTATGAAACACCCTATGCATCTTATAAGAAATAGATACTCTACTACCATCCACTATAATAAAAGAAGCCAAAAATACAACTAACCACTTATACAAGCACAAAAAACTTGATTTCACAATCACTAAAAATAACACATCACCACCACTACCTCAATGGGTACCCTAGCAAAGTATAAAGATGCAAAATCAATGGAAATTACACCGATGTCATCTTATAGTATCACCCATCACCCACTAATTAGCAAATTCAAAATGTGATATACATCCTCTAGAGTAATAGTGATATCTATAGTAGGAAGCCAAAATGTATATGTATCTACATTCTACCTCTCACATGAGGTGGTAATCAAATGCCTATCCCACTGCACCATGCCTAGGTCACATACATGACCCAACCCATCCCTATCCATAACAACATGCTCATAAAAAACAATGGTAACATCCTCAATATCTCCATCACTTGGCTTCTATGTAACTCTCTCATCTATATCTCAGCTTATAAAACACCAAAAATCAACATATATATTAGTCAACCATATCCAACTAATAGCCAAGATAAACAATAATAGATCACAAGTTAGAAATTCTAGAAAATAGAAAATACATCAGTTTACCATGCCAAATCAATTTATAAGCAAACTTATATAAACTAAACTAAGCATTAGCCTAGAAAATCTAGCCTCCAAGACAAAAACATTGAATATAAAATAGTAGCATTGGACAGGAGCACTGCAACCTAGATAGTAGTGCTAGAACTAGTCAAAATTTCCTAAAATCACCATTTTTCCCATAGCTTGAGGTCCATAGCTTCATTTTACAAACCATTTTATTCCTCAGAATCATGACAACAATGCCCTAAATATAAATCAAGCCTATCTTTCTCTCTCTCACTACATCATTTACCTACCATAAAACACACATTTATCTACCTCTCTTATATACAAACATAAAAATTGGTCTGTACTAATCCACACTTGTTCAATTTTCATACAATTTGGTCCTTACCAATAAAATCTCACTTAGTTTTCAGAAAACCCAACATATTTAATCAATTAACCTTTCACTCCATTTAATATATTGCTACCTCATTGCCTACCATAGCATGAACATTTATACATCTCTACCATACCCATATATAAGCTTTGATCCTAATCAATAAAAGATACCTTTTACTCCTAATAATTCAACTTTCACCAATCAAATAATTGACTTTTGATCTATTCAATACATACCAACCTAGTTCTTATTTATGCACCACTAGTCTTCACTTTTAGCTCAACCACCTCTATCACAAATCTTGTCTCTCTCCCTAAAAGGGGGAATCATTCATCTTATCTCTAAAAATTACCTAGCATACCTATCCATTCCTATAGATAGATACACCATGGTTATTGCATCTAGATTATCATAATTAATTAGCTCAAATTGGTCAAGATTATATAGTGGTTTAGACTATATGGGTCACTTAGCATTACTCATTTTAGATTGGTCAAGATTATACAATGGTTTAAACTATATGGGTCACTTAACATTACTCATCTTAGATTGGTCAAGATTATACCATGGTTCAGACTATATGGGTCACTTAGAATTACTTAATTTAGATTGGTTAAGATTATATAGTGGTTTAAAATATATGGGTCACTTAAAATTACTCAGCTTAGATTGGTCAAGATTATATAGTGATTCAAATTACATTGGATCACTTAGCATTACTTAGGACATTTAGAGGGATGCACCTTCAATTTATAGATACGTAGACTATTTAGATACAGTGGTTCAAATCATATGGATTCATATTGACTTTGATATAAATTTAGACTATGTACCAAATTTGAGGGAATGTACATTATTACACATCTCACACATATAGCTTCATACAACATGACATAATTATATACCAAATAACATATTATAGGAATAGTACAGAGCACATTATTTTGATCTCCAGTTTTGCACATGGGACATGACATGATAGATCATATCACATGTGGTTATATCAATTTATAGTTATCTAGATGCATCACTCATATACCAAATTTAGGAGCATGGAATAGATGTTCATATCCTTCATCTTCTAAGATTATACAAATCAGGATGGTAGGACATACCTTCTTTTTATCACACATTTACCAACATTTTTGATTTACGCCTAGGCATTACTTAGGTTATCACTAGATTAGACTGTATGATTATCTATAATGATTGGTGATGAGCTCAGAATATGGCTTATTGTTGACATGTTATTTCCCTCAATTCATCTCTTGAAGGATATTATCTTATGCAAATCATAGATTGTTAGATAGATATTACATGGAAAATAGATACTTGTCTTGTTTATATCAAACCAAAGACTAAACCTTTACTTTGTCATTAATGTCTAATACATAACATGTTTTAGTGATTTTTGTTGTGAAGAATGCTTAGGAAGAAGACACAAGAAATGTATAGTGAATATTTAATTTTGATCTTCATCCTACAAAACTACAGACTCCACAATCTTGCTTCTATAGATTTTGTAGGTTTGTTTCTATGGACTTTGTAGGCTTGTTTCTATAGACTTTGTAGACTTGTTTCTATGGACTCTATAGGCTTGTTTCTATAGATTCTACATGTTTGTTTCTACAAACTCCATAGGCCTATTTTTGTAGACTCCGTAGGCTTGTTTCTATGAACTCCATAGGCTCATTCCTACTGACTCCATAGGGTTAATTCCATGGATTATGTAAGGATGAAGCTACAAAGGGGAAGCTGGTAGCCAAGATAAGATGAGAAAGAATTATTATAACTGGAGTCAAATAAGGAAAATACCTGCCTGCTATTTTGTAGGATTTGATTTTGATAAAGTTATATATATTTGGATCTTAAGACTATTATAGGATAGTATATTTATTTCATAAAGATAATTAGATCTCTTGGAAATCCAATCTCCTATCTTTAGATGAGTGGATCGACCAAGGAATCCTATTTTTTTGCATCCTATTTGGAGTTGATTGTATTAGTATAAAATATAAGACTTTTGTCATTGAAAGATATATTATAGAGATTAGAGAATAAAGGAAAGATACATACAAACATATTACAGGTTTTAGACAGATTTTAATCATTTCAATTTTATGAATTATCACTTCAATTTCCAGCATTGATTAATCTTTGTTCCTGAGTTTGAGAGGAGTAAGGGTCCACTCTCCTTATAACTAAGAATTGTGTACGATATTTATGTTATGTTATATTAACTATTTGTTATAACTAATTAGAATCTTGTTAAAAACATCAAAATAAATTCACATTTTAAAAGGCATTTTCTTATTCCAAAGTCATTTCCTTTCTAAGCAAAGTGTGTTTTCTTTTATAGCAAATGTGTGAAGCAAAATCCTTTTCTAGTTAAACATTTCCATTTCCATGCAAGCATAAATAGGAGTGTGATTTTACTTTAAAGCAAAAGAGTGGATTGATTTGATTAAATAGTTACATTTTCAGCAAAAGAGTGAGTTAAGTAGTTTAAAACACATTTCTTTCATTAGTCAAAGTTATAATAGGACCATCAAACACCCCCACAAATAGACTTCTAGATCTACCATCCTATACCTTACTATAGAGAGCTTTAGACATCAGCCCTGGTTGATAAGACATCAATTGAACGTTGATCAAATGAAGAGTTAAATGACACTCATCAATTGGTCCATAGGATTACTCAAAATTAGACCTAGGAGTTTGTGTGAGATAGAGGACATGCATTAGTTTTAGACCTTCGATCACATCTCAAAGATAGTTTAGATTATTCAAATTCAGTACAAGGGGCATCTATTATAGGGATTCCTTATTTTTTTAGGCACCATTTAGATTTAGTACATGGGGAATCTATTATAGGGATTCCTTCTTTCTCTATGCACTATTTAGATTTAGTACAGGGGGCATCTATTACAAGGATTCCTTCTTTATTTGAGTAATATTTTAGTTCTTCATTCACTTCCCTAGCTAGGAAGTTATACCCTTTTTAACACACTTATCTTCACACAGGTAAGTTTAGGTATGCATCTTCTTTCTTTTTTACTCTAGTACTCCATTTCATTACATCATTAGATTAAAGGGGGGAAAATATATACACCCTAAATTGGTCAAGAAAACACACATATTATGTATTTTTATAATCCTTTTATAGGAGACTCTGATTGGAGATTATGAGATTTTATTCACATTTAGCCTTGTCCTTTTATCTGACTTATCTTGGTCTTACTACATTCCCTATACATCATTTTTCTTATCACTGGTCATCCCTAGATTTCTAGACTTAACCCTTTCAGACCCAGGTACATATTTTAGGTCCAATCCCATCCCCCCAAGTCCCATACCCCCTAGACAACAATGCCCAAATAGGACTACAGTGCTGAAACCCATAGTGTCAAAATTTTGGCACTATTGTCTAAGATCAATTTGGTCTTAATGATCAATTTCTTCTATAGGATGAGTCTTACACCTTTTCTTTGCTTCATTCCTAAGTTTCCCAATGTTGTCCAAATGCAAATAAAGCTCCCAAATTATAAATAATGAGTCTCTTATATAAAGGACTACACAAGGCATTTTATATCTAGCACTTACTATTTTGACACATTAAACATAATAAAATCAATCAATAATATATCTCAAATTTTCTAAATCCCACATAGATTTGCATGCTTGATCAAGGAAGGGCCTAGGCAATATTCATTCTTGCATCAATTGTGCATGTTGATTATGCATGTTCCCTAAAAGAGAAATGCATTTGATCTAAGACCCTAGCTTGAGAGTTAATGTAAGTAATAATTAGGACAACAGGGGTTCTAGATCATGTGATCATTCTTCCTCTAACCCAGTTTTTCCCCTTTTTTATTTTGATATATTTGTTGTTTCCATGTGTGTAGATGAATACAGGTACTATATATTGAAATAGACCTATAGTGGGCTTTGGTGACTCTAAAGACCTTAAATTTGGTACACATGGTCATATTGAGTAGGTGAACAAAACCCAAAAAGATTTTAGACTCAATATATTAGAGTTGGGAGGACTATAGTGCCAAAAACTAGGGTGTCCGATTTCTTATGCTCCTATCCAATAGAAAAATAGAAGCCAAATCTAAATTTTTGACATTGTCCCAGTTCTACTCCTCAAATTTTAGATTTAGAATCTTTCATTTCAACAAAAATCTAGCCAAGTTAATTTCTCTCTGTCTTGTATGATTATCAGATAAAATCTATATATATATATATAGTGGGGTGGAAATGATGGTATCTTGACTTTTGTAATAGGTTCTTCATATCAATCCCACTAGCTATATTCAAAGCTACTTCTTCTCCCCCATACCATGTCATTAGCATAAAATTTATGCTCATATGAAATACATGTGAAACCAACATAGTTGAACATCAAAAGAATGTAAAATTAAATAACCATGTAAGATTAAAATCATTGAGAATGAGACCAAGTGGTCTTGAATGAAAGATATAATACCAATGTTCAAAATAAAATTATGCTATAATGATGATTATAGATGAGAGGTGTAAATAGTGATGATTATGCTAGTTGTGAGGTCTAAAGAGGGATGTTGATGATTAGGAGGTCTAAGTATATGGTTTATTATGCAATTATTATTTGGTCACATAATATCAAAAAAATTTAGTGGGCAAAATTGTTTAGCATGGTTCATTATTTCTCTATGTCACTTTGCCATGGATTATTCTTATGCAACTGCATCATAATTTTGCCATGGGATGACACTTAGATTTATCACTATGATTCATAGCTGGACAACATCATTGTTGTACCTAATAATGATTAACATTATATTATGGTAGTATATCTTTTAGTTTTATTTGATAAGGAAACATAGTGGATGATAGTATGGTAGATTGACACTATGGGAGATAGTTATAGGAAAAAACATCATATTATTAAAAGATGTAAATAATTCTATAATTTGAATAGTGAAATTTTACTTAATTCAAAACTTATGTTATAGCTACACCTGTTGGCTAGAGTCCTGCATCAAAATTGATGATTTTATAAGAGGGTGAGAATGTAATACCCCTGTGTTGAACGATTCTACCACTATCATTTTATTAAATTTGTTGTGAGTGGTGAACCTTTTATGTGTGTATAAAACTTGATGAGATTTGTTTTGTGTTATTCAAACTGCATTATGATTTTAATTATATGAGTGGTTATATTCTGTGGACTTGATTATTTTGGGATTGATAGGTGATTTTATTAGACTAACCTAGGATTATGATTCAGTTGTAATATAATTGTATAAATGGTTATGTATATATGATTTTTCATATTGGTAGTTATTGATTATTTTATTTGATGATCTCCACATATCAGTAGTATGTGATGTTTTTCATTAATTGTCTTAGAGTGATAATTCTAGACCTTGAATACAAGCTTATTGTTAAATATAATTTTAATAATGCATTTTTTATAATTATATAATTTTTATTGATGTAATACCAATTTCAAGTAAGTTCTTATGCATAAATGTAGGGTGAGATTGTGTACTGAAGAGATGTTTTGGGTATTTATAAGTAATTATTATTAAAGGTTGGTCAACTAGTTATCATAAATATTTAACTAGTTATTTTAAATACCTAATGGCATACTATGTTTAAAAGTGAATAAATAAATAAATAGTATATTTATAAATCAATTTTATTAAGGTAATTATTATGTAGACTGATTACCTAGTGATTATCACATTCACTATTCTGATTAAACATTAATCATCAACCCATGGTGCGTAAGCTTTTCAAGAGTGCTAGTACTATATATGCATTACTAATTTAGAAATCAACTTGATTTTATAGTTATAGTATTATTAATTTACATTAAATTTACTAGATAGATATATTATGAAACTGCTATGAAAAAATTATATAACTATTCCACACTTATGTACCATACATGCATCATACATATATAATCAAACTTAATAGTAAAATCAACTTACACAATACACAAATAATTAAAAAGGGTCAGGCTTTTCATAGTCCCTCATTTTGAGGGGGACCTTCCTCATTTAGAATTGAGCTCCATTCCCTCTCTGAGAGAATTCACAAAATTCTTACAAATTCAACTTTTTCATTAGTCAATTCTGATTACAAATGGTATAGTTCAAAAACTTCTACTATTACCTTCTCAAAATTATATAAATCCCAGTCTTATCTAGGTTCTAACTTTAAATATAGAAGGCAATTTATTAACTCTTAACCAAAAACACCAAACTAGGAAAAAAATATAAATATTTACAAACTATCCTAGTCAACCTTAAAGTGGTCAGTAACCAAAGTTACTTGTTTTAGGTTTGACTAGGTTAGAGACAAGACATACTATTTTTCTATTTTATTTCCTTTTGTCTTTTTTTATTATCCTTGTCTTTCCCATCTTTGGTAGCACATCCAATGTCTCCTTACATGTAGGAAATTCATACAACAACTATGATTCTTCCCAATCATCCATTCGGTTCTCTAAGATAACTGGATGTGTCTACAAGATCTCCTTAATAATGACTCTATTTTGCATAGTGGCTACAAGTATCCTACAGTAACTATAGCCCACCTATAGGTGAAACCTTCAATTACTATGGGTACTTTGTAGTGGCTATAGGCAACCTATAGGTGAAGCTTATAATTGTTATGGTTATTTTATGGTGGCTACAGGCAACCTATAGGTGAAGTCTATAATTACTATGGGTATTTTTTAGTAGCTACAAGTAACATTTAGGTGAATCCTATAGTTACTATGAGCACTCTACAATGGCTACAGGAAATCTATAGGTGAGTCCTACAATTGTTATGGGCATCCTATAGCCTTTCATGGCCCTTCAAATTTTTATTAGATAAAGTCACACCAATATAATTCAATCAAAGAAAAGCCTCAATAATTCATAACATAACATAACACACACACACATAAATATATATTAGTGAACATACAAAATCATAATTTCATTCATTCATTTTCATTAGTGACAAATAGTTATGAGATTTACATAGAAAAAGACATAGACTAAGTATGGATGAGGCTATAAAAGTAAGCAATTGGTGGACTCATCATTCCCCCCTACTTAACCTCTTGTTTGACCTCAATCAAGCCTTGGTTGTATTTTAAAACCAATTTTTTTTCTAAAGTCTAAGGGTTCAGGGCAACTTGACCCTTCCAAGATGTAAATTTTTTTAGCATTCTCAATGTGCTCCCATCTTTTCTTCTCTACCTCTGTATCAACTAAAGTATTTACTTCCCAATCAAGAATTGGGAACTAGAATATAGGGGGTTAAAACATCAATCCCAACCATTATATTCTCCACTTCTTGACAAGTTCAATATACAAGTATACTCTATGGATGACCTCCCTAAGTTTTTGAGGGGAGTACGATTCTTTTCTTTTCAAGGCATTTGAGAGTTATAACCATATTTGAGAGAAAGAAACAAAAATTTACCTTCCATCTCCTTCCATGAGACTCAAATAGTGGTTTTGGACTTACACCTATTTTTTGACAACCCATTCCTATGGAGCATTTGTGTTCATAAACGAGATCCATTCTTCCACTATAACATCTGAATCTTTAGATTCACCCCTGATCATTAGGGTGGCTTATTTATCCTTTTATTGATATTCTTCCATTTGTTTTCTTCTTTCAATTTCATTTAAAACATATGAAAAAAATACATTTAATAGGACATCCCCCAAATAGATGTTAGGATTCCTTTATGTATCACTAGGAGCACCATATTGGTGAATGTAGAATTCACTTATCTGGGCTTGAAGATTAAGATCAACATGTCTACACTCATTAAAGAAAGATCTTGGGTCACATACCATATAATATTGATAATTATAAATCCTATCATACCTAAATTTCAACCATTTTTTTCCAAGTATATAACATACCCTCTAGAAGGGGGTCTACACTCCATCAATAGTTCAATAGTTTCAAGTAATTTGCCAATCTTTTTCTTCAAATATTTGATTATAATTTCAAAATATTCTAATTTTTATTGTAATTCATCATTTTGTTCTTTTGATTCAACATATCCCTTGAATCTCTACAATTATTTGTGGCAAGCTTCATTATTACTAAATTTTTCATTCAAAAAAACCAAAAGATCATCAATCTCTATTGGAGTGGTGGCTAAGAAATACACATCAATAACTTCTTATATAGTAGGTGTTGGTGTAGTGGGTAATGAAGGAAGAAATACCTGATAAAAGGGTACTAAAGCTAGAGCATATTCTATTACAGGGGCTTCTATGGCCAAGGTGGATGAGGATGCTACATGTTCCTCCACTATCTTCTTTTTATCCTTAGAGGGTTCTACAAACTTTACTGCTCCTAGAAGCATTTCAATGCCTCATTTTCCTTTTAGTTCTATTATCTCATTTTTGAGTCTTTATATTTCCTCCATAGCTTGTTCTAATATTTGGAACTCCTGATCATGATAAATTTTTTCTTGTTCTCTTCCTATTTTTATAACCTCTTCTTCAACCAATTCTTCTTCTCCTGCATGTTTCTCTGCCTCTCATAATTTATCCTCTATGTATCCAATGTTTCTGAGGAGATCAATGTCCTCCTTCATGAATCTAGATAGGAGAGGTGACCATTCTTCTTCCTCTAGCTTAGTCGATCCTTAATTAGTAGACCATTCCTCTATTTCAAATCCATCAGGGTTTTTTTTAAGCTTAAGATCTTTCCTTTGTTCTTCATCATCATTGATTACTATGGTTAAAGAGGCTATAGTGGTCTTTTGTTTCTTTATCATTTGAGATCTCCTAATATGAGGTCTCCTTATTTTTAACACCATAGGTTTCTTCCTTTTGGTTTTCATTTTCCTTGCAGGAAGGGTGACTAATGGAGTTTGTTTTTCTTGTGCATCAGTTGATAGGGGAACTTATTCTTGTCCAGTAGGAGATAGTGTGGAGGAATCAATCTAAGGTGAGGATATAATGGGAGAAGGGACATGATATTATGGGATTTATTCCTCTGTATCATAAGGGAATAAGACTAGTTTTCTCCTCTTCTTTCATATAGTAGTATCAAATGGAACTTTAATGGCTATAGGTTCACCAACAACACTAGTGCCCTCAACATTTTCCTGAATAGTTTGTTGGGGATGCTCCTCAGGGGACTCCCTCTCATTAGTGCCTTCTTCTTGTTGGGGTATAATATTTTCTTGGGCCAAAAATTCCTCCCAAGTGAGGTTGGGTCTGACAAAAGCTATTATTTATTTAAGTATGAGCCATATTAGGTAGTGGTGAGATATGGCTATTTTAGTGCCCTTAAAATATTCTTTGGATATTCTTTTTAAGATATTTCATAATAAATTAGGAACATTATTGACTCTATTATGTCTTAAATGATTTAAAAATTTGAACTAGAGACTGTAAATGAGGGAATACCTTCCCTCACAAGTCATGTACCTGATAATATATGATATTATATCTCTCCATTCTATAGGTAGACTAAGTATTTCCACAACTCCTTTCTTTAATACCTATCTTTCATTCTCTTGGCAAAATTACTACCTAGTTTCTTGGTCATTGGGTCTATCCTAAAATTTTTACCCCATATAGTGGCTTGGTTTCCATCAAAATAACCTATAAATTACATAATAAGAGGCTTTATAAAATGTTGCAACCATTCAAAATAGGCGGTCCAACCAACTTTGTGGAAGATATCCCAACTAGTTTGGTCTCCTCGTAAGTGCCTATGGTCTATGGGATCTTTCCACATGATTAAACCTCCCATTTTAACTTCTCTATAAATCTATTAGACTAATAGTAGATACACATTCTTTGTAGCTATGGAAATATACCTGTAGTAGGTTTGTTCTATAATGGAAAATGTGGGGTTTGTAGGTTATAGGGTTTGGCTCAATAATGGTGGATGTGAGGTTATAGGTTGTAAATTATGATGTCTCAAGGGTTCTCATGGTGTATGAGGTTCTAACCCATAGTATTACCCCCCCCACTTGAGCTATTACATGTCCTTAGGTGATGTGGAATGAGTAGGAAGTATGAGATAAGATGGGTCATCATGAGGAATAGAAGTTTTAGTTTAGAGGTGATGTGATAGAATTTTTGAATGAATGACTAAATTCATAATTACATATGATTTATTAATACCATATGTGCTATATTAGAATAAAGAAGATAGCTTTAATGATGAAATATATGATGTACCTTTTAATAATGATGTTTTAGATGTGATGCTTGGGGAGTCACGCATGTGTTGGCATGAAAATATTTTCATGTGAATGATTAAAAAGTGTAATGATTTAGATGGAAATTGGAACTGGAGTGAAGTGGACCCTTTGTGAAGTGATTGGGATATCACTAGTGGTTAGGCATTGATGATGCCTATAGCTTACATGCATGTAATATAGGACAATCTACATGGAATAAGGGTCTAAGACTTGGAGGATAAATGATTGTTGTCATACCATTAGGTGATAATTGAAAAGTTGAGTGATCCAAATGATGGGTTGAAATATCTTGAGTAGGTAGCTGAGGGCATTACTACCTAGTGACATTCATCTGCATGAACCAACTGATAAGTGTCTATATGTTGCTTATGCCCTAGAGGTTTTTTTCTTGGTGGGCTTAGCTGTAGAAATCATTAGGGTCTTCAAACATGGAACCTATGTGCCAAAGAAATATAATATATCACTAGTCAACATAGTGAAATAAACTTCATAAAATGACCAAAATTAAAAATGGATCATGACTGTCCCTGGAGGCATAAATTCTATTTTACAACACTTCTACATGGAAAGGAAAGTTGTATGCTTTATTTTGGCTCTATAAATTGGTATTCAGAGGTAGTTTTAGGCAATAGATATGAAATTTGCTGACCTAATCCTCCTTTATACTTCAACAAAGTTATCTGATGACTTTCATGCAATGCCCAAAAACTAATAACCAAGACATAGGTGACAACTGTAGGAGGATCTATCTTGCATGCTCTATAGAAAGGTGAGAATAGGAATGAAAGCATACCTATAATAGCTACATAAGTGCTCATATCAAGCTAAAAAGTGATGGCCAAATATGTAGAAGGTACTTGTAGTAGCTATAGAAATGTCTATAGTAAATGGAGAAGACCTGTGTTGATGTGAATAGTTGGGATTTGAGGGATTACCCTCTCTCTACATATTTTCTCACTTTCCATTTTCCATTTATTTTTTGTTTCTACCCCTAAATATCAGAAAGTTAGTTTTCTACTTAGACCCTTTTTACAAATCTAGATAGTTAGTAGGTTAGTTTTCTACCCAGAAGCTACCAACAATGCCTAAAAATGGGTTTTCATTATTGGATATATATATTTTTTGACTCTAACTACTATTTTTAGTAGAATGTTTATTTAGGGTCTTAGCCAAGTCACCTATAAATGTGACTTGTCAAGGACCAAGTGAAGGTCTCATTCATCATACTAGAGGAGGGTAGGGATGTCCTCCTCTTCTTCATTTGAGTGTGGAATAGTGCTCTCATTATCTGGTGAGGCAACATGCCTATATAGGACATCATTGTATCCATCTTGTAACTATTGGCATATGTGACTGGTAAATTATTCCTAGTAAATGGATTTTTTATATAACTTGAGTCTACAGCCATTAATCAATAGATGGAATCTTACTGGATCAATAATTTGGAGTTAGACTACTCCATTATCAAAAAGATGCTCAATCTCAAAAGGACCAATCCATCTAGTCTAGAGTTTACCCTTGTGGTCCTTGTATTTAGAGGAAAAAAGAAGGGCTCAATCTCCTATATGGAATTACCTGGTCTTAATGTGATTTTCATGCCATCCAATCCACTATTGCTATATAAACTCTATGTTTTGTAATGTCTATTGTCTATATTCATCTAAGGCATTCAACTATAAAATCCTTTCTTTAAAGGCTTTAGATATATCCATCCTATGTTCTAGTGTTGTCCATAAGGTCTTGTGCTCAAATTCAATTAGAAAGATAGGTTTATTTCCATATGCCAAAACATATGGAGTGAAGATTATAGTGGTCTTCCATGTGATTTGGTAAGCCTACAAAGCTTCAGGAAGCCTAGCCTTCCAATCCTTATGAGAGAGAGTAACAGTCTTTATCAAAATATTTTCTAACTCCTTATTGGTGATTTCCACCTATCCATTGGACTATAGATGATATGGAGTTGATTTTTTATGCCTAATCTCATATTGCTGGACAAAGGCAATAATTAAATTAATAGTGAATTGGGGTCCTTGATTAGTGACTATTTTATGTGGCACACCATATCTAGTAAATCTTTTTTCATAGAGGAAAGCTACCACCTTCTCATCCCTAACATGTGTTAGAGCATTTAATTCCACCCATTAGTGACATAATTAGTATATACAAGGATGTACTCTTTGTTATTGAATTTTGGATCAAAAGGTCTTACAAAGTCTAGGCCCCACTTTTCAAATGGCTTAAGAACCATCTGTAGATGTAAAGGGATTTCATCTGAATGTGTTGGTCTCCCCATATGCTGACATCTATCACAATATCACAATGAGTAATATATGTTATTGCATCTTTATGGAGTGAGGGCCAATAGTATCTTGTATTCAAAATTTTTACTATTGTATGCTTGGCTATAAAGTGTCTTCTATAAGGTTCATCATGGCAAGCTTTGAGGATATCTAGAATTTCATCTTCTCTAAGACGTCTTTTGTTGATAGAGTCAGGCCCAGTATAGAAAAGGAATCCAGACAACCATGAATATCTCACACTTTTGTGAATCAATTCTCACCTTTGTTTGTAGAGGAAGTGCTATGGAAGTAACCCTATTACAAGATAGTTAGTAATATCAGCATACTAGGGTGTGGTAAGGGTGAGATAGAATAGGTGCTCATCTATAAATTAGTCATCCACTATGGTATCTTCTTTAGGGGTTTGTAGGTGTAATAGCAAGTCAACCATTACATTGTCTCTACCAGGCTTATCTATAATGGTGATATCTAATTCCTATAATAAGAGAAACCATCTTATCACTATAGCTAGAACAGTTGGTTTATTCATAAGGTATCAAATAGATGCATGGTCTATATGAACAAAGACATAATACCCTATGATGTAGTGATAAAACTTGTTGATAGCATAAAATATCACCAATAACTCTTTTTTAGTAACTGTGTAATCTAATTATACTACCTATAGGTTTCTAGTTACAAAATAGATGGCATAATTAAGTGATTCTTATTTTTGGCCAAGCACAACTTCAAGGGTAGTATCTAAAGCATATATGTGAATTTGGAAGGGAAGATTCCAATCAAGACCATATAGAATAGGGGTGGTGGTCAATAATTGCTTTAATTGTGTAAAGGCTGTATCACAAGTAGGAGTAAAAAAAACTCAACATTTTTAGTTAGAAGGATGAATAATGGTCTTGATACTTTACTAAAATTGTTTATGAATCTCTTGTAGTAACTAGCATGTCCTAAAAATATCCTAACATCTTTATATTTTTGAGAAACATGTAGGTTTTTGATGATGCTGATTTTTGTAGGGTTAACATTAATTCCTTCAACAGATACATGGTGGCCTAAGACAATACCTTCTATTACAAGTATGTAACATTTATTATGGATGAGAGATAGATGGTGATCTTAACAACATTGCATCACTTTTTCTAGGTTTTTGAGGCATTCATCAAATGTCTCTCCATAGATAGTGAAGTCATCTATATATATTTATACACATTCATTGGCCATATCTGCAAAGATACTCAAGAAAACCCTCTAGAATGTTGTAGGAATGTTACATAGCCCAAAGGTAATAAAACATAAGCATAATTACCCTAGAGATAAGTAAAGGTGGTCTTTTCCTAGTTTTTAGGAGTGATTCTAATCTAGTTGTAACCATTGAAGCCATCCAAAAAGGTAAAATATTTCATCCCTACTAGTGTGTCTAACACTTGGTCAATGAAGGGTAAAGGGAAGTGATACTTCCTAGTTACTATGTTGATTTCTCTATAATTTATGCATACATGCCATTCTCTACTTTTTTTTGGTATAATTACCAAAGGTGACACCCATTCATTGTCTGAGATGGGATATATAAATCTAGTAGTCCAAAGTTTTTGTAATTCCCTTTTGACTATTTCTCAAAGAGATAGATTCATCCTAAATTATGGCTATTTGATTGGTTGGCACTCTTATTTGATGTAGAAATGATGTGTGCATATTTCTAGTTTGATTCCTTGTATATCCTCATAATTCCATGCAAAAGCACATTGGTTTGCATGCAACATGCTGACTAGGCACTTTTCCTCATTTAACTCCAACTTGTTATTAATAAACAATGTTTTCCTTTGAGAGATTTCAATTTTCAATGGGAGTGCTTTCATTATTTCCATATTGCTAATAGATCTAGTTTGGTTGCAAATATGAGGCAACAATTGGTGGAATATTTTCTATACAAATGCATCAGAATCATCTAATTTATAGAAGATAAAAAATGGGCACTCAACATATTACAAGTGGTTGAGATCTATAGGAGTTAGGTAATTATGCTGAAGAATATTTGAGAGAATGGTATCTTCATCCTGATCAACTAATGTGCATGCATGGTCTCTAGTGAATATAGGAATCAAGGAAAGCTACTCTACCTCATATCTTTCAACCCATAATAAATGCTCCGGTGTAAAAATTGACTGTGTTAGGGGATAAAGAACCAAATTCTTAGTGTGGTAGCCATTGGATATCATCATGTTACCTATTTTATAGCTGATGAAAGTAGCATCTATGGTAAGCCAAGGTCATCCTAAGATAAGGGGGCATCCACTGAAATTAGACTTAGGCTATAACACAATGAAATCTATAGGATAATCCTAAGAATCTATAATGATGACAAGATCTTCAATGATTCCCTCTGGTTTGACTATAGGCCTATCATCCATTTGCAATAGTGTAGATGTGAGATGAATATTATTTAACTATAGTTTGTGCATAGGTTTGGTTATCATTACATTTATTATATCCACCATGTCTATCAATGTATTGGATAACTACTAGTCATGGATCTAAAATGTTATTATCAGGCATCTTAGATCTAAATATTTCCTTGGTAGGGTGTTCCCCAGCATGATGTATACTAGCTGGCCAATCACATGCACAATATTAGGATTTTTTTCTTCCTTCCTAATTTTTATAGATAGAGATCTATAACATCTTTGGAATATATGGGTACATCCTTAATGGGATGGAATATAGGGATTTGGACATAAAATTTCTTAATCTATCCCATGAAATCAAACTTAGGTTTAATTGTATGACATTCAAAGTTGAGACATTCAAAAAATGGGGGGCTATTTCATAAATAGATTTATTTTCTAAATCAAAGAGTTCTTGAGGTGATGAAGGTGGGTTAGCATGTTATTCTAGGGTTTCATCATTTGAATCCCTTATTATGGGTGCTACTGGGGGTGGTATAACTTTCCTTGACTAGAGGCGAACTTCATTGATGTTCACTACGTATGTCAAATACTAAACATGCTCAATACTAAATCTAGATTACACTAACTTATTTGTAATATTTTGTATGGGTTGGGTAGGTAGCTGGTTAGCCTTGGGTGTAACTTGTGTATTGGGCATAATATTAGGAGGTTATTTTTGTAATTGTGGAGGACATCTTCCTAGAGAGATTCTCCATGTCTAGTTAGGTCCCAGGGCTATTGCCACTAGTTTGTGAAGGGTGGGCCTTGGGGTGGTTGTCAAGCTTGCATCCAAGATGGGGATAAATATTGTGGAGGCTTTTAATAGGTGGTTGGGTAGCTTGCTTGAGGTGGCTTCCAGCTAGTATTAGAAGGTGGAATGTTCATCCAAGGACTAGTTGAATTGGGAGTAGCATTTGAAAATTTTTAATTAAAGGAGGTAGAATTTGTAAAAGGTGGATTTTTCCCATACCTTGATAAGGTGGTTGTTGAACCCATGGCCTTATTTATGTAATATAGAAAACTTGGTCACTATCTCCTCCTATAATATGTAGCTCTACTAGTTTTGGTTCTTCAGTTGTGATGTGAGTGACTTTAGCTCAAGCCTTGTGACATATATAATTAGCTTTTCTATTCTTACAATTTGAATAATAAATGGTCAAGGATTTATCCAAAGCTTCTTGATTTTGTCTTGAGTGTAGGATGTCTAGTTGGTTTTCCAAATGGATAATGATATCCTATTTCATGTCTTGTAATAGGTCACTAATCTTAGTTTTGGATAAGCCATCTATAGCTACCACTGGAAGCTTACTACCCCTAACTTTTTTAATGGAAGATCTAGAATAATTCTTGCTCAGCTCTTTGATATCTGAGAATGGTAGGTGAGAAATATCCCCTCCACTCATTAGGTCTAAGGCTTCTAGATAACATTCTCTAACTCTTTTCAGGAAGATGAGTTTCAAAAGGTTCTTCTCCAAGTGCACTTTGCTTGAATTTTTGTACACTAAACATGAACCGTTCAACATAATCCTCCAAAGATTCATCCCCCTCTTGAGTCATATTGAAGATGTCATTTCTTCTATAAATTATTCCTCTTCCATATTCCTGATACATGGTCAAAAATTTCTTTTTCATGTCCTTCCAAGTGTGGACCAAATTACTACCTAGTCCCATAAACTAGTGAAGTGCCGAGTCTTTGAGAGTAGCTAGAGAAAGTTTCAATTTTTTTGCATCCTCCTTGTAGTCATAGCTTTTATAGAGGATATCAAATTTGAACAAGAATGTATCTAGGTCTTTTGATAATTTACCTCTAAAATTGGGCAAAGTTGAGGGTGGAATGTTTTTCATTTGTGTTATGCCTATTGCATATGGAATAGGAAATTTAAAAGTAATTGTGTCTAGAGTCCCATTGTCATCCACAAAGTCTCATTCTCTACTCATGATGGCTCTTCTTGTGATATGGATACCAAAGGTACTTAGGATCTCATCCTCAAAATCTATGTCAATCCCTTGGTCAACATAATAATAAATGTTTATCTACTAATCCTTAGTCTTTTTACTAGATAAAGGGTCAAATATTATCCTAAGCTTCTTTTGATTTGATCAAGAAAGCCTTGTTAAAATATTATAAATATGTTATTATTCAAAGTATCTAATTCATGTAGTTCCTCTCCTTTGTTTCTTCTTACCAGCTTAGCTAACGCTTCTTCTACTTCTATTTCCTTTCTTAGAGCTAATAATGCTTCTTCTAAAAGCTACCTCCTTTGATTTTTAGTGTTCTCCTCTTCAAGAGCCTTCTAGCTTATAGTATATTCTTTAATAGGATTCTTAGTTGCTACAGTTATTTTTTATTCTTTCTGAGCAATAACTTGTGGCTTGTTTGGTAAGAATCTCCCTCGTGAATCTCTTTCTCTCTACATAAACATTATTCCACTCCATATATCCTATCCCTTCCTGCATAGAGTTAGTTTTTTTTTCCATTTTTGTGTGTTTTAAGGGGGTTGTTTCAAACCAATTTTTTAAAATAATGCAAAAATAAAGGAATGTTGAAATCAAAATAATAGGAATTGAAATTCTACTTCTAAAAAGTAGTAAATATTATCTACTAAAAGCAAGAAAAATTATTCTAAAAAGCAGGAAATGAAAGTAGGAAAATTTATTCTAGAAAGCAATAAAATTTATTCTAGAAAGTTGAAAATAAAAGTAGGAAAATTAAAAGCACACTTTGTTAAAAATAAATCACTTTTATAGGAAATACATTCTAAAAACATGAATTAACTCATGCACTATTTACTTTTAGAAACTTAAACATCTAGCATAAGACACCGTAGTGCCCTCACTGAACTTGCTTGAATGGAACTATATGTGTAGGAACTTAGACATCTAGCATAAGACACTACAGTGTCCTCACTCGACATGCCCAGTTGGGTAGAATAGTGTATTAACCAAAAAATTTTAATTAATGATTTTAGAAATAATAATTGACACTCTTCCCAATAATGATGTCAAAATGATTTACAGACTAATTACCTAGTGATTACCAGATTCACTAGTCTAATTAAACATTAATCATCAACCCAAGCTGCATAAGATTTTCAAGAGTGTCAACACTATATATGCATTACTGATTCAAAAATCAACTTGTTTTTCTAGTTTCAATATAATGAATTTACTAGATAGATATATTATGAAATTACTATGATAAAATTACAAAACTATTCTACACTTATGTAATATATATGCATCATAATTATATAATCAAACTTAACAGTAAAATCAACTTAAACAACACACTACTAATTAAAGAGGGTCATGATATTCATAGCAACTCATTGCAAAGGGGCCCTTCCTCATTCAGAACTAAGCTCTAATCCCTCTTTGAGAGAATTCATAAACTTTTTACAAATTCAACTTTCTCATTACTCAATTCTGAATACAAATGCTATAGTTCAAAAACTTCTACTATTACCTTCTCAAAATTTTCTAACTCCTAGTCTAATCTAGGTTTTGGATTTAAATATAGAAGGTAGTTTATTAACTCTTAACCAAAAACACTAAACTAGGAAAAAAATACAAATACTTAGAAACTACCCCAGTCAACCTTCAAGTGGTTTGTAACCAAAGTTACTTATTTTAGGTTTGACTAGGTAGAGATAATGCATACTATTTTATTTTTTTATTTCCTTTTATTTTTTCTCATTATCCTTGTCTTTCCCATATTTGGCAGTATTTCTAATGTCTCCTTACATGTAGGGAATCCATACATAAACTATGATTCTTCCCAATCATCCATTCAATTCCCCAAGATAGCTGGATGTGTCTATAAGATCTCCTCAATAATGACTCTATTTTGAAAAGTGGTTGTAGTCACTTTGTAGTAACTACAATTAATCTATAGGCAAAACCGTTAGTTGCTACAGGAACTCTGTAGTGGTTGAAGTCAACTTGTAGGTGAATCCTATAGTTGTTACATATATTATATAGTTGTTGTGAGCAACCTGTAGGTGAAGCCTACAGTTATTGTGGGTATTCTGTATTGGCTGTAGGTAACATGTGGGTGAAGGCTATAATTTTTGTAGGCACTCTACAATGGTTATAAGCAATTTGTATTTGAGGCCTAAAATTCCTATAGGCATCCTATAGCCTTTCATGACCCTTCAAATGTTTTATAGATAAAGTCACATCAATATAATTCAATCAAGGAAAAGCATCAATAATTCATAACATAAGACACACACACACACACATCAATAAACATACAAAATCATAACTTCATTCATTTGCATTAGTGACAGATAGTTATGAGATTTACATAGAAAAAGACATAAACTAAGCATGAACGAGGCTATAAAAGTAAGCAATTTGTGGCCTCATCAGTAATTATTATTCATTATATAATTAATTAAATATTTTAAATAATTATGAGACCCTAGCTTATTATTATCTTATTAATGCATGTGTTTCTATATTTGTGTGAGACTCTAGTTTGTTAATTGGCTTGTTATCACATTTGTGTTTTCCCATGTATTGTAGTAGACTATTTGGAGGAATGGGGTGCCTCACTCTATGTGTTATTATTTTTCATGGAATATGAGTAGATAAATTGTTAAACTAATTTGTATGTGAGTTTACTAGTGTGATTGTGTGAGGCAAACATATTTTGATATTGATATCATATGGTATAGTTATTGTATCATGATTATTATGGATGCTATTATGGAATTAATCATGAATTATGACTATTCATGTGTCATCCTCATGTGAAAAGGTTATATGCTTATACATGATTCATAAATTTTAAATAGGGATTATTTCTATGGGTTTATTTGATGTTTATAATGAGTGTGCATGAGATAGTTGGCCAAAGGTAGGATGACGAGGGACTAAAATGTGCTCACACTACATATACAATATTATGACCCTCCTAAAACCCTTATAAACCTTGACCTTTCATGTTGCATTGTTTCTTATGAATTTTTATGTTACAAGTAATTATTTTCTCCTTTCTTTTAATTACTTTTATTGAAATGATTGGTTTAACCCATGACCCTGAACCCATTAGTAATATACTTGAGGTAAATTAACCTTAGTATGGGGTTAGGTCAACCCACAAACCAAACCCTAGGTTGAAATTTTAGATTTGGTATTAGGGTCAAATTTTGAGTAATGGACATGACATGAAAAACATGATTTTTCATATGGTTTCGAGGCCCAACCTACCCCATTACAGAAGTGAATTTTTTTAAGGATTGGCCATTATTGGCCACTCAAAATATCATATATCATGATTCCTCCACTCTTTGAATTTTATTGAGTGTATGATTAGTTGAGTTACATGAATGGACCTACTCACCAAGTGAGTGGGTTTGAAAGTTGATTTTGATGGGTGACTCTTTTGGTGGGTTTTGACTACTTTTCAGACACAAATGACCCACATTTGGCCTAGATTATTCTCCACATTCTAAAGTTTTTATATTTTATGTTAAGTGGAATATATGATTTGGGTGTGCATGAGACACCCATGTGAATGGGGAATATGTTGAGTTTTTTATGGATTTTATTAAGAAGTAATTATGGAGAGGGGTGGCATTCTTGGATGAAGGATGGCCACATGGCATCTTCCTATTTGACATTATTATTGAATGAAATCTATTTATAGTAAGGGGTTTTAAACATTTTTTCATGTAATTTTGGGGAGAGAATCGGGAGAGAACTTGTGATTGGGGAGAAATTTTTTTGAAGGGAATTTAAACCAAGCTTAGATTGAGGTAGGTTTTCTTGTATTATTGTTTTTTTCTCAATTAATTCATCTCTTCTTTGTACGTTTTTTGATACTTTCTTTATGGAATTGAGAATGATTTCATGTTAGCTTAAGTAATGAATTTGTTTTTCCTTGGGGAAGATCTATGTTCTTCTCTTAATATGATTTTCTTTTATGTTATTATGAAGGAAATTTTTCCTTGAAGAAATTTTGCTTGTTATTGGTTTTACTTTATTTGGGTTTTATTAGCACCACTATGCCATCCTTTGGGATAGGCATATGTGCATGTGTGGGGGAGTGAGGGATAGCACTTTCTCATGTATTGATAGTCAATCCCTCTCTTCTCTTAGTGGCAAAACTTGCTTGAGTTATGGAACCTTTAGAGAAGGTTGAAATTCCACTCTCCATATGAATTTATTGAAGGTATATGGAGACTTATGGGAAGTCTAATAAGTCTTGATTTGATTTAGGAGGTCTAATGAGGCTATTTAGGAGGTCTAAGGAAGAATTATGCTTATTTAAGAAAAATATTTTATGGTTTTTGTATCCCGAATGACTCATTTTGAGATACTATAATTAAGAAAGTAGGTTGCATATGGTCTTCCCTATAAAGAGGTATTGAAGACTTCATACTGATTAGTGTTACAATTTGGGGTGTTTTGAAATTATCATTTTGGTTATTTCTTTAATTTTTGTTGGTGCTTTAATTTTAGTCTTTCTACAATCCTATCTCATGTATATGGAGTATGATGCATGCCTCTTTCCCTAAGGCTTGAGAGAGGCTATGGATGTACCTCACTCAATGAGGAAATCATGTAATTATTCTTGTTGGATGAGAGGTCAAGCACCTTCCCTTGGCCTATTGGAGTAGTAGATGGCATGTTCGGTGTTTTCTTGTTTATGAGTAGGATTGCACTCTTTTGGGAGCTTCATGCAGTGGATTATGGGAAGTCTTCATTTGTATTTTGGACTATCTTAAGTCAAACTTAAAGTTTCATATTCTTAGTTATTTTTGATTCATTATTTGAAGTTGGTTGATGAATAATTTTATAAAGGCTTGTAACTTTATCTTCTCTTATTTGTTTAGGTGTAATAAGATTGAAAGGGGTGTAATGGTCTTTTAACCTTGTTGTTTAGATTCATTTCTATGGATGAGAATTATATTCTATATCTTAAAAAGCTGATTTATCTCTTGTAAAATATTATTCATTATTTCATCATTATTTATTATCTCTATTTTTTGAAATTAAAATTGTATATGAAACTTTTATGAATGGAATTGTAATGGAAGGTTTGTTTGTTGGGTGTTGATGGAGTAGACTAATTTTACTAGAAACTCTTGTGTATAAATTTGGAAAATACATACTCTTTCCTCTTATAGCAAGCATGAAAAAAATGTTTGTTTTATTACAAAAAAAAAATTCTATATTTTTAATTTTAAGGATTATATATTACAAGGGGAGAGTGTAGAAATCCATTTTAATTTGAATTTAATAACTTTTATTTATATCATATAGTCATAGTTAAATGGTATATTCCACCATCTCTAATGATATTATTAAGTTGGTAAGAGGAAATTATTGATATATTTAGTCTCTCAACCAATAGTGTGATTTTAGTTTTTAACTTACATAATTTTATAATTCAATTCTTGAATAAATAGAGTTATTTTCCATTTATGTAAATATTTTGGAAGCAACTCAGAGATGGGCTTGGGAAATCACCTAAACTGATATTTTTCTTAAATAAAAGACTTGTAAACATATCTATTATATATGGGAGTTTAAAAAAATTAAATTTATGAATTTATCATGACTAGACATCATTTTTAGAGGCCAATTATAAAAGGAATTTGTATAAAAATAGTACTGCCTAGGTCTTTTCTATCTACAAGGTCATTACAAAATAGACTTGTTTTTACTATTAAAAATATGATTTTTTTAAAAATAAAACTTTATAAGGTTTTAAACCAGATTTAAATTATCATTATAACTTATTATTAAATATTTTAGTTATTTGTACTATTTTTCGCATGCCCATTTCAAAATACTATCGTAGGATTTCTGCAGAGTTTGAATTTTCTAGTTTTCAAAGTCATTGGAAAAATGACCTTATTTTTATGGTTAGAGAATGGATTTTACTAAAAAGAAATTCTGATTATGATTTTTGTGAGATTAATTTAAACTTGATAATTATAACCAAATAAAAATAGGTTATTTACTATTTTTAAAAACCCATATTCAAACCCAAATTATTCAAAAAATTGATAGTCTAAACAATTTTCTACACTAAAACCTATTTGGAACATTGAGTTATTTTAGCACTTTATCTTCTAAGGTTTTTTTATGTGGGTTCCTAGGGTTATCCTATATCTAATAGTATTAGGGAGAAGTGTCATAATCACTTTTATTCTTATGGATACATTTTATCTAGTGCCATTTGATAGATGATTTAATGAAATTGTGACTTGGCTGTGACGTGAGCTAGTCTAGCCTAGTTGCACTATGTTTTGGTAAATCTACCTCAGCATGAATAGTTTTACTTAAATAAAATACTCATGGGTAGTAAAATTACTATATTATAGGTTAGATTATTAGAGATATTGGATTCTTAAGTAGCATTAATGTGCTTATAAGCATGTTTTGTAGAGACACCATGTCAACAAACCAATGACATATAACTATTAATTTTTTTAGAGACATCATCCTATATTGGTTTTTTTATAATATATATGATTGATATTATGTTGAGTAATGATATAAAGTATAAATTTTCACACTATTTCTTATGTAGTTGACACAACTTAGTCATAGCTAGTTGTCATACTCATTTATGCATCTTATATTTTTTATTGTATACGATGTAATTTGAATGAGATTGTGCACCTTTGAAGTTTCCTATGATTATGGAAATGATTTTATAAGAAACATGTAATTAATTTATGCATGAGTGTGGCTTTGGAAATGGTTAGAGTACTTACTTTTATAGAGTTAGTGTTGCACAAGAGGAGAAAAATTATATTGTTTTTATAGGTTTGTTTAGGTGAAATTTTGGGTGTTACACCATGACATTATGTAAATACTTGGGTTATACTCATCATTATCTAAAACCCTCTACCAAATAAATTAGAACATTTGATGGGACCTACCAAATGGTTTTTAGTGAGATTGACTTGCCTTTACAAGTTGGTTTTGCACATGTGGTTACTACCTTTTTAGTTATCCCTTCCACATGCATCTTTGATAAGTTATTAGGAATATATTTGATACACACTCTTTAGGTAATACCTTATATAATTCATGGGTGTGTCAAATAGGTTCATGTCAATCAGGTAATTATAGTTTCTAGAATTCTATATGAGCATCCTCTTGAAATAAATAAACATATACCCAGACAACTAGCTATCAAGCCTAAAAAGGATAATCCACCATAAAAAGATAAGAAACATGCAATCCCCTTTACTAGGAGATTAATATTTGAGAGAAAATTACATTAGATACATATAATGGATTCTATTAAATCCTAATCTTGTACTAAACACCATGTTTAGATATCTAGAGTACTTACAAATATTCCTTTTACTTGTACTCTAAATAAAGAAACAAGAACTTAATGATGGGTTCCAATAACCCCTAATCCAGTTACTCCCACTATTTATTTATGACCATAAAGTCTTATTTTATATATGCAGAGTAACATCGATACCATAATGATAGATATTAGACCTATATATGCTCCTTTATCATCTACATAGGGTATTGAACTAGATTTACAGTAAGGAGATATCTATGACCATCCATTGGATGATATATCCAATTCAAAAACTTCTAAAAATACCAAAAAAATAAAAATAAAAATAAAAATAAAAAACCATAAATAATTTTGGCACTTAGTATTCTATTGGTTGATTGACATCTATATGTTACTTCTATATTGATATATCACATACTCAGTTACTCCTACATACATATATATGTCATACTTATACATTATGTGTGATACAAGCATACAAATATACATGATACACTCCTATTTTAGATGTTAGGATTTCCCTCTACTCATGTCATATGGACATTGAGAGCATCCACTTCTTTGATCTTTATACACATAGGTTATATGATTTGATGATCACTCTACACTATCATATTTAAGTTTACATATGTACTTACACATGCCTTTTATCCATGATTATATGTTACATAGGTTAATTCATATGCTATACACTTGACATAATTTTATAACACATTGGATCCATGGGCTACTATGACATGTTTATGTTAGTTGCTTATGTTTTACATAATGCACTTACTTGAGTGTCTTATCTTATTTTTTCGAGCATTTGAATATGCTCCTTTGATTGTAGCTCCCATGGTTATGTATGATTTATTTGGTATTTTCATAAAGTTATTTTTTATAGTATGGACATATGAATATGTCATTCTTACTTTCATCAACAAATTAATGTCCCTTCGATTATGAGGAATTTGAACATGACCCTTGTTTGTGATCTCTTTGGACCATTTATTGTTAAATTGATTTTGAGTGCTCTTGTGTGTGTGTGATTTTTTTCTTTTTGATCTTATATTATAACTATCTAGATGTTTCCATGATATTTATCATGCATGTTAGGCCAACATGTGATCAAATTGGTTTTATGTGCTTCAATTATACATCTACCTAGACATATTTATTTCTATATACTACATGGTTATATTTTTAGATTTTATAGTTTTATTACCATTTTAAGGTGAGGTAACTCCCATTTATTAATATTTTCCTCACCATAAAGAGGGGCATATTAGTGGGTGCATGATTAGGAAGCATGTTCTCCACAGTTGACACAAATTCTTAGATTCAGTGGGGAATGCTTTAGAAACATGTTCTCCACACTCATTCAATATTTGGTACTTATATTAGTCTATAGATTCATTAGGTGTATGTCACTTGGGCATGGTTTCCCAACATTCACAATTTTTAGATTTAGTTGGGGCATGCTTAGAAAGCATGATCTCCACATTTATTTAGTATATGGTATTTATATCAATTCACATATTTAGTGGAGGCATCCTTTGGAAATATATTCTCCACACCTATTTAGTATTCAACATCTGTAATTTATAGTGGGAACATGTTTTGGAAACATGTACTCCACATTGGTACTTATATCAATTTTTAAATTTTTCCATATATAGTGGGGGCATGCTTTGCAAGAATATCCTCCATACTTACATAGTTATCTAAATTGGCCAAAGCACATAGTTATATGATTCATATTCATAATTGTGGTATAATTATATACATTGGTACCATTTTTATACATAGTTTCAACATGAGACACATTTAAGGTGTATATTCTATGCAACATGTGCCTAATATTGGAAAATACAAATTAGATTAAAATTTTAAAAATATTTCATGTACTAATATGCCACAAAATTTTATGGACCATATTGAGACAATCTACTATATTAGTTGATTCACCTTTTAGCATGGCTGAGGTCACCAAATCACTCAATCTTTCCAAGTTTTTAGGTTGAAATTTATCATCCAATCTCACTAGGTTATAAGTGTAGACATATAAATTTCATATAGTGTCAAAATGCATCTAAATTTATTAATAATTCTTCTTAAATCAATAAATAACATTTCTTCTTAAAATCAAATAATTGATTAATTCAAACATTTTAAATAAGTCAAATGTACACCTTTTAATATTTATTTTTAATTATTTAAATCTATATTTTCCACCTATTCAAACCTCTCCCACCTTTATCTCCCTCATCCCAACCAAATCCATAAAATATTCCATCTTTTATGACTCATCCTTTGTGTTGTCAACCTAATTAACTAAGTCAGCTAACCAACCCCACTTTTTCCTCAACCAAGTTAAAAAAGTCTCCATATTCATGAATGAGGACTCATCCTCAACTATTGATCATTTGGAGCATTGAAAAATTCCAAATGATCCTCAACCATTTGATTCTTTTCCAAGCTTCTGTAAATAAGCTTGAAAATTCCCATTTTCAATCATCACAAATTTAGAACATCCCAATAAATCATAAAAAACTTAATAGAATCACATAAAGTGAATCGAATCAAATCAAAGTCACCATTTTTCACCAAAAAATTTCCTATTCTACCTTTGCATTGGAGGAGTGAGCACCTGCCACGCTCAGTGGGACTTACCCACATCTTTTTAATCTTCTTATCTTCATCTTTTACATTTAGAAAACATTAGATTTTTTGTTTTTATTATTTATACTTGTATTATAGATTTAATTTCATCTCTTTTTGAGCTAGTATAAATATAGGTTGCTGTCATGGACTTTATGTTTTGTTGTGTGTATTTTTCTTGCGTAATAGTGAATTCAGAGGCTTTAGCAATGAAATTATAGGAACAAGTAGAGAAATCATTTACCTAAATCATCATTTCATGCATGAAAATGCTTCTTCCTTTGAATTCTAAATGTCTTTAAAATGTGGATAATTCAAAAGATGAATTTTAGATTATATTAGTTAATTATATTTTCATATAATTTAGTTCATACATTTCTGGGTGCCTTAAATACAAACCAAGTTTAAACTTTCTACTACTTGTTTTCAAGATGCTGGCCAAAGACAATTGTAAAAAGCAAAGAATCTAACCAAATATTTCATTTATTTTCACTAATTTTTTTCATTTTTAGTATTTTACACTCTTAGTAATTAAGTCACACTTGAATTTATTAGGATCAAATTTACTTATTATTTTTAGCTTCTTATTTGGTTGCAAGATTGGGTATTCTCTTTCCTTGGCATCACATTGGTGATGATACTTGGAAATTAGGAATGATCTTATAACTTATTTGTTACCTAGTTGACTTTGCATATGATTTTTCCTTGATATCACATTGGTGACAATACTTAGATTTAAGAAACAAGTGTTAAATCTTTATTTTTTTCTTAGGGTCTCTATCGACCATGTATTTCACCACCAAATGATAGGGCAAATCCCATTTACTGATGGGGTATATAAATTGAGACCCAACTATTTCAATTACATAAGTTATTGTGTGTTTTAAGCACACTATGATGTGAGGGGATATCATGCTCCAATACCCATGGTTTAAATAGTTGACTCAAAATATGATATTATCAATCGTTAACACACTAAGACCCCTATGGCTATGTTGGCACTTTGGGACAAGACCCAATCATGTGCATTCATATATAGATTTCTTCTATAGTTTTATTCCCCTAGATAATCTTGTATATACCTTAATCCTAGGATCACCTTTTTTTCTATTCAACTTTGGTGCATTGATTATCATATCACATTGAGAAGTTACCTTCCACACACCATTGAAAATAGACTGAGTGGGATGTGAAAATGGTAGGATCTTCCATGGTTAGTACCTTGAAATATTAGGCTATATCTAAGATCATAGATGAGTGAGTGACAATGGAAGGCCCAAAAGTTGTTTAAGACCCTCATCTTAGATTTTTCACCTTAGAACTTGTTTATTGTTTCTTTGTGTCTACCATGTGTTGAAAAATCCCTTTTTTTAAACAAATTCTTTTGAGTTTAAAGGCTATCCTAAAAATCATAAATTTATCTCTAAAAGCTCAAAAACATTTAGTTAGCAATCAAACTTTTAGTCACTTTGGTATTTTTCTTTACAAGAGTCTAATTTCAAATCTTTTTCATTGTTGAGTCAATTATTTCATTAGTAGTGTCATCCATTGAAATAATCATGGAGATGTGGAGCAATCCCTTGACTAATTTTATCCCAAATCACATTATAAATATTCCATATTATAATATAAGATTCTATCCAGCCAAATTTGATTCAAATGCATATTTGAATCAATGTCAAGTCAATCACCAAGCCAATCCAAATCTAAGTTAGAATATGCATTCATAATCATCAATCCATCAATAAAATACAAACTTGAATAGTCATTCAAGTTTTCCAAATCAACCTTTCTATAGTAATCAAAATCAATCTTTTGATTTTGCATCTAGTTCACCCCAAAACTCAAACCCAAACTTTTTCACCAATCTATCTAGTTTTAACCTTAGCATCAATCTAAATAAAACTTTTCATTCACCTTTACCATAACTTTCAAATATATATTTGAACCAAAGGCTATTCATAAATTAAACTCCCATTCCATTTAATCCAAATACGTTCCATCCAAATCAACCTTTCAACTCCACCATTTAAAACCAACCTTGCTATAATCATCAAAATCAATCATTTGATTTTGTATCCAACCAATTCTTAAAATTGAACTAAACTACATCAAATTCACATTTGATCACAAACCTAGTAGATTCAAGTCCATCAACCTTCACAAATCCATCCATCTAAGATCAAGCTACCTCTCTAGCTAGGGAATCCCAAAACATTCCACACCAAAATCACCTTTTCACCAGTAAAATTATTTTGTAAAATCAACTAAATCTCCCTTTCACTAGTTATAGCCTTGATTCTAACATACTTTATCACACTAAAAAAGGGAATATAATTATATAACCTCTACTATCTAGTGTGATTCTACCCCCATAGTTACAACAATTCAAAACAACTAACATGTCAAAAATAATACCATGCCTACTTAGAAAAAATTCACTTCTTTAGGGGAATATTATGATGTATTCTATCAAAAATTGGTGGATTCAAACTTAGTCATATACCCAAAAACCAAATTATTTGAGCCAAATTTCTTGAAACCTAAGTGGTATAGACCTAACAAATATTGTGATTATCATAAAATTGAAGGTCATTCTATAAACCATTGTATGATACTAAAGAATTATATCCAAGATCTGATTCACAAATGGCAAATCAAGTTAAAACTTAGTAAATCCACATCTAAAAATCATATCTTGAGGATATGATAAGATGCATTTCTTGAGCCTAATCAATCCACACCACTTATAATTCAAGGTCATAGCCTTACATCCATTTCTCAAGATCCCATTTTTGACACATCCATTTTTAGCCAATCCATAATCAATCAACCTACCTTTGAAAACCATGGTTTACCATCTATTTTTAATGAAGAGTGCATATTTATTTAAGAGCCTATCTTTGGCCAAAAACCTATCTTTGATCAAGATCCCATTTTTGACAAAGATCCCATTTTTGACCAAAATCCTATCTTGGATAAAAGCTCTTTCAACCAACTTAGACTATTACCCATTGTCCAAACATACAAATACTTATCACCTTTTGAATCTCCCATCATCCCACAACATGCACACAAAGTAATAGAGTTACTTATAGATAAAAATATCCATGAGCAATGAATTATCAAACTCATCCATTTTGAAGTAAATTTTGGACCACATAACATCAATTAAAAATCATTTGAAAGTCATTGTAAAGATGTTAGCAATAATTTTATGGTTTCTAAGTTAAATTCATCCATAATGAAAACATGATCCATTCATATTATCTACAAGGACTTTGTTTCCATCATTCCTTTCATAAAAATTACTAATCCTACCTTCCATCTTGAAATATAGTATCCTACACCTTCTAATTAAGACCAATGATCTTACTTATAGTTAGCTTCCTTCCATGATGATAGAATAATTGTAGACTTCCTAGTTGGTCTCCTACTAGAAGATCATCAATAAACATTTACATATTCTAAGGAATAACAAATGTACCTCAATCAAAATAAATCCTATAATCTAAGTCTAAATTCCACACCCCATAGTGAAAATATTTTTAAGGCACTATCAAATGATCAAAGTATAGAGTCAAAATCTAAATAAAAATATAGAAAATAAAAAATATGGATCCCTTAGTGAAAACATCTTTGAGGCATTATTGGGAAACTTAAATATGAATCCCAGTCACAATAATCAATAAGAATACTTTGGTGAAAACCTTTTTAAGGCACCAATAGATGAGAAAATTAATATATCCTCTACATTAGCATAATTTTAAGATGTATCCCCATAAAAAATTAAAGATATCATTGATGCAACATTGAATTCCCAAATCATCCAACTTGCAATTACTCCCAGTCTTGTTGAACATGAGATTTTTGGTCCCATTCACCCTTTAAATCATTAACCATAGACTCATCCCTACTATAATCCCATCCATTCAAATCCTTCATGCACTCAACACCCATCTTTCATCCAACATACTTTCCACTTCACCTTGTCTAGTAATGCCCTCTATTGTAGGGGCTATGACTATATCCTGATAAATTTGAAAGAAACCAACTTAGAAATCAATGAAATTATTGAAGACATATCTGGAGTGCATACCTAAAATATCAATAGTGGTAAGCATCAATGCATCTCAAACCCTTTTATAATTGAGATGCCAAAAATTTAAAAAAAGGAAAGCAGAAAAAAAGAAAGCAAAAAAATAAAAAATAAATAAAATAAAAAATAGAAAGAGAAAGAGAAATAAATTCATCCAAAGTTGAAAACCATTTCTATGGTGAATTGGGAAGTACCATGATGAAAACTAATTTTTGGTATCTTGAATAAAATAATCAGTTATCTACAAGTACCCTACACTTGGGGGTAAACTCATTCCATTTCAATCCTACGTATTCTAAATAATCCCCCCATCCTTACCCATATTACAAATATTTTAATCCCATCCTTTACCATCATACACCTAACCTAAACCATCCTTACTTATCCTAAGTTATCCTAAATCATGCTTACCCAATGTACGCCTATCCAATCCATCCTAAACTCATCCTTAACCATCATACATCATCCTTGAATAACCTTACCCATTGAAACATATCCAATCCTTTCCATTATAAAGCCATCCTTATTCCCATTTTTACCTTGATAATAAAGTGGAAACATCTTGAGACATGTTCTTAAAAACATCTTGGTGTATCCTTGTAATGTTATTTTGATGACTAGACACTTGGTTCTTACCTCACGTGTTCTTTGGAGTTTATCATCTTAATTGCAATCCATTCTTATTCATCCATATTCCATATATAATTTATTACTTCCATCCCCTACCACTCATTCCTACATGATAGAATATGGTTTTCCCTTTGTTGGTCTTCCTTGTATATAAGCTTATAAATAAAAATAATAATAAAAAAATCCAAAAATAGTACAAAAACCCAAAAATATCCAAAAACATTAAAAAACCCAACAAATCCAAAACATTAAAAATCCATAAAAATCCAACAAAATAAAATCCAAAAAATAATAAAAAAATACATTATCTTTAGTTACATACCCTAGTCATCCCTTATATGGATAAATCATCAAACAGTTCAACATTGTAAAAAAAATCACTTTGTTTAAGGGTTCTACTCTAGCCAAAGACATCCAAAAGTCATTTTCTTACTTGTTTTAGTCATTTAATTACTTTTTTTAATTTATTTTCTTACTTGTTTGTATAGTCATTTACTTTCTTTTACATCATGGGTGTTTACTTGCTTACTAGTGTTTGCTTACATCTATGTTTGTTTTACTTACATCATTTTCATTGTTGAAAACATTTGTTTTTATCTTATCTTTATTGTTGTTTCTTATGTCTAGATCACTACGTGCATTACTAATGGTGTTATTATGATCTTTCATATCATGATGCATGGAGTTTTATCCTTATGAATCTATTAGTCCTTACACATATAAGATGATATTCATCATGGTTTTTATATACTATTGGTGCATATTGTCATGCAAAATATAAAAAATCATGTTGCTCAACTCTTAGTTAGAATTATTGTTGTAAATCTAATGCAAAGAATGAAATAAACAAAAGGCAACTATCAAACTATCTAAATCAAGCATATGTGTGTCATCTCTTTCTTCCATCCATCCTTATCTCATCTATGTTGTCAAGTAATTTGATCCATCATCATTAATCCATATGGTCACTTAATTTATTTATTAATGCTCACATATCAATCATCCATAATCATTTATTAATCTTTCTATTCAATCTCCCATACTTGTCAATTAGGACCAACGAAATCACATTTTCCATCCTTTCTGAATCATCCAATTGTAGTGTGCAGTCATTAAGTATAGCATCTATGGGTCAATATTAACTTACACCATAACTTCTCTTCCCATTTTTGGGAGAACTACATATGGTCTGATATCCATACATAGACATTGTTTAATTGGATTATGTAGGAAGTGCTTAGAGACACGGGGTCTCTAGGGTCAGTTTAGCCACCACCTTCATCATCATCCATCCAAGCCATTTCATCCATGTTTTTTACTGTCATTTAATCAAAGAGCTGTCTCCTTATCAATTCTTGCAAATATCATTTTTTTAAATCTTTATCACAAATCAGATAATCTATATTTTTCATTTTCTATCTTATGGCTTACCATTATTAGGATATATCATTCTCACATCTGATCGTGAGACCCTTGAGTTATAGCACAATCTAAGCATGTAGTCTATAAAGTGATACATTTACTTTTTCTAATATCTTCTCTAGTATTTGACAACTAAGGGTAAATAGTTTTACACATCCCCTCTACAATTTTGCAAACATTAGTATTGAGACAAGTATATATATTATTGATGATAGCTTTCTATTTTCCATTCCTTATTCAAATCCCTCTTCATCTACTTTTTTTCAAATTTATAGAACCATTAAATCAATTTATTAATGATTGTATTCAAATTCTTGCAATCATTTATTAATGTAAAATCCACAATCATTTGAAAAATCAATACCTTTTTATATTTATGGATCTGTAGTTTATTATTGATGGGATATATCATTCCCACACCTACTCAATTGACCCTTGATTCATTAGCAAATAACAATAAGCGTGCAATCTGAGTGGTTAAATTGTTGATTTTCAAATCAAAGCTCTAATTTTAATTAACTAAGGGCAACCCTTTTATGTTAACACCATCTTATAAATTTGACATCAATCCTAAAATAACTTGATTTTTTCATTAATCCATTTAACCATTTCTTATTTTCATCAATTTCAAGCATTTATCCATTTCTCACACAAACCCTCGAGGGGGTATCATCACACTCATTTTTATTCATTTGGGGCAAATTTTTGATTTTCTATCATCAACACTCTACTTCTATTCTTCAAAAAAATATTACTTTGTAACACCATTTTAAAGAGGGGAAAATTTAGACACATAAATTTCATTTAGTGTTGAAATACACCTAAATTTATTAATCATTCTTCTTAAAATATATAATTAACATTTCCTCTTAAAATTAAATAATTGATTAAATCAAAAATTTTTAATAAGTTAATTTTCTACCTTTTAATCTTTATTTTAATTATTTTATTTTGGATTTTCCACCTATTCAAACCTTCCCCACCTTTCTCTCGCTCATCCCAACCAAATCCATAAAATTGTCTGCCTCTTATGACTCCTCCTATAAGTTGTCAAGATAATTGACCAAGTGAGATAACCAACCCCACTTTTTCCTCAACCAAGTTGAAAATGTTTCCATCCTCATGGATGAGAACTCATCCTCAACCATTGATTTTTTGGAGCATTGAAAAAGTCCAAATGGTCCTCCACTATTGGATCATTTTCTAGGTTTCTATAAATAAGCTTGAAAATCTCCGTTTTTAATCACCACAAATTTGGAATATCACAATCAATCACAAAAAATATTGAGAGAATCACATAAAGTGAATCAAAGTCACCCTTTTACACAAAAATGCATGGTGGGACTTACCCATGTCTTTTTAATCTTCCTATCTTCTTCTTTTACATTTAGATAGCATTGTTTTTTTGGTTTTTATTATTTATGCTTGTCTTTTGCATTTAATTTCATCTCTCTTTAAGCTTGTATGGATTACATGTTTCTATCACAATTTGTTTTTTGGATGTGTGTGTTTTTCCTATGTAAAAATAAATTTTGAGGCTTTAGTAGCAAAATTGTAGGACCAAATAGTGAATTCATTTTACCTTGTAGCAAAATCATCATTTCCTACAATGAAAACACTTTTGCCTTTAAGTTATAAATGTCTTTCAAATGTGGATAGTTCAAAAAGTGAATCAAAGTGAATCAAATTCAATCAAAGTCACTCTTTTGCACCAAAATACTACCCATTCTCCTTTTGCATTGGAGGAATAAGCAATGCATTCTTAATAGAGAAAATTAGATTCAAATTACAATGGAGGATTCTTGTATTCAAGTTGTGAAGTTTTGATTGTTATTTTATACATTTATTGCTCTAACATAGTTAAATTTTAGATTATATTAGTTAATTATCTTTGCATATCTAAATTTAGTTCATATATTTCTAGCATCTTTTTAATCCTTCTTATCTTCTTATTTTATATTTTTCTCAATACTAATGTTTGGAAAATTATAGAGGGGATGTGTAAAACTGTTTACCCCTATCTATCAAATGATAGAGAAGATATTATAAAAAGTACATTTCTCACTTTATAGACTGCATGCTTAGATTATGCTTAGACTCAGGGGTCTCATAAGCAGATGTGGGAATGATATATCCCAATTATGGTAAGCCATAGACTAGAAAATGAAAAATATAAATTATCTAATTTGTGATAAAGATTTAAAAAATTGATATTTGAAGGAATTGATAAGGAGATATAGCACTTTGATTAAATGACAGTTAAAAAATGGATGAAATGGCTTAGATGGATGATGGTGAAGGTAGTGGCTAATGACCCTAGAGACCCTGTGTCTCTAAGCATGCCTATATAATCTAATTAGAAAATGTTCATGTGGATATTAGATCATATTTAGTTCTCCCAAAAATAAGAAGATAAGTGATGGTATAAGGTAAGATTGACCCATGGATGCTATACTTAAGTTAATGATTACAAAATATAATTGGATGATGGAACAAAGATGGAAAATGTGATTTCATTGGTCCCAATCTAAAAGCATAGGAGATTAAATGGAAATATTAGGAAATGATTATGGATGATTGATATGCAAGCATTAACAAAGAAATAAATCAACCATATGGATTAATGATGATGGATAAAATGATTCGACAACATGAATGAGATAAGGATGGATGGAAGAAAGAGATGGCACATATATGATTGATGTGAGATGGTCTGATAACTGAATTTTATTTATTTCATTCTTTGAATTGGATTTCCAATAATAATTCCAATCGATCAAGAGTTGAACAACTTGATTTTTGATATTGCGCAAGAAAATATACACCAATAGTATATATAAACCATGATGACTATCATGTGATATGCATAAGGACTAATAGATTCACAAGGACAAAACTCAGTGCATCATGATATGGAAGATCATAATAACATGATTATTAATGCATATAGTGATATAGACACAAGAAAGAAAAATAAGGATATGATAAAAATAAATGTTTGTAACCATGAAAATGATGTAAGTAAAACAAACATAGTAGTAAAAAAACAATATAAAAGCAAGTAAATAGTCATGATGTAAAATAAAGTAAATGACTATACAAACAAGTAAGAAAATGACTAAAAAATGTAAGTAAATGACTTAAAAAAGTAAGAAATGACTTTATAAAACAATTAATTAAATGACTTTTGGATGTCTTTGGCTAGAATAGAACCCTTTGACATAGTGTTTTTTTTGACAATGTTGAACTGTCTAATGAGTAATCCATATAAGGGATGACTAGGGTACGTAACTAAGGACAAGGGATTTTTTGACTATTTTTTAGATTTTATTTTGTCATATTTTGATGGATTTTCTAATGTTTTACATTTTGACTACAGTTTCTAATGTTTTGGATTTTATTGGGGTTTGCAATATTTTTGGGTTTTGTACTATTTTTGGATTTATAGGCTTATATACAAAGAAGACCAACAAAGGGAAAACCATATTCTAGAACATAGGAGTGAGTGGTAGGGGATGGAAGGAATACATTATATAAGGAGTATGGATGAATAAGAATGTATTGGAATTAAGATGATAAACTCTAAGGAACACATGAGGTAAAAACTAAGTGTTTATTCATCAAAATAACATCTCATGAATAACAAAGATGTTTCTAAGAACATGTCTCAAGACATTTCCACTTCCTTATCAAGGTAAAAATTTGAAGAAGTATAGTTTTATAATGGGAAGGATTGGATGATTTTTGATGGGTAAGGGTATTCAAGGATAGTGTATGATGGTTGAGTATGTGTTTAAGATAGATTAGATAGGCATATGTTGGGTAGGCATGCTTTACAATATCTTAGGATAAGTAAGGATGGTTTAGGTTAGGTCTATGATGGTAAAGGATGGGATTAAAAGAGTTTTAAGATAGGTAAGGATAGAGGGATGATTTAAAATACATAGGATTAAAATGGAATGAGCTTGCTCCCAAGTGTCGGGTACTTCTAGATAACTAATTATTTTACACATGATACCAAAAATAGATTTTCATCATGGTACTTACCCAATGTGTCATAGAAATGGTTTTAAATGTTTGATGAATTTATTTCTATTTTTCTTTTTGATTTTATTTATTTTTTATTTTTTTGCTTTCTTTTTCCTTGCTTTCCTTTTTTTTGATTTCTTTTTTTTTGATTTCTTTGATTTTTTGCATCTTAATTATAAAAGGGTTTTAGATGCATCGATGCTTAACACTATTTATATTTTAGGTATGCACTCTAGATATGTCTTCAATAAATTCATTGATTTCTAAGTTGGCTTCTTCTAAATTTTTAAGGATATAGTTATATCCCTTACAAAAGAGGGTGCTACCAGACAAGGTGAAGTGGAAAGTATGTTAGATGAAGGATGTGTGTTGAGTGTATGAAGGATTTGGATGGATGGAATTATAGTGAGGATGAGTATATGGTTCATGATGTAAAGTGTGAATGGGACCAACAATCTCATGTTCAACAAGACTGGGAGTAATTGCAAGTTGGATGATTTGGGAATTTAATGTTGCATTAATGATATCTTCATTTTTTGATGGGGATCCTTCCTATAAATTGTGTTAATGTAGAGGATATATTAATTTTATCATCTATTAGTGCCTTATAAATTTTTTCACAAAATGATTCTTCTTAATTGCTGTGATTGGGATTCAGATTTGGATTGTCCATAAATGCCTCAGAGATTTTCACTAAGGGAATCATATTTTTGATTATCTATATTGTGATTTGAATTTTGACTAAAATTTGTACTTTGATCATCAAATAGTGCCTTAAATTTTTTTTCACTATGGGGTGTGGATTTTAGACTTAGATTGTAGGATTTATTTTGATTGATGTACATTTGTTGTTCCTCAAAATATGTAGATGTTTTTTGATGCTCTTCTGATAGGAGACTAGCTAGGAAGTCTACAATTATTTTGTTATCATAGAAGGAAGTTAACTATAAGTAAGATCATTGGTCCCAATCAGAAGGTATAGGATACTAGATTTCAAGATGGAAGGCATGATTAATAATGTTTATGAAAGGAATGATGGTAGTAAAGTCCTCGTAGAGACTATGAATGGATCATATTTTCATTATGGATGAAGTTACCTTAGAAACCATAAAATTACCACTAAGATATTTACATTAACTTTCAAGTGATTTACAGTTGATGATATATAGTCTAGCATTTACTTCAAAATGGACAAGTTTTATAATTCTTTGCTCATGGATATTTTTATTTATAAGTACCTCTATCACTTGGGGTGCATGTTGTGGGATGATGGGAGATTCAATAGGTGACATGGATTTGGGTATTTGGACAATGGGTAATAGGCTAAGTTGGTTGTGTTGGAACAAAAATAGATACTGAGAGGTGGGGTGATTATGTATATCAAATTAAACTAGTCTTTCAATCCTTTTAAAGAAAATTCAAAAACATATGTAGATTAAAAGATAAATGTAGAGATCACATACAAGCACAAATGCACATGATACAATCTTTATAAGTGGAAAACTTAAAGAGAAAAACCATGGTGAGAATAGATACTAGAATATACTATTCTAATCTAGCATCATATTCAAAACCTCACTAGCAAACCTCACTGGTTAAATTTAAGGACAACATTCCTAAAGAGACATCAATCCCCTAGTTTAAGAGCACCAACTCTAAGAAAGCACCAAATCCCTAATCGAAATACCCACTTAGCTTAACCTCATTGATTACAATGTTTAAGGACAACAAACCTAAGGAGACACCAATATCCTAATTGAACACCAAATTAGCTTGTCTGATGGCACCAACCAATGTTATTTATGGAGCTACAACTCTAGATTACAACATTGATTCATAAATGAATCAAAATATATTCTATGTTACAAGTCTAATGTGTAAATGCTCACAATCTACATATTATCTTTGTGCCTTTCTTAATCTCTAACCCTCTCTCTCTGTGTTTGTATATATCTATTTGACACACTTCATCTCTCTACCTATGGCCTCTTCTTTTTTTCTCTACCCTCTAGTTTTGTGTCTATATATTTTTTATTTGACATAATTTGACTAAAATAGCACTTTTCCTTTATCCTAGATATCATATGTATAATCAATTGATCTAGGGTTTGCTTCTCTATTTTCACACTTGGACTACAAACACATCACACCAATTCTAGACTCTAGTTTATTATGACATAAATTTTTAGTTTCTTTCATCTCAATTCTATGCATCATTCCATAATTGTAGGTCTCTTTACTATGTATATCATCTATTAGACCCAAGTTTTGATGTAGAGGTTCTATACTATAGATTTGATTAGTTGGATTGATCAATATCATTATCTATGTGGATATTCCTGGCTTATATGTAAGTTCCTGCACATTGTTTCATGTTACCATTTGTATTTATACTCTTTAAATACCAGCCTTTAATCTATTTCTTCATGCCATCTCCAATCTCTCTATCTCTCTCTCTCTCTCTCTCTCTCTCTCTCTCTCTCTCTCTCTCTCTCTATTAGATCTTTGTATGTTACTAAAGTTAATGTTCCTATCTTTAAAATGTGTCCATCAATCTCTAGATCCTAGCTCATGCGTACTATTTTTGAAGGTGCACAAACTTTACCTTAACTAGTCATTAAACTTTGACACTTTGTCCTCATATTTCAACTTCTTATATCTTTAAATTTCTTTTGCTCCATCATTCTTGTTGAACCTACTCAGTCTTTAACTTAATTATGTGTCAATAAACATCAATCTCTATTTTGTATGTTTGTCCACTCACTCGACTAGATCTACTCACCCAAGCTTTCATGTGCCATCAAATATTATGATAGCTCGATCTTTATATTTGATAGGATCACTCTCATTAGTACTCTATTTCATAGACTCATGTGCCTATGATACTTGACATTAACACATTTACTTGGAGGGACCTTTGACACTTTGACTTCATCACACTCCATTGGATCATCTATGTATGATGAAGTGTGGTTTGATCAAGACAAGACATAATATAAAGTCTAAGACTTAGGAAATATTAAGTCCTTTGATCACTACTCAAGCCAATAATTGCTAGGTTGAAGGGGTAGTTTGTAAATGATAAAAAAGGATTAAGTTATAACTTAAGCTATTGGGTCCAGGTTACATCTAGTCACCATCAAAATAGAAAGTGCATGTTGACTCCATGACTTTAAACCCTTAAGGTTTTATTGAGAAACCCTATCTAGTTTGAGAGCAAAGATAATCATTTTTGAACTCATTCCTTCTCAATTAAACATGTAGTCCTTATATTCAAGATGTTCATGAAAAACCCATAAAATATCTACCATCTATTTATTTTTCAAATGTCAATAGATGATCTTTGTAAGATCATGACAACTTCACATGACCTTCTATAACTTTTATCCTAGCATGGAAAGCTTTTCATTTATGCCTAGAAGGTTAATTGTGTAGCTGCATAACTCTTGTCGCACTAAGCTGGATGAATTGAAAATTAACACATATGATCCTCTTACATAGGGGATTCCATCCATATAACCATTTTCTCCTGAAGCCTTCATACGTGTAAGATGTGATATCATAAAAATGCCTTCTCAAATTTTTCTTACAACTAGAAAATTTGAATGTGTTGGAAAACACTATCAAAATGCCTTAGAACCCTACTTTTCTCAAGCATATCTTTTGCCACACTACGTCGCATGACCTGAGATTTAGTGCATATAGATTAGGCACACAAATGAATAGACCCATGTGATCATTTTATCCTAACACCTCCATGTGTGAAAATATTGACCTCATCAATATGCTTACTTGGCTCTATTTATCCCTTTTTGCAAATTTGGCTAAGAATATAAAATTAGTGAAATTTATCTTAGTAGAAAACTTTGTATCCCGATAACTTCAACTGTGCTTCATATCATGGCTTCAAATCTGGAAAAATAATACTAGGGACTAAATTTATCATAACCATATGACCAACTCTGCTAGAATCATTCACATGTGGCAATGGTGATGTCAAAAAAATGCCTTCTCATCTTTTTTGTCATAGACCCAAAATGTCTAGATGATCAATGTGAATAACTAGATGAATTCTATTCATGCACACAAGTATTTCAATCATCCTTGACCTCTGATAGGATCCTTTAAATATCCTCTAATCAACACATAAAATCTTGAACATCAATGGCATGCTCATAATGTCACTTTTGACATTAATGACAATCATATTTACAACAATCTCCCCCTTTGTCATTGATTGCAAACTAAATGTTTTGATCTTCTAATATTTAGCTCCTTCTCTAGAATTGCTTTCATTGGCTTCTAATAAATATGAAATGAAGCTATTAATACCAAACTTGCTCCCCCTTAGGCAATGGTACATTTGTCTAATAATCAACTTGGACACTTGCTCTGCTTCTTCTTTGACATTTTCACTTTTTATTCAAACTTTTGCAGAGATATTTTTTTTCTTTTTCTCCCATAGAGAGCATTTTCAATTTTTCTCCCCCTTTGACATCAATGGCAAAGGGAGTCTTTCTCACTCTTTTTCCAAAGTGTTCTCCACCTTTATCAGATAAAAGGGTTTATCTAAGAACCTAGAACCATCAAATCATTAAAAATTTGCAAAATATACATAACTAAGTTACCTTTTCTCTTCTTCTAGGTATCAACAAGGCTTTTATGATCCTTCCTCTAGACTTATGCTCCATCACTAGTATCTAGTGATGTGCTGTAGGAGGTATCACTCCCAAATTTTTTCTCATTACATCACTTGAACATAATTAGGTCTCCATACATAGTCCTTTGATCCTACGACCTGACCAATTACAAAGTTCCCACTTTGTTTATCCATAAGGATTCAACACACTTTCTAAGCACCTAACTTGGTTTGTTCAAGTCATCATTTCAACCTTCTTGAGTTAACATATGTAGAAGATAACACCTTATATTTCAATCATGACTAAAACATCTCACATATGATCCTTTTCACATCATGCATAACTACTCAAGCCATTCAAGTTTTTTGAGTTAGCTCCCCCTAACTCTATGGTATATACAACTTGTCATTTTCAAAAATCTAAGACATTCTGCATGATTTTATTTGTTATGCAACATAGACAAGTCTTCACCAACATCCACCTAAGCATTTTTTAATATACCACCATAGAACATACAATAAACTCCTTTATTCTGAGCTTTCTTGATCTTGATAGACATAAAAATCTACCTTCCCCTTGCTTCATGCTCCATCTTTGCATTAAGGGCATACCTATAACACACCATAACTTCATTTAAAACATGTATATCATCATTTTATACATGTTCTCTAAGTTTGGTGACCCAAATTCTTGTACAACACAAGATACACCATATCATGGGTTTCTTGCATTAGAACCCTTATACCAATTGAAACTACATACATACATACATACATACACCCAAACACACACACACACACACACACACACACACACACACACACACACACACACACACACACACACACACACACACACACACACACACACACACACACACACACACACACACACACACACACACACACACACACACACACACACACACACAAGATGTACTCCAATCTCATTATGTCACATTGGAGAACTCATTTTGTCCCTATAGACACTGTATACATAGTACTTGACTTGATTTGATCAAGTCATTATCACAACCTACTTGATTTATCATTTGTAGTAGACATCACTTACTTCTCCATTGAAAAGGGGTCTCTTAAGAACCATATATAAAGACACCTTATTTCACAATGTTATAGAACAATGTAAAACTAGGAGTTTTCCATAAATCATCATATTCCTTCTCCTCCTTAGTCATCTTAATATTTCTATTCTTCTTCTTCTTCTTCTTAGGCTTGAGAAAAATAACATGCACATCTAGTACACTATTCTCCTTTTCTTCTATAATGAGATTAATAATACATGGAGACAATATGGATCCATGAAATAGCTATTCATATGATGAATCTTCGTTGTAGCTTGAAATCTCATCACTTTGCATAGAAGACTGATGTTCTATGCTTGATACTTGATCTATAGTAGCAAGATGTTCACTTGAATCTATACATACCTTAGTACTATCCTTGATCGACACCTTAGACTTTTCCTTGAGCTTTATCTTCTCATTCTCAACATGTGCAAACATTAAGAACTCTTGACATTTTCAAACCTCTATAGCATTGTCTTGATCTTTCATTTTACATACATGCTTGGGTTTCTTAAATGTCCTATTTTTCTCCCTTTTAGAGACTTGTGATCCTTTGTTCACACTAGGAGGCATACATTTCTTCTTACTCTATAATTTTTATCTTACAAAGTTTGTTCTATAATGTTTAGCTATGTGACCAAAATTATTACAATTATAACACATTGCATTTGTATCTAACAAGGGTGCAAATAATTTTTGCTTACAAAATTGGTCTCCTTGTAGGTATAACTCTACATTTACTATCCTTATGACCAAAATGATTACATCTATAAAATAACCATAAAAATATGAGGAAAACCAAGTCATAGATTTTCTTTGTGCAAGATGGGGAGTTCTTCTCAACTCTTGCTTCTTCAAGTTTCTTACCCTTATGTAGCCATTTGCATTAGTTCCCTTTATCTTCTTTATATTCCTTGATTTTGTAGATATGGACTCATTGTTATTTTTCCTTTCCTCAAGCTTCTTTTCTCCTTTACCCTTCTTCACATTAACAGTGCTTGTATATGTCTCTGATCCCTTGCAAGCTTTCTCCTTCTTTGATTTTGATCCTTCTGCTTTGAAATTATCATATAACTTAGAAAATGTACTAGTTATGGGACTTTTCCCCTTTTCATAACTATGACTAGATTTTCCTTTTGATGTATTTTTAGAGATAATCAATTCATTAAGAATATATGTTCCACCTTTTAGCTTCATACCTTTGTCCATCTATTCTTTAGCCTTTTCAAGATCTTCTCTCAAAGCCACTATCTTTACTTCTAGCCTCATATATTTAATAGACTTAAGTTTTAGTTCAATATTGACTAATTCTATTATTATAGCCTCTTAAATTTGTGTCTTTGGGATTATCACCATTTGATCAGATTCTTCAAGACTTTTGGATATTTTTTTAATTTATTTTTTCCAAGCTTCTTCTATCTTAAGTTCTCTTTTCTTCTAGATCACAGATGAGTTCACACTCAAGGTCCACTTCTCCATCCTCTTCTTCATTAAAGTCTTCAACTTCCTCTTGATCTATATCTATGGAAGTTGATCCTAATGCCATGAACAGGGACTCATTTTCCTCAACCACAAAGGCATAGTCATGGTCATCATCTAAGCTATCACTTTCATCCAATGAGTCACTATATTTTCTTATTTTCAAAGAAATTACTCCTTTTGTAATAATGGGGATTTATTATTTTTCCATCCTCTTTTTGTTTAGAGTCATCTTTTTTATCATAAGGGAATTTAATATCAAAATCTCCTACTTTACCATAATTAAATCATTTAAAGGGTAACTTACCTTTGTACTTTCTAGATCCTTTTTTCGAATTTTTGACAAGGTTAGCTTCTTCTTCATTAGTCTTGTTAGATCTAGATTTAGATGCTTCTGCTTTTACTTTCCTAGATGCTTTGAATGTAGATTCTCTCTTGGAAGTATCTATTTCTCCCATGCTCATCTCATAGGCAGTGAAGGTTGTATGCAACTCATCTACATTGAACATATCTAGATTTCTTGCTTCCTCTATTGTAGATATTTTAGAATCATACATTTATGGAAAAGATCTTAGGAGATTTATAAAAATGACTGATTCTTTCATTTCTTCTCTAAGGCCTCTGATTGCATTGACTATTTCATTTACCTTGAGAAGGTAGTCTTCAATCTTCTCTTCTTTAGTCATTTTAAGACTCTCAAACATTTTTTTGTATGTTTGTAGCTTGTCCTACTTTACTTTTTCATCACCTTCATAGATGCTCTTCAACATGTTCTAAATTTCTTATGCATTTTGATAATGCATCAGCTTGACAAACTCTAATTTGGGCAATCTATAGAGAATAAAATTCTGTGCCTTGGCATTATTCTCATATGCCTTCTTTGAGGCTTGATCAGTAGGAGATCTATGACGGGCTATGTATCTATTTACTACATACATCCATAAATCAAAACCGAATGAAGATAAATAAGTTTCTATTATTATGCTCTAGAATGCATAGTTAGATCCATCAAAGAGAGATGTTTTGTTTGATGAAGATCCTTATTGACTATCCATTATGTTCACTATTCCAAGATTTCCCTGAGCTGATTAAGCCTTTTTCAAAGAAACCTAGGCTTTGATACCAATTATTAGAATATAACTAGATGCTGAGAGGAGGGGTGAATCAATATATCAATTAAAACTAGTCTTTCAATCCTTTTAAAGTAAATTCAAAAACATATGTAGATTAAAAGATAAATACAGAGATCACATATAAGCAAAAATATACATGACACAAGATTTATACGTGAAAAACCCAAAGGGAAAAATCATGATGAGAATAGATGCTATAATCTACTATTCTAATCCATCCTCATAGTCAAAGTCTCACTGGTAACCCTCATTGGTTAATTTAAGAACACCAATTCTAAGGAGACACCAATCCCCTAGTTTAAAAGCACCAACTCTACAGAAGTACCAACTCCCTAATATGATAACCCACTCAGCTTAACCTCATTAGTTACAATGTTTAAGGGCATCGACCTTAAGAAGACACCAATCCCCTAATTGAGCACCAACTCATCTTATTTTATGGCACCAAACAATTAGTTCTATTGAGCTACAACTCTAGATTATAACATTGATTCATAATTGAATCAAACTCTGTTCTATGTTACAAGTCTAATCTATAATTTCTCATAATCTACACATTATTTTTATGCCTTTCTTCCTCTCTACCCCTCTTTCTCTATGTCTATATATATCTATTTGACACACTTTATCTCTTTACGTGTAGCCTCTTCTTCTTTTTCTCTACCCTCTAGTTCTGTGTCTATATATTTTTTATTTGACATAATTTTACTACACCAACACCTTTTACTTTATCCTAGATATCATATATATAATCAATTGATCTAGGATTTGCTTCGTCTCTATGTTCACACTTGGACTACAAACACATCACACTAATTATGGACTCTAGTTTAATATGACATAAACTATTATTTTCCCACACCTTGATTCCATGCATCAAATCATAATTTTAGGTCTCTTTACTATCTATAACATTTGATAGACCCAATTTTTTATGCACATGCTCTTTAATGTAGATTTGATCAGTTGGATCAATTAATCTCATTATCTATGTTAAGATTCATGGCTTATATACAAGTTTGTATATGTTCCTATATGTTATCATTTATATTTTAATTCTTTAAATACTATAATTTGATCTCTTTCTTTACACCATATCTAATCTCTCTTATTTTGTCATATCTTTGTCTGCTACTGAACTTTAATTTTCCTATATTTAAAACATGTCCATTGATCTCCATATCTTAGCTCACCTGCATCATTCAATCTCTAAAAGTGTATGACCTTTACCTTGATTGGTCATTAAACTTTGACACTTTGACCTCATCTCACAGCTTCCTATATCTTTGGATCACTTATGTTCCATTGATCTTTTTGAACATGTTTAATCTTTAACTTATCACTGTATTGATAAACATCAATCACTTTATTACATGTGAGTCCACTCACTCCATTATATATACTCATCCAAGCTTTCACATGCCATCAGATCTTCTAATAATCTTGATATTTATATCTAATAGGATCACTCTCATTGGTCCTCTATCTGATAGACTCATGTTCTTGTGACACTTGGCATTAACATGGTTAATCAAAGGGACCTTTGACACTTTGACTTCACTGCACTCTATTAGATCATCTATGTATGATGAAGTATGGGATATTAATCAATCTAGAACATAATATAAAGTCTAATACTTAGGAAATATTAAGTCCTTTAATAACTACTTGAACCAATAATTACTAGGTTGAGGGGCTGATTTGGTAATGACAACAAAGGCTTAAATTATAACTTAAGCTACTAGGTCTAGGATATAACCAATCACCACCAAAATAAAAAGTGCCTATTGATGCCATGACTTTAAACCCTTAGGGTTTTACTAAGAAAAATTATCTATTTTGAGAGAAAATATAATTCAATTCTAATCTCATTCCTTCTCAATTAAACCTACAGTCCATTTATTCAAGATGCTTAAGAAAAACACATAACAGATCTACCATCTATTTCTTTTGCAAATGTCCATATATGAGCTGCGTAAAAGAATGAAATTTTTTCATGACCTTGTGAAAATTTTGTCTAAGTATGGAGGCCATTTCATTTATGCCTAGAAGGCTAACTTTGCACATGTTAACTCTTGTCTAACTAAGTTGGATGACTTAAAAATTAGTGCATATGATCCTCTTATATAGGGGATTCCATCCATATAACAATTTTCTCTTGAAGCCTTCATACATGTAAGATGTGACATCATAAAAATGCCTTCTCAAATTTTTCTTGTAACATTTAAATTTGACTACATGTTAGAAAACACCGTTAAAATGCCTTGGAGCCCTACTTTTCTCAAGCATATATTTTGTTGCAATATGTCATGTAACCTGATATTTAGCACATATAAACTAGACACATAAATGAATAGACCTATATGATCATTTTATCTTAAAACCTCTATGTGTGTAAACATTGACCTCATTAATATGCTTACTTGGCTCTATTTAACTCTTTTTGAAAATTTGGCCAAGTATAGAAATTTAGTGAATTCTATCTTAGTAGCCAACTTTGTATCCCCATAAATTCAAATGTGATTCATCTCATGGATTCAAATTTGACACAAAACTACTAGGAACTAAATTTATCACAAAAATATGACCAACTCCCCCAGACTAATTCACATGTGGTAATGGTGATGTCAACAGTGCCTTCTCATCTTTTTGTCATAGACACAAAATGTCTAGATGATCAATGTGAAGAACCAAATAAATTCCATTCATACACACAAGTATTCCAGTCATAATTTGCCTATTATAGGATCATTTTCACATCCTTTAATCACCATATATAATATTTAACATCAATGACATACTTATAATGTCCCTTTTGACATAAATGACAATCATATTTCCAATAAGTTGAAGGAGTTTTTTCCAAGATAGAATCTTGGTCACAAATGGGATCTTTATCAAAAATGGGATGTTTATCAAAGATAGGATCTTGATTAAAGATAATTTTATATAAAAATATAGTCTATTCAATAAATATGGGATCTTCATTAAAAATGGATGGTAAACCATGGTTGTTAAAGGTAGGTTGATTGATTAGGGTTTGGGTGAAAATGGGTGTGTCAAAAATGGGATATTGAGAAATGGATGGAAGGTTATGACCTTAAATTGGAAGTGGTATGGATTTATTAGGCTCAATAAAGACATCTTGGCATATCCTCAAGATATGATTTTTATATTTGGATTCACTAGGTTTTGCCTTGATGTACCCTTTGTCAATTAGATCTTGGATATAATGCTTTAGTCTTAAACAATGGTTTGTAAAATGACCTTCAATTTTGTGATAATCACAATAATTTTTAGGTCTATACCACTCAAGTTTTGGGAGATTTGGCTCAAATTATTTGATTTTTGGGTATATGACTAAGTTTGCATCCACCAATTTTTGATAGAATACATCATAATATTCTCCTAAAGGAGTGATTTTTTTCTTAATAGGCATGGTATTGTTTTTGACAGGATTGGAGTTTTGAATTTGTTGTAACTCTGAGGGTGTAATGACACTAGATGGTAGAGGTGATATAATTATATTCCCTTTATTATTGTGATAGGGTATGTTAGAATCAAGGTGATAACTAGTAGAAAGGAGACTTGGTTGATTTTGAAAAATAATTTTACTAGTGGTAAGGTGATGTTGATGTGGAATGTTTTGGGAATCCCTAGGTAGAGAGGCATCTTGATCTTGGAAGGATGGATTTTTGAAGGTTGATGGACTTGAATCTGATAGGTTTGTGAATAAATGTGAAGTTGATGTAGTTTGGTTTAAGTTTGGGAATTAGTTGGATACAAAATCAAATGATTGATTTTGATGATTATAGGAAGGTTGGTTTTGAATGGCATAAAAGTTGAAAGGTTGATTTGAATGGAATGTATTTGGATTGGATTGAATAGGAGTTTGATTTATGAATGGAATTTTTTCAAATATATATTTGAAATTAATGTTTAAGGTGAATCAAAATTTTTATTTATATTGATGCTAAGGTTGAAACTAGATGGATTGGTGAAGAAGTTCGGGTTTGAGTTTTGGGGTGAACTAGGTGCAAAATCAAAGGATTGATTTTGATTACTATATAAAGGTTGATTTGGGAAATGTAAATGACTATTCAATTTTGTATTTAATTTATGGATGGATGAGGATGAATACATATTCAAACATCGATTTAGATTGGCTTGGTGATTGACTTGACATTGATTTAAATATGCATTTGAATCAAATTTGGTTGGATAGAATCCTAAGTTATAATATGGACTATTTGGATTGTGATTCAAGATAAAATTAGTCAAGGGATTGATCCACATAGCCATGCTTCTTTCAATAGATTCCACTATTAAGGAAAGACTTGAATCAATAATGAAAAAGACTTAAAATGGACTTTAGTAAAGCAAAGCACCGAAATGACTAAAAGTTTGATTGATAACTAAATGATTTTCATCTTTTAGAGAAAAAATTGTGATTTTTAGGATAGCCTTTAAAATCAACAGAATTTGTTTACAAAAAAGGATTTTTAAACACATGGTAGACATAAGGAAACAATAAATAAGTTATATTATAAATAATCAAGCAATTTTCATAAAAAGGTAAAAATATAGGATGAGGGTCTTGAACAATTTTTGGTAATTACATTGTCACTCACTCATCTATGATCTTAGCTATGGCCTAGTATTTCAAGGCACTAACCACAGAAGATCCTACCATTTTCATGACCCAATGAGTACAATTTTGAGGGTGTGTGGAAGGTAACTTCTCAATGCTAAATTATAGCTGATTTACCAAATTCAAATGAAAAAATAGTGATCCTAGGCTCTAGGTATATACGAGCTTATCTAGGGGAATAAAACAATGGAAGACATCGATATGCATATGAACACTATTGGGTTTTGTCCCAAAGTGCCCAACATATCTATAGGGGTGTTATTATATTAACAATAAATAATATTATATTTTGATTCATTGTTGAAACCCTAGGTGTTGGAGCATGAAATCCTCTCACATCATGATGTGCTTAAAACATACAACTGCTTACACAATTGAAACAACTGGGCCTTGATTTATATACCCCATCAATAAATAGGGTTTGGCCTATCACATGGTGATGAAATCCATGGTAAATAGATCCCCTAAGAAAATAAAAATAAAGACTTGATAATTTTTTATAATTTTTAGGTATAATCACCAATGTGATGCCAAGGAAAGAGCCTATGCTAGATCAACTAGGTAACATATAAGTTACATGATCATTTCTTATTTCCAAGTATTGTCATCAATATGTCACAAATGAAAGAGCATAAAACATATTAAAAATAAAAAAGAAGCTAATAAGAAAAGGTAAATTTTATATAAATAAATTCAAGTGTGACTTAATTCCTAAGAGTGTAAAAGATTGAAAATGAAAAATGTTTGTAAAAACAAATGAAAGATTTGGTTAAATTCTTTACTTTTTGCAATTGTTGTTGGTGACCATCCTGTAAGAAAGTAGTTAAAAATTTTAAACTTGGTTGATATCAAGGAAATATACAAAAATTTAGAGAAAACCAATGAAAAAATAGAAAATAACTCTTTTATAATGATCTCACAGCTACACAATTAGAGAAAAAGGTAAAACTGTTAGTTAGAAACATAAAACTAAACAAAAGAAAGAAAGTATGATAAAAATTTTGATTTTTTAAATTATTTAAATTATTTAAAATTTAAATATTTTTAAAGATTTTCATTCTTCATCTTGATACCTTAATTTTGGTGAAAAGGAGAGGTCAAAAGGAGTCCTGAGTCAAAAGTTATGCCCTTTGGAAAAGGGCCACTCAAAATGAAAAACAAATTCGTTGCACACTTTGACAAATTTGTTGCACACTTTGAAAAATTCCATACAAGGAATTTTTGTTAAATTTAGTAGCATTTGTGTTAAATTTAGTATCATTTTTTTTAAACTTATCAACATTTTTAAAAGCTTAGTGATGAAAATGTTAAACTTTAATGGTGAAAATGTTAAACTTAGCAGTGAATATGTAAAACATAGTGGTGAGATTGCTAAACATAGTGGAAAAATTACAAAACATATTGGAAAAAAATGTTAAAACTATAATAAATTATGAAATTATTACATATATATTTGATTTCTCTATAGAAAATTATGATTTCACTACTAGGAATAGTGATTTCACTGCTAGATGTCACAATTTTGCTACATAGTGTCACGATTTTGTTGTTCTCTTACAAAACTGATATTTCAAAACAAAAATGCTGCCAACCTAAAAAGAACAAAAAATCACAAAAAACATAATAAACATACACAATTTCATTTTTTAGTCTAACAATTTCACTGTAAATGTCTTCAAATTCATTGTTATGCAGGAAAACATACACAATCAAATAAAAAGTCTATGATAATAACCTATAGTCCATACCAACTCAAAAAGAGATGAAATTAAATGTAAAATTTAGGAAAAAACAACAAAAACCATAAAATAAAAGTTATCTAAATGTAAAAAGATAAGATAAAAAGATTAAAATGATGTGGATAGGTCTCACTAGGCATGTAAAGTTATCACTAGATTACACAGTTGATATAATCTCAACTGCCAGGTGTCAACTCACTTTTGCTCCAAATTTGGGAGTATGTGCCTTCATCTCTCTCTCTCTCTCTCTCTATATATATATATATATATATCATTAGATATATTTATTATAAATATTTATTTATATCTATCCTAGTCTCAAATTTTAGAGACTTACAATGATACATCTTTTGTAAAATAACTTGCCAATAGGCAAGGTGGTTATATTGACACATAGGTGTACTCCTAAACCTTGTTATTTTAATTAAATATATTTCAAGTAATTTTAACCCATATTATATCACTAATTTTACAATTTAACATGATATTGGTTTCAAGTTAGTCACTAACAAAGTGATCAAATTCAACTCAAATAAAGACAAGTTGTGCGCACATACCCAGGTACTTATTCCTTTCATTTAGACTAAAAATTTCTTGACTAGATTAAATGGGGTAAATGTAGATGATATTTTTTCATTATATAGCACCTCAATCTTGTACACTTGGAAAAATTATACCTTGGTTATTCCTCTTAGTTATACACTCTCCTTACTTTTATAAGCCTCACATCTACTATACCTTATGCCCATTGGCCTATCTCTTAGTATGATCAATATTATATTGATAACATAAACATTATATCTTACCAAAAATACTTAAAATTTACTTATCTTACACCTCTAAAAGTTCTAATCCTATACCTATTCTCTTGCTCTTTAGACACTAACATCTGAATTAGATAATAGAGTCAATGCTACTATCATATCTTGATGCAAGTGTCCAGTACTTTAAAGTCATCCACTTTGTAAATGAAATGTATCCTAATGGTCAACATAGGTGATTTAATTCAAATTATTACTCCAAATTGATAGATATAAATAAAATATCAACCATCATTCATTACTCACATAGAAAAGACCAAAGAGACCCAAGCGCTTATCAAAAATCACTTTATCAACCATTCAATTGATCAAAGCTTCCCTATTTATACACTATTTATATGTAAAAAACATCTACAAGTCTGATGTACTGAAGGAATAGTCATAAGGTCTTATTTACCAAGTTACAAGCTAGGTCATTATTGTACTTTATTTACACACATTGTATGATTCACACACAAGCCAACACATAAGGGATAACTAAATTAGTATGAGGCCCTATTCAAAGTATTGGATATATAAGTAGTGTCCTTTGATAGTAGGGTCATTGGGTTTAGCTCAACACTATATTTCCACCAACCTATTTTCCTCCAAAGTCATATTAAATATGGAAAGCTCGGGTTTTTACATTTTACAAGGAGAAACAATCCTTGACCCAGATCTAAATTCAAAAAATCAAAAGCAAATCCATACCCAGAAGCATCCAAGTGGTTGCATATTTTTTCATTAGATAATTCACACATGACACTATAATCAAACTCAAACATTAGCATCAACACACTCATTCAGGGTTGAACAACTATTTAGATAGCTAGAGACACCAAATCTAGAATCTGACAACTATAACAAAACTATCTTCCTGCTTGCTTTCAATTTGTTTTATATCTAAAATTGTATTAACATTAAAACAAGCTAAGTACTCTATTATTTTTCATTTCTATATCTATCCTATTTTTAATTTCCATATTTAGACTATCTCAACATAATAAATTCATTGTATGCTTATATCCAAGTTTAGCATTTAATTAGCTTGTTATATATCTGATTATCACCTTTGTGCCATTTCATTTATATATTCTTAACCCTAAGCTTAAATTGAAATACATACATCAAATTATTTCATTTTAGGGTTAAATAACTATACACCCTCTTGATGGGATTATTACGACCATAGAAAATGTCAAGGCCTATAAATTTAATTCTGATAAGAAAAAAAAGATTTGATCCTATTGATCCAAAAGAATTTTGTGAATATCTTGATGCTCCCCAAATAAAATAGATTATTTTTTATTTATATATAAAAGATAAAAAAATAAAAAATGATCATGTTAGCACATCTAAAGATCAAAATGATTCCATTTGTAATATCGATCAAATTTTTGTAAACCATACCACATGTGTTCTTACTTATATTATTGACACTATCATTACACCTGCACCTTAGGGTTTAGGGGTATCATAAGGCTTCCAAAAAATATATATTCCCATGCCTAAAAAAATTAATCATAAAAAATACTTGATAGTTACACATAATACATCACCTTCCTTGCCTACTACACAATCCCCTATGCAAATTATTTCAGTCTTGCATGCTAAGGTGTTATAGTTAGAGTAAAGTATATTAAATGCTATCTAATCAATGTATTCATAAGACTTGATTCATAATATATTATCACTTGAGATTTCATCATGTTGGTTGAAAATTTTATTTCCAATTAACTAAAAACAAAATGGTTATATTGACCACAGTGCAATGAGATAAATCTCTCCTCTCAGCAAGGGGAGGCTCCCTATAAACTATCACAAACTAAACTTATACTAAATATTAACTCATGAGATATGGATTGTTTCTTCCTTTTCGGAGTGTAAGCTGATAACCATGGTGGGAGAATGGAAGTACTTACATTTGGATCTAACTTCATTGTTGGTGTTATTAGAGCCATACTTACACAAGTAGTGGAAACAATAGGTGGAGTATCAGTAAAAGCTGCATGTTTTACTAAGTGATCCAAAGTAGAACCATCTCTGATATCAAAATATGGAGATGAAAAACTAGGAATTAACCACGAGGAATGAATAATATCTTCAAAAGTGATATGAGGGTTGTCAAACATCATTTTGGGAGAAGATGGTGATCTAGGAGATGGAACACTAATTAGAGAAGCAGCTAAAGGAATTGCAATGGGTGTGTCAGGTAGGGAAGAAGAGATTATGTTCCTTATTGCACATTCTCTTATGGAGACAAAGTTTCCTCTCCTTGTTGATCTATAAGCCTATCATTAGTCTCCATCTATTCCATCACTGGTTCTGCAACACTTTATTCCTCAACCTCCACATCTTCTATTTCTGACTCTTTTTGTTGTTTCCTCTTAAAATTTAGCTTCTGACACTATGATTAATTATTTCAAAGTGATTCCTTTATTTTCTAACCAATTATTGGTGTTTGCCAATATTGGTTCAAATCTTTTCCTTAAGGAAGTCATCTCCTTTTGTGACCATTAGATTGGGGGTAGAGGGGCATTGGTAACCTATTCAACATTGTATCTATCATTAATCAAATCTCTATCATCCACTAAATTCTTAGGGATATTAGTAAGTCCTAGATATTTTATCTACTTAAGAGATAACCTACTGTATTCCATTTTTCTGATATCTTCTGCTGTCCTCAAATCTACCCAAACATATTTAATCATAGGTTCATGAAATTGGGATTTTCTCTTGATTATGTCCTTTATGCCCTTGTAATCAAAATTTTATCTTTTTTTGAACTGCTTCATGGTTATGAGTTGCATTTTAGTTTCCATAACTCTATCTTTCCCAGTGATTAACATTGAAAACCTGCCAATTTCAATTGGAAACCTAAAATTGGGCTTCTCAAATTCTATCTGTTTATTATGCATGATAATTATTTGCCTACATATCTCCATCAAGACCAATTTGTCTGAAGGGAATCTTGGAAGTATATAAGGATAACCTTGGAAAAATCCAACCCACAGGTATGAAAAAGAAGGAAATTACAAGAACATACATCCAAAATCATTTAAAACTTCCTAGGCCTCATCGGACATTCTTCTTTGTTCTAATTGAGGATCAAAGAGACACAAAAATATTGCAAATAAAGCATCATTTAATCTCCTAAAATGATGAATAGAGCCCTTCAATGCTAACTAAGAGTAGTATTGATACACTAGGGTTAATATCTTATCTCCTTCTGATGTTAAACCTGGAAAGGTTCTCATCGAAGCTGCAATGTACAAGAGGTAGGAAGTCATGTAGAAATTGAAGGTAGTGGATACCTTCATCAATTAATCATGTAGAGCATTGTTGATTTGTTCTCCCCAAAAGATGACTTGTTTGCCTTGGAGAATTATCTTGATGAATTGATACATCCATTCGTGAGACTATGAGGTAGAAGGTAAACCTTTTACCCTACTGAGAAGAGTGATTAGATCACCAACTTCTTCTGAAAAGTCACTCCTTAGAAAACTTCATGGCCACCTTGACAAATTTGCCCTTGGAGTCTTGTGGCATCTATTATTGATTACTTTCTTCACTTTTTTAGGATCTTTGTCATATTCTCTTTGTGCTTCAACAAAATCAAGCTTTATTACTTCGGTAGTAGGAGGACACATGGACACTTTATTGATGAATTCAGGATCTAGTCTAATTACCACATTACCACTAGTGTCTAACATAGCCTTGGTATCCTTATTATAGAATTGAGCTCACTAGAGAACAAATTCTATGTTGTGAGCTACTATAGGGAAAGAAGATACCAAATGAATATTGCTATCAGTTATCTTCTTCATTTCATGGCTAGGATTACTAGATTTAGTTCTTTCCATGAACTTGGCCATATCCACATGACCGATCTCTGTATCTCTAATGTCATCAACATTAGAAGTAATCGAGGTGATTAGAAAAATGCCTTGATATTTTTTCTTCATTATCTTTGAATTCTTTGGAGAAACCTCAGTCATTTGGAAGAGATTTTGTCTAAAGGATGTCAATGAAGAAGGATCCACAAGAGAAATTGCAATAAAGGTCATGATCATGCAATCAAGGGAAAAACTAACAATCTAGAAAAATTGCATGTCAATGATCATGACTATGGGGATGCACTTATAAGGGATAAAGTGTAAGAAGGCCAAAAAATAAGAAGAAAGTGGGTTCAAAAAAGTGAATCTAAATATTTCCTAGAGTTAGTAAATTTGAAGGAATGTTTGCATGGGTGGCAAAAATCACCGCCCTTGTATATGGGGGGTATTATCTTTGGTATCAATGGTGAAAATCACTACCTAAGTAGGTGAAGGAAAAAACATGCACAGTCGGTGAAAATCACCACCTGAGTAGGTGAAGGAAAAACATGCACAATCAATAAAAATCACCGCCTAAGCAAGTGAAGGAAAAAACATGCATGGTCAGTGAAAATCACTACTCGAGCAGATGAAGGAAAAAACATGCACGGTTGGCAAAAATCACCACTCGAGCAGGTGAAGGCATTTTTTCATGTAGGAGTGACATTTTTTGATGCCATTATATGTTGAAATTTTTTTGCATGTGAAAGTGGCAAAAAATACTGACACTACAGGTAGGAGAAACCTTAGTTCACATGAGAGGCACAAATCACCGCTTGGACATGATCAACATGTAAGTGCGGTGAAAAATGCCACTAATGTAGGGAATGGGAGAGATGGGATTTTACATAAGGGAAAAAAAATTTCCACTCTTGTAGGAGGAAACTCAATTGTGATGAAATTTGATTTTTTAGTCTTTTGCCTAGTAGACTTGTTCAGAGAAGTGAGGGTAGCTATTTTCAAACGACAAGAAAACATAAATTGGGTAGAAATTGATTTTACATGTACTAGGGTTTTGACATTTTTATCCGCTAAGGCTCACTAGGGTAAAAAAAGAAACAAAAAAAGGGGGGGGGGAGCTGAACTATAGAAAACAAAACCTAAAAAGAAGGAAAAAAGAAAAAATTGAACTTAAAACAAAATAAAATAAAAAATGAAAACCTAGAAGCAAAAAGACTAGAAAGCAAAACCTACCTGATAATTTAAAAATCCAAATCTTGAAGTTGGAAAATTCATAATCCTACTCATTTTTGTAGTTGAAATTATTTTAGGGAGGAGGAGCAGACAACTTAAAATGATAAAAATAATAATTAAATGGTAATTAAAAGCCCTAAAACAAGCCCCAACCACTCAACATGCATGGCCAAAAATGTCATGTGCAAAAATCAAGATCATGCCTTGGTGGTGAAAATTGATGCCCTTACATGATACAGAGGATTTTATGCATTGGTGGCAATTTTCACTGCCCATGCATGAGGAAGGAAAGAAGGATGCAAGGGTGGCGATTTTTGCTGATCCTGCATGAAAAAGGAATGAAAATGCAAGAGTGGCAAAAATCATTGCTCCTACATGAAAAACCAAAAATAAATTACAAGAGTAGTGATTTTCACTACTATTACACTCAAAGATTGAAAACATGCAAAAGTGGTGAAAATTGCTATTAGTGTATGGAAAAACCAAAAATGTCTAACACCTTGAAAAGTATCAAAATCTAACATCTGATCAAATCAGCACTACAACGAGTTTCACATTTTTCAATAAATCATGATGAAAGAGCTTTGCAAAAATTTTTAGGATGTTAGTCAACTTCACTTAAGATAAAGAGAAACTTTCCTTGAACAACAAATTTAGAGTGAAGATCATGAAATGGACAATTTTCGTAGTGGTTGTCCCTAAAAAGAGCATGGCTGATTTTAGGAACAACAGCTAGCTCCATCTAGGGAACTTTAATCGATTGTACTTTGAAACAATCAAAGGGAGTAGAATATAGTATCTAAGTGCCTTCATACATTGGGACATGGAATCAAGATACCAAAAATAAAAAGACACAAAAAACCAAACAAAAGGACAAATAAAAACATAAAACTATACAGACGTAGAAATGAACTATCTTATACTTCAAGGATTGAAGTGTTTCAAATGCTACCCACTGTGAGGTAGAGAGAATGGTGTTCCATATTGATATTCTATTAAGAAACTATTTTCACCATATAATTGATCAATTGTGAAGGGACCTCTCTACAAGGAATCAAATTTTCCATGCATTCCTTTTGGTTCTCTCCTCTTGTCCCTCAACAAGACTTGATCTCCAATGTGAAACTCATGAATCCTTGCTTTCTTGTCGAAGAGATTATTCACCTAATTTTTATGTGTATAAATATGCTCTACTACCATAGTTCATTGCTCTTCTAGTTTAGTTAAGCACATGATCTTCTTATCAATAGAATTTTCAAAAATTTGATCTTTGACTACCTTTGCCAACTTTAGTGTTGGTAGTTCTAGGGTAATTGGTATCTCTGCATTCAAGCCATACAAAAGTTGAAATGGTGAAATTATTATTTCCTTCTTAGGTTTAATCCTATCCATCCATAAAGCATCAAACAATGCTTTATGCCAAGTTCTTTGATTGTCATCTACCAGTTTATTGATAATAGTAACTAGATTCTTGTTACTTGATTCTGCCTAACTATTTCCTTACAGATAGTAATCTAAGGAGTGGAAAAAAATAATCCCATGATTGTAGCAAAAGTTAGTAATCTCATGAGAAGAGAAACAAGTGGAATTATTTGCTATAATCTTATTTGGAACTCCAAATCAGGAAACAATATTTTCCTTAAGGAAATTACATACTACTTCCAAAGTAGGATACTTAAATGGAATGGCTTCTACCCACTTGGTAAAATAATATATTGCAGTGAGAACTTAGTTGTGTCAAACACTTAAGGATGAGTTCATGATGCCAATGAAATCAATACCCCATTCTTGAAAAGGTTCTTCAATCACCACCGACTTGAGAGGTAATGCGGCTAACTTAGGTTTCCCAATGAACTGTTGACATAACTCACACCTATGTACCCAACTATACGCATCTTGAAATAGTGTAGGCCAATAATATCTAGCTCGTAGAATCTTGTTAGCCATAATAGGTGGAAAAAAATGTCCTCCACAAGCTAAATTATGGAAGGACTCCAAAAGTTTACTTTATTGCACTTTATCCATGAAACAAAAAAATACCACATCAAGGCTTCTTTTGTACAAACCATTGTCCCACAAGACATAGTTAGCAGCTTTCAACTTAACATTTATTTTTTGTTAATAAGATATATTGGTAGGACACTCACCATAATTAATAAATTGAGTGATATTGGAATACCACTCATCAGTAGTAGTGACAAAGAGAATTGTAGGCATGTTTTCAACCTCTGCTTCTTCATGTCCCATTTCTTTTGGTATGTTATCAACAATCAACTAATAGAGGCCTCTTCCCTACACAAGCTTAGTAGGTTTGATATCAAGATAAAACTCTTTAATTTTAGTAATCCAATTTACCCTTTTTGTATTAAACTCTTGTTGAGTTAAAATAAACTTTACTGTGGTATTAGGCATCAAAATAGTAGTATGTGAATTCAGGATATAGAATCAGAAATGTTTTACCACCTTAACCACAACATAAACATGATTCTCCATGTTTGAATATTTCAATTCATGAGCTTTGAGGGGACAACTCATAAATGATATGGGATATTCCATACCTTCCTTATTTTGCTGAACTAAAATGGCTGAAAGTGTATGTTCAGAAGCATAGCTGTATACTACGAAGTCTTTGGTACAATCTGGACAAACTAGGATTGGAGCATGGGTGATAGCCTTCTTGATATCTTCAAATGTTGCTTTTCCTTCTGTAGTCCAATAAAAATAAGCTTTACCCCTCATCATGTCAACAATATGGCAAGTTTTCTCTATGAATTCAAGAATGAACCTTTGTATAAAATTCACCTTTCCAAAGAAAGAATGAACTACAGTTTTACCAGCAGGTAGAGTAAGATTTTGGATAGATTTGACTCTTTTTGAGTCAATTTTTATGCATTCTTAGGATACAATGTGACCAATAATTTTACCTTCTGTAACCCCAAAAATTTACTTCTTTGGATTAAGAGAAATATCATTTTACTGACACCATTCTAGCACTTGTTGTAAATGATGCACATAATCAGGATGATATTTGGAAAAAATGGTCAAGTCATCAAGATATACCACAATAAACTTCCATATTTCATCTTTAAAGGCAAGATCCATTGCTCTCTAGAAGGTGGCACCATCATTGATAAGACCAAAAGGCATTCTATGATATGAAAATGTGCCCCAAGGTGTAGTGAAAGTAGTTTTATGTTGATCTAATTCATTAACTTCCACTTGATTATACCCCAAAAAACCATCTAACATAGATAGCATTTTTTAGCTAGTTAATATTTGCAATACTTGATCCATGATAGGTAGAGGATAGTTGTCCTTTAGAGAAGACTGATTGAAATTCATGAAATCAACACAAATATGAATCTCTCTATTATTTTTTCTTACAGGAACTATGTTCGTGATCTAGGTGGAATGATGAATTGGAAAAATTATTCTTACATTCAACATCTTCTAAATCTCTAAAAAGACAGTACCTGATATTTTGGGATTGTATTGCCTTTGTTTTTTCTTGTGAGGCAATGACCCAACTTAAAGATGAATTTCATGTGAAATTTATTTAGGCCTGAGAGATTTCAAATCATCATAATAATACACCAAAAAATCAATGTAATGGTGAAGAAGAGTAATGAATTTTAACTTTTCATCAGAAGTGCAACAATTCCCAATGTTGACCATTTTGGGATTTTCTTCCATACTCAAATTTATTTGATCAAACTCCTTAGAGGAACTTCAATCTATTTGTCACTACTTGATATACCTATCATGCTTATCAAATAAATTTTCAAGATAAACCAAATCTTTTGAAAATTTATTCCCTTTGAGTTGAAGAAACTCTTCACCAATTTTTAAATCTATTTTGGGAACTGATTCCCATGGTAGAGATTGACTACCTTCAAAACAAAATTCTTCAAATCTATCCATATTTTCCAAAAATGTAATGATTTTATTGTCACCATTAAACACCTACCAATGGTTGGCATTATCAGGCACACTTAGTCAAAAGACTAGCTCAATAGTGTACTTATTCCTTTTGAAATCTTTATGAGGAACCATGAGGGTCACATAGATAGCCAATGAATCTGCATGATTATTAAACTCTCTTGGTATTGTAGAAATATTAAAAGCATCAGAAATTTCCATCCAATCCCATACAAGATTATGATAATGTCACAGTCTTGCATTTTTGGTTTGGTATAGACTTCACACTTGACAAACCACCGATTTAGCGTCTCCTCAAGCATGAAGAATTTTAACAACTTTAGCATGAGTAGATTTTAATCTGAATAATAATGATTCATATTCGGTAGTGTTATTAGTAATATTGAATTACAACTTACATGAGTAAGGAAAAATATCTCCTTGTGGGGATATCAAAACAATTCCAGCTCCATAACTGGTAGAAGAGCAGCTGCCGTCAAATTCTAAAATCCAAACATCATTAGAATTTGATCTTCTTAAAGATTTCTCTTCGTTAGTGAGGGAAGATTCCTTTTTACCTAAACTTTGCTCTAAAAATTCTTCTTATTTTCTATTTTAATTTTTTAAATTGTCACCTAATGAACTTTCATCTGATGAGCTAAAAACATCTTCAGTGGATAGAAAATAATTACCTATTCTCGAGGATTCGAACAAAATTTGAACTTTGAGGTCTGACATTTGGGTAACAATATATTTTGACTCTTTCTCAGGAAACAAATTTTGCATGATGCCTTTAATAGGTATCCTTGCTTTAGATAGATCCATGTTCAACTCTCCACCTATATCCTTGCAAAAATTACATCTGAGTAGAATGCCATAGGAAGCTAGAACATCGGCCACTAAGACTGTCATCTTAATCCTATTATCTGGAAAAGCTACAAATGCAAATGGGCATCTTTGATTTGACCCAAAAGTAGTACTTGTTTGTTTTCCATGGACAAAAATCTCCTAAAAGTCTTAGTTAAGGTAAGACCGAGATAATTTTCTACCTTAGTGGGCATAACATTATCAGAGGCTCTAGAGTCTATTATACAGTTGCTCAACTTATGACCATTTATCAATAGAGAACATATAAAGGTTCTATTTTTATGGGAGAAACAAAAGGAGTAACAATAAGATTATTTTGGGTGGATTTGTTCTTTGGGGGATCATGAGTCACTTTTTGAAAATCTTGTCCTTTAGGGATGGTTTTATTTTTGATGTATTCAGCCAACCTATCAAATTATTCAGGATTGGCTTGTAAGTACTCAACTTAAGAAATTTAGATCTTGGTCTTCCTAGCATGATCAATTATGTCAAATAACTGAAATTAATTAGAAATAGAAGAATAAAGTCCATCATTCTAGTTTGTATTTGATGTGGTACTGGTCTGAGAAATAGAAGTAGAAGTTACAGGATTGTTTGAGGTACTTACTTTCTTATTGGTCACTGGGTCCTTTAATTAGAAAGGCAATGAAGTCCCCATTTTAGCAATTGAGATCACTGGATAAGGTTCTTATCCTACTTTTACCTTATTATCTTGTTGAGTTGACTAGTTTTGGGACCTAGTAAAAATAGCATATGATCCATCAAACACTTCTCCCTTTTTTCTAGCTTCATCTTGGTAATTTAAAAAACTAATGTTGGAGTCACCATCTAATTTTTATTCTCTTTCTACAAAGAGATTAGTGCCATCTTCTTGGTCCAACTTAGGTTGGAAATAGATATCATGTTTAGCTTCATGATAACCAACTATTGAGTTGACTGGTGCTGTTTCAATGGCAAGCTTCTCCTATGTGGGAGGAGGATGATTAGATTGCCTTTGATTTTTGTTAGTATTACCTTGATATGAATGGTTGGGAAATGTACTCCTTGGTATATCTTGATAATAAGGAGGAATAGACATACCTTGGGACATTTGCCTTCTTAGAGCTAGTAATTCATTTGCTAACTTTTACACCATAGGATCAATGGTGCTTGTGGAATAACATTCAGTAGATGAAGAAAATTTATTTTTATTAGAATCTTTTCTTATCTTACCTACCAGGATAAGATCATCTTCAACCTCGGTAGCCAAAATCTAAGCTATAGAAAGATATATAGGGCTAACCTACCTTGATAGAAAACTTAATTTAAGAAGTTGAGAATTAATGAAGAAGCACTTAAGATTTTTGGGTGTTGGCTAAGCAATCGCAGGGATCCCGTTCCTTAACTTATTGAATTTAGCAATGAAGTCTCACATAAGATCATGAATATCTTTCTTCATTTTCATAAGCTGAGCCAACAAGGCATGTGCATCTTTTGTAGGTTTAAACCTAGCCTCAAACTTGGCCTTGAGAGTGTTCCAACTAGTTATAGTTTGAGATTGAAGATGATAAAACCAATCTGTGGCAATGCCTTGCAATGTTTCTACAAATAAGCTTACAAATATATCTTCATATTCAATGATTATCACACCATATGCTATGTAGAAAGCTGCAATATGCTCATTAGGATAAACTTTCCCATCACCATAAAACTTAGAATTTTTTTTCTTGAACTACGAGGTAGTTCATGTAAAGGCGGGGTTAGATTGAGAGGGCCAAAGGTGTTACCCCAAGGGCCTTGGGCTGACATGATGTGACAATTAAAATGAGGGATAACAAACCTTTGTGAGGTATGTATAGATAAAACTATGCTAGCACTAGAACTAGAAGCTTTGCCTGATATTGGAGATTTGACATTGGTAGGAGGAAAACTCTTGGTTCGCTGAAGGTGAGATCATGAAGGAAAAATATCAAAATTATTTTTTTGCACCAACTTAAATATAGGATCAACAATACCTTGATCTCTTTGGCTTCACGTATACCATGGATCTGCCAGAATGTAGAATTGAAAAGAACTGGAAATGCTTCAATTTGAAGCGTGAAGCTTCAAACTACACATTCTTCCCTAGAGGAGTCACTAAAAAACTATTGGTTGAATATTTTATCACCAACTAAATAAAAACAAAATGGTTATATCGACCACAATGTAATGAGATAAATCTCTTCTCTCAGTAAGGGGAGGCTCCCTATAAACTATCACCAACTTAACTTATACTGAATTTTAACTCAGGGGTGAGATCATATCATCCATTTCTCTTTTTTCAAAAATGATGTTCAAAAAACAAAGGAAAACTTCCTTGATATTAAATGAATCCACAAAAAACCTATGAGAGCACAAAGTCTATTGTTGCTTCTCTTACTAATTTATGAATTATATCATAGTAGAATGAGGTGCAGCCCAAAGTCTTCAATGAAAACTACAACAAAGTATAAAATTACAAAAGATAAAATTAGTTCAAAGCCTTTCCAATATCCTTTGTTCTAAAACACTAAAACACAAACTAAAGACAATTATAGTAGCATAAAGTCTCCATAATTGGCTTTAGAACATCTTCCAGTTTATTTTCACTTACTCTAATTATTTGATTAGATAGATAAGATTATACTAGGAAAATGGACATAAGAATAATTTCCTACATAACACAATCTATTTCAACACAATGTTTGAAAGGTCACTTGCTTTCTCATTCACCTGATAAAATTTGATTTACAATCTAAGCTCAAAGTCTCAAACTACCTTTCAATTTTGGTAGATTTTTGCTTCTAATAACTAATATATATCTATTATAAAAGAGGCCCTCTTTATTTATAGGGAGAGGCCTTGAGGATTTTGGAAAAAACCCAATTATTTTGACTTTGTCAAAGATAGGAGTCTTTGTTGAATTTGGACTTTTGATATTTTTACATCTAATTACATATGCAAAAAGTACATGTAAAAATGTCTAGAGTTGTTGCAAAAGTATTATCTGAGAAGTAAAAATTAAATCAAAGGAAAATTGATTCAATTTTTATTCGCATATTTATTCATGTGAGCATCATACATAGTGAAATCCACTTACATCCTGATATTGTTTGGATTAACAATGTTTCTGAAAATCATCTTAGCTTTGACCATGGCATATTTTACTATTGTGACTAATTTGTCATGACTAGCTAACTTGGTCTTCAGATTATCTAGAGTTAATTGATTATCCAAAATGTTGTCTACAAAGTTTATTAAAAACATATTATCTTCAAATTCTTTCTAGAACATATCTTTGAATTCTAGAATCATTTCTTCTACTAAAAGGAATTGGTTATCTTATGATGTAAGTTTACAAGGTAGCCCCTCTAATTTGTGTAAAATACTAACATCACTTTGATCACTGAGTCTCCTTGAAGATTCAAGGTCACTAATCAACTCTCTAAGCACTTGAATCCTATATGTTAATGCCTCTTTAGTTTCAGTGTAAGAGTCCCTATCGGTAATGAAACTAATGGATATTAGGGTGCTTATTTTTAGTTTCCTCATATCCATCCATTTATCAAGATACTTTTCAGTGCTTTTGATATCTTGAGCAACAACATTAATGAGATCATCAAGTTCTTCTCTTATTTTTCTCATTTTATCTATCTTCTCTAATAACTCTATGAACAAGGAAACTCCTTATGCACACATCTTGTCCAAGTACTCTTCAATTACTTTTCCCTTGAGGCAGGTCTTTTTTGCTTTCTAATTAATGGGTTCTTCTATAACAATGGCCTCAGGAGCTACCATTTCTAAAGTGAAAGTGATTCTCTTGATCACAACGGTCAATTACTCCACCATCACTTTATAGTGATCCTTCATTTCTTTCTCTCTTTCAAATTTCTAAATCAAGATGTCCATGGCTGAATGCATATCACTCTTGGTGCTCACATGAGTTATCTTACCTAATTCAACTTTAGAGACAGATTAATTGGTTATATCCAAATTTTCAATGATTGCATCTTTTAGAGGTCTTGTAATTTCCAAAAAATTGTGTCCCTTATCCCCAATCATTTTTGAAAGAATCCTCAGCTTCTTTGGAGACTTGGATTTCACTAGCATCAGATTGTTGAAATCAAATTAATATGGAGAGATGGCTTGTTTCTTCCTTTTGGGAGTGTAAATTGATAACCATGGTGGGATAATGGAAGTACTTACATTTGGATCTAGCTCTATTATTGGCATCATCATAGCCGTACTTACACAAGTAGTGGAAATAATAGGTGGAGTATCAGTAAAAATTTCACTTTTTACTAAGTTATCCAAAGTAGAACCATCTCTGATATCAAAATATGGGGATGAAAAATTAGGAATTGACCCTGAGGAATGAAGAATATCTTCAAAAGTGCTATAAGGGTTGTCAAACATCATTTTAGGAGAAGAGGGTGATCTAGGAGAGGGAACACTAATTAGAGAAGTAGGTGAAGGAACTGCAATAAGTGTGTCAGGTAGGGAAGAAGAGATTTCTATTCCTTGTTGCACATTCTCTTATGGAGACAATTTTTCCTCTCCTTGTTGATTTGTAGGCCTACGTCAGTCTCCATCTACTCCATTGCTATTTTTACAGCACTTTATTTCTCAACCTCCACATCTTCTATTTCTAACTCTTTTTCTTTTTTCCTCTTGAAATTTAGCTTTTAACCCTATGATGAATTCTTTCAAAATGATTCCTTTATTTGCTAACCAATTATTGGTGTTTGCTAATATTGGTTCATATCTTTTCCTTAAGGAAGTCAGCGCCATTTGTGACCATTAGATTGGGGGAAGAGGGGCATTGGCAACCTGTTCAGCATTATATCTATCATTAATCAAATCTCCATCATCCACTAAATTCTTAGGGATATTAGCAAGTCCCAGATATTCTATCTACTCAAGAGATAACCTACTATAGTCCATTTTCCTGATATCTTTCACTATCCTCAAATCTACCCAAACATCTTCAATCATAGTTTCATGAAATTTGGTTTTTCTCCTGATTATGTCCTTTATGCCTCTATAATCAAAATTTGGTCTTCTTTTGAACTACTTCATGGTTACAAGTTGCATTTTAGTTTCCATAACTCTAGCTTTCCTAGCAATTAACACTGAAAACTTACCAATTTCAATTGGGAACATGACATCAGGCATCTTGAGTTCCATCTATTTATTATGTATGATAATTATTTGCCTACATAGCTCCATCAAGACCAATTTATTTGAAGGGAATCTTGGAAGCATATACAGATGACCTTGGAAAAATCCAACCCATAGGTATGAAAAAGAAGGAAATTGTAAGAACATACATCTAAAATTATTCACAACTACCCAGGCCTCATCAGACATTCTTCTTTGTTCTAATTGAGGATCAAAGAGACACAAAAATACTACAAATAAATCATCATTTACTCTCCTAAAATGATGAATATAACCCTTCAATTTTAATTGAGAGCATTATTGATACATTGGGATTACTCTCCTATCTCCTTCTGATGTTAAACCTGGAAAGGTTCTCATCAAAGCTATAATATACACCAAGTAGGAAGTCATGTAGAATTTGAAGGTAGTGGATACCTTCATCAATTGCTCATGTAGAACATTTCTAATTTATTCTACCTAGAAGATGACTTGTTTGCCTTGGAGAATTATCTTTATGAAGGGATACATCCATTCGTGAAACTATGAGGAAGAAGGTAAACCTCTTACCCTACTGAGAAGAGTGATTAAATCACCAACTTCTTTTGAAAATTTGCTCCTTGGAAAACTTTATGGCCACCTTGACAAATTTTCCCTTGGAGTCTTGAGCCATTTATTGTTTATTAATTTCTTCTCTTTTTTAAGATCTTTGTCATATTCTCTTTGTGCTTTGACAAAATTAAGCTTTATTACTTAGGTAGCAGGAGGACACATGAACACTTTATCAATGAAATCATGATCTAGTATAATTACCACATTACCACTAGCATCTAACACAACCCTGGTATCCTTAGTATATAACTTAGTGCACTGGAGAACAAATTCTATGTTGTGAGCTACTACAGGGAAAGAAAATATGAAATGAATATTGCTATCAATTATCTTTTTCATTTCATGGCTGGGATTGCTTGATTTAGTTCTTTCCACGAACTCAGCCATATCTACATGACCGATCTCTATATCTCTAATGTCGTCGATATTAGAAGTAAATAAGGTGATTGGAAAAATACCTTGATATTTGTACTTCATTGTCTTTGACTTTTTTTTGAGAAACCTCAGTCATCTAGAAGAGCTTTTGTCAAAAGGATGTTGATGAAGAAGGATCAATAAGAGAAACTATAACAAAAGTCATGATCATGTAATCAAGGGAAAAATTGGTAATCTAGTAAAATTGCATGTCGATGATCATGACCATGGGGATGCACTTGAAAGGGATAAAGTGTGAGTAGGCCAAAATACAAGAAGAAAGTGGGTTCAAAAAAGTGAAGCTAAATATTTCATAGAGTTAGGAAATTAGAAGGAATGTTTACATGGGCAGAAAAAATCACCACCCTTACATATGGGGGTATTATCTTTGGTATCAATAGTGAAAATCACTACCTAAGCAAGTGAAGGAAAAAACATGCATGATCAGTGAAAATTGCCACTTGAGTAGGTGAAGTAAAAAACATGCACGGTTGATGAAAATCACTACTCGAGCATGTGAAGGCATGTTTTCATGCAAGAGTAACATTTTTTGATGCCATTACATGTTGAACTTCATTTTCATGTGAAATCTACAAAAAATGCTGACACTACAGGTAGGAGAAACCTCAGTTAGCATGAGAAACAAAAATTGCCGCTTAGGCATGATTAATGTGTAAGCATGGTGAAAAATGCCACTAATACAGGGAATGGTAAAGATGGGATTTTACATAAGGGAGAAAAAATGCACTGATCTTGTAGGATAAAACTCACTTGTGATGGAATTTCATTTTTTAGGCTTTTGCCTAGTAGACTTGTTTGGAGAAGTGAGGGCAGCTATTTTCAAATGACAAGAAAACATAGGTTAAGTAGAAACTAGTTTTATATGTACTAGGGTTTTGATGTTTTTATCCACCAAGGCTCACTAGGGTAAAAAAAAAAAATAAAAAAATGGGGATACAAACTATAGAAAACAAAACCTAAAAATAAGGAAAGAAGAAAAAATTGAACTTAAAGGAAAAGAAAACAAAAAATGAAAACTTAGAAGCAAAAAGACTAGAAAGCAAAACTTACCTTGTAATTTTAAAATTTGAATCTCAAAGTTGACAAATTCACAATCCTAGTCATTCACATAGTTGAATGATTATAGTGAGGAGGAGAAGATAACTTAAAATGATAAAAACAACAATCAAATGATAATAAAAATCCCTAAAACAAGCCCCAACCACTCAACATGCACGGCCATAAATGTCATGCACATAAACTAAGATCATGCATTGGTGGAAAAAATCACTACCCTTGCATGATATAGAGGATTTTATGCATTGGCGGTGATTTTCACTGCCCATGCATGAGGAAGGGAAGAAGGATTCAAGGGCAGTGATTTTTGCCACTCCTGCATGAAAAAGGAATGAAAATGCAAGGGTGAAAAAAATCACTGCTCCTACATGAAAAACAAAAAATAAATTTCAAGATTGGTGATTTTCACTGCTATTGCACTTAAAGACTGAAAACATGCAAAAGCAGTGAAAATCACCGCTAGTGCATGTAAAAAACAAAAACGTCTAACACATTGAAAAGTATCAAAATCTGACATCTAATCAAATCAACACTAGAATGAGTTTCATGTTTTTTGATAAATCATGATGAGGGAACATTGTGAACTTTTTGAGGATGTTAGTCAACTTCACTTGAGATGAAGAGAAACTCACTTTGAACAACAAATTTAGAGTGAAGATCATGAAAAAGACAAGTTTCATAGGGATTATCCCTAAAATGAGCGTGGCTGATTTTGGGAACAACACACCATATCATTTATCTAAAATATTTGTATTTCCTAAACTTCCCTTATATTAAAGGAAAAGAGATCCATAACAATACCTTTGATATTTTCATGTGGCATGTTTAGATAGGTTCTAATTTGAAGTAGAAACACCACCATCCAATGTTATTTACCTATTCTCTAACATATTCTAAATCAAATGTTTGATTTACATACAATGGCATAGATTATGCCCATAAACCCAATGATATTCATAGAATTCATTTTGGTGGTACCAATCAAGATAAGGAATGCCCTCAAGATAATGTTTTGGTATAGGCCAACTAATTAGATTAGCAGTGGTGAGCTTGTGAAACACAAATTTAATATTTTTTCCAAGGTCACTAAAAATGTAATGAGTAGGCACTATTCTCCTTGGTGGAGGGGTTTGCAATGGCAAAGGTGGTTGTGTTTGTTGTGTAGGCTTGGGCTATTATAATTGCTGCATTTACTAAAAAGGTTATGGGTTAGGCATAATTTGCATATGCTACATAGGCTAAGCAGATGGTGTTTGCACTATTTGGACATGTCTTGACTCTGTTACTCCATTTCTAACTACATTTTTATCACATTTAGATTATTCTGGTCTATCAATATTATTAGCCTATTCTAGTTACGATGCTTACACTTGAACTTGAGGTTGGTTTTGGCCATTTCTTTGATTGGTACATTGATTCTAATTTGATAAAGTAATCTTGATAATACCTTTATTAATAAGGGATAACTCAATAAATAAAACTTTGTTAATGATCTATTTAAAGGTATGTTCACACTATAGTTCCAGATGATAGGATATCTCACTATGTAAATTTTTGTTAAACATAGTGGATAATTGTTTATTTGGTAAACTATGAGTGAATCAACTTGTAAGGGATATCCATCACTACAGATAACTTGAAAAACTTTCATCATCCTTTTTCTTAGCTTGTTTCAAGTCAACCAATGAAATCTCATGCTTAATATTATATGAAAAATCTTGCACAAACATGTCTAAAAGATCATCAAAATCTGACATTGAATTATTAGGCAACTTCAAGAACCACTCTATGACCCTTCTACTTATAGGCTTGTCTCTCTAGAATCCTTGAGAAAACTAAAAAAATATATAGGTTGTTAGATGCCACTGGCTAGCATTCAACAAAGAACTTATTGAAATAGGCTTTGGGATCACCTTTCCCTTTGTATTTGTCAAATTTTGATGGTTTATATCCTAGAGAAAATGGTATCTACAAGTACTCCATGTTAAATGGATAAGAACACATGACATCCAGCTTAAAATTTTTGGTTTGTTTCTTATCTTAGATGGAAGAAATCACATCCTTTATCTATTATAGTTATTGGGATATGAAACTAGAGGGAACATTGGTTTGAGGTGGAATATTGGCCTGAGTAGATGGTTGAGCGACCAAAGTGGAAAACTTTAACCAAGGTATGATGGAGGTATTTTTTGGGGTATGTTGTTTTAGGTTGGGATGTAGAAACTCCTACTCTCTAATTTAGAGAACCATTCATGGTGTTAACTAAAGGTACACTTATTTACAAACTAGTTGTTTATGTACTTACACCACTTTGGTTTAGATTGGACGTTGCTTATGCATTGTCCACTATGTTTTTCTCTGTACTTTATGTATAAGTAAAATACACTTCTTTGATGGTTGGCATATGAAATAAGTTATTGACCAAAGATTTTTATGTGAATGGGTCTACACCTTGATTATCTTGACTAGTCAATTCTATTAATGCTCTTGTTGATGGAACTAAATCTATGAGAGGCCTATTTAACATGGTCATATATTAAAATTACATGCTACATCTAAGTAATTTTAGTATATTATCTGCATCTGTACAAAGTGATCCTTCATGGGGTTCTTTTCTTTGACAAACATACTAGGGTCTTGATATACCATTGGGGATAAGGCTAAAGGATTGATAGAAGAATACTATTGACTATACAATATATTATGAGGCACTAGGCATGCCATTTATGAACTAGGAATTTGACTTAAGAGAGGGGGTTAGATAAAGTGTTAGTTCAAAATGGAATCAAAATAAACATAACACACTAACAAACATGACATTTCTAGGCTTAGACACTAAGAGGAGCTTAAAAAAACATATATATTAAAGCAAACAACTAAAACATGAAAGAAACCTTCATTCACCTTCCTTGGATCTTCCAAATGGTTGATAGAGTACCTTCCTCAGCTTGTGCCTCAGATATTCTTCATTAATGGAGTATCTTGGCTCGTTTTCTCCTTGGCACCTTTGGCTTATGATGGATTTGGCTTGGATCAATAATTGGGCATGATAACACTATATTAAATGGATTTTAGACTCCTTTGTGCATGATAACTTTGGCTTGAGAGAATTTTTTAATATCATTTGGGCATGATAACCTTGCACCAAGATAACTTGAAATTATGAGTGTGAAGCCTTTTATTTATAGATTTTTTTAATTGATCATAGTGAACTTGGACCATCTGTCTCAAGATGAAGATGTGTGGCTAAGAATACATTCAATTTTTAAGGCTAAAATCAATAAATGCCCTCATAAATATTTGGGATAAAGAGGCATGAAAGAGGCATGAAAGGGCTTAATCAGATATTTTATGCATTTATGGCCTATGGATGCCTTCCCAAAAAAATAATGTCACTTGATGATGCAAAAAATCATAATCAATTTACAAAAATAAATATTCAACAAGTTTCATGGAATTCTTAATTAGGTTCATGATTCAAATTAGTTAGCTTTAAAAATAATTTGTCAATTTTGGTACAAATCTTAGCAAATGGTGTAAAAATTAATCAAATTAGTCAAAATGTCATGTTATTGGCTCAAAATTTGACTAGATTAGAATTGAAAGGTAATGTTAGATGCATTATATCTATTATCCCATTTAGGATGTTTCTAACACAAAATAATACATGCACATGTCTCATGTAAGAAATTTGGTAGAAAAGAGAAATTTAGAGCACCCAGGTGTGAAATCATCATTTCAAATCGAAATGATCTGATTAAAGTTATCTATCTCATAAAATTCAGTTCCCCATTTAGGGATACATTGGTCAAATTGGCACTTATATATGGCAGGTTCACATCATTTAGCATGTTTTAATGTTTTTAGCCCAAATTATGCATTTTGGTAGAAATTGGTCAAAAGATTGGTTGGAGGTTATTGGTGGCCAGTTTTAGGTTTCTATAGATTCTTTACATATGTGTAAAACCTTTATTATTTATTACCATATATGATCTATTGATTTAGAATAAGGTATTTTAAATGGTTCATGAACCTCCTTGGTTCATTTCTTCACTTTGTAAGAATTGTTTTTAACTTGATTTCCAATAGGTGAAGAAGCAAGTAATTATATATTAGTGTTTGTTAGTATGGATGTGTATTTATATGCATCCATGCATAAGTGTAAGTAAATTACTTAGATTATTCACAACAATATAATTATATATGGTAGAATTAAGGGCATAATAAATAGACACACAACAACAATTGGTGAAAGAGAAGAATAATTGAATATTATGATAGAGCCACTTCGAGGGGCCACCTCCATAACAATTCAATAAGAACATAATTAACAATATGATAATAAAAGACTAACCACTACATCTTACATATACTCTACATATTCATGGTTATTAAATAGGTTGACCATACTAAGAATATCAATAAATGCAACAAGCTAATATAAAGATCTATAAGCCACAAGTCAACCACATACATCCCTAGATATACTATAGGTTAAGGGTATAAAATTCCCTCCCCTTCAAACCAAATTTATCCTCAACATTGAATAAAACTAGGATGTTTTCTTATGAATGATTCATCATCCCATGTTGCATCCTTAGAATGCATGTTGTTCCATTTGATCAAATACTTCTTAGTGGATTTGGTCTGTAGTTGCTTACTGAATATGTGAAGGATCTCCTCAAGGTCTATAATGAATCTACCTTATTTATCTAATTTAGGTAACTAAATCTAAGTGGAAACTCTATGTCCAATTACTTTATTCAAGAAAGATACATGTAATACTGGATGTATGCGAGTGGCTATGGGAAATTATAACTTGTAAGCCACAGTACCAATTTTATGCAAGATCTTGTAAGGTCCATAATATTTATGTGTTATATTATTATCATTTTTATGTTAATTCAAAGACATATACTTATATGTATGTAAATGCACAAAGACCTGATCACCTATGTGAAAATGCCACACACTACAGTTTTGATATACTTACTACTTCATTTGATATTGTGCCATTGCTAAATTCTGTCACAAACTGACTACACTTCTTGTTGATGGTGAATGTGTTCCTCAATAGATCACATCTTATGATGCACTATCAAAACTAAAGTGATGGATGGGGCTAATACCCATAAAATGCCACAAAGGTAGACATTTTCTAATAATTGTGAAAATAAGTGTTATACCTCCATTCATCAAGTGGTAGCCAATGAACCCATTTGTCTTGTTTGTCAAAAATAAAATAATGAAGATACCCTTCAAGAAATTTATTGACTACCTCTATTTGTCCATTAGATTGAGGATGATAGAATGAGATATGAGACAACTAGGTACCCAGACATGAAAATAATTTAGTCCAAAAATTACTAGTAAATATGGGATCTTGGTCATTTAAAATGATTTTTGGAGTGCCATGAAAATTTTGAATTGTATTGAGAAAAGCAGAAGCTAATGTAATGGGAATAAATGGCTATGATAAGAATAAAAAATGAGCACACTTGGTGAGTCAATCCACAACTACCATGATAACATTTTCACCCTTAGACTTTGGTAACCTTGTAATGAAATCCATGGAAACCTTTTCCCAATGTTGGCTAGGAATGGATAAAGGTTGCAAAAGACCTAGGGTCTTAATGATTTCACCTTTATTTTGTTGGCATACCATGCATTTAGCCACATATTTTTGAACATCCCCTTTTATTCCTTCCCAAAATAAATATTTCTTGATTCTATGATATGTTTTAAAAAATCCCAAGTGTCCTCTAAGTAGAGAGGTATGAAGTTCTTGAAGAATTTTATGTTTTAGGAGAGAATGCTTACAAAAGTATAATCTATCTTTATACCATAATGTGTTCCCCTTCCATGTAATTTTTTTATATTCATTATAACCCTGCTAAATATTCTAAATCAAATCCTTGGTAGCACTATCATTATCCCATTATGATCTTGATTCCTCTAGCCAATCTTCCTGCCATATGGTCATGGCACATAATAATTCCTCAACTAATTCATCCCACCAAGATAGGGCATCTGACACCACATTCTCTTTTCCTTTCTTATATAATATTTTAAAATCATAGCCTAACATTTTAGTCACCCACTTTCATTTATGACCCATTAGATATGGTCTCCATTGATTCACTACATATAGAATAACCATCATCTCTTTCTCATATATTGGTTTGAGCCTATTTTCCCCCTTAAGTTTGTGACTTTCAAAATTTAGTGGTCTTCCTTATTTCATGATCACATACCCCATACCATATCTTAATGCATCACACTGTAGAAAATAAGTTTTTAGAAAATTAGGAGTAGCCAAAACTAGAGTTGTGCACATAACCATTTTCAACTATTCACATTCTTTGGTAGTTAAACCATTCCAACTCTAAAATGTAGATAGTGAATTTGTGAGGCCAAACGACATGACCATAACTTCATAATGGCATTCATGAATTCTAAAATCAGTTTTAGGTATGTCCTCATTATGGATGTGAGTTTGATGATATCCAGAGTGAAGATATAAATTTGTAAAGTAAATAGCACTATGTAATTCATATAGAAAATGATCAATTACTAGAATAGGAAACTTATCTTTGATGGTTTGTTAATTGAGTTATCTATAGTCTCAACACATCCTCTAATTATAATCCTTCTTCTACACCATGACCTATGAGGAGGAAAATTCTCTTTGATTGTGCTGAATGATTTTTGCCTCCAACATCTCTTGAACCATATTTTCAATTTCACTCTTTTGGGCATAAAGATACTTATAGGGTTTAATATTGGGTGGTGAACTTCTTAGAATGATTCTAATGGCATAATCATGTGCATGACTTGGAGGAAGTCCTTTTGGCATGTCACCAAAAACAATAGAATTGTCATCTAACACCTTTTGAAAATTAGTATGTGTAGACTCTATGGTCGATTGAAACTCCATGGAAAATAAGTGTGTAACAAAAATTTTTGCACATTTTTAAAGAATATTCATCATCTAGTGGGAACTTACTAGTTCTAGAGATTTAGCCCCTAATCCATGTAGTTTAAAAGTCATTTTGAATGGAACCTCATAAATAATTCTTAGAAATTCATCTCAATAGTGCCCAAAGTGCTAAGCCATTACACTCTTAAAACAATGTCAGCTCCTCCCATGGGATAGGGGAATCTAACAAATAGTCTCCCATAGTAATATTAATAGAATGACATTTTCTAAAATAATTGACTGTATCACCATTTACATGCCTTTGGTATGGCCTTAGATACAATAATGGGATGAAACATGCAAACTTCCAGTTAGATGCTATCTTTGAGGCAACCCAAAAATAGGCCAGTCAAATTATATTTGGTGATGTCAACCACATGTAAAGAGAGATTCTAAAATTGATGAATTTAGTCCTTGATAGTCCCAATTTGGTACAACTTGGCTAGCTAATTGAAGTAATTTTTAGAGACATTGTTATGATAGTGGAGTTGTAACTCTTAAGAAAATACCAACCATGAAACTAGGACACCCTTATTTTTATTTTAAGCACACAACCAATGATACCAAATGAATGACTCAAGTTCTAGATAGAGAGAAGCCATAACCACTTTTTTTGAACATGTAGTTTTATGTATAACAAATAAATTTTTGATTTGAGTGAGCTAAGTGAGTGGTTTATTAACATCAAACTTATGCAGGTCCACTTTTGGCAACATCAACTTAGGGATATAATTGGTATTGGTATTGGTATTGTTTGGAGTAAGAGAACTAAAATGAAGTGATGGAATATTATTTTGTAGTGGCTGAGCTGACAAGTTGGCTAATTACCTAGATAGTTGTTGTAATTGATCCTTCACACTATCCAAGTCTCCTCTCAATACTATAATGTCCCCTTGAACCATATCAAAATCATATTTTTTTTCATGCCCTATAACTCTCACTTAAGTTGCTAAACTACTTCTAAAATAGATGGATCAGATGTTTTAGATTCCATGTCATCACTATGAGTAGATTTTGGAGTTTCTTGATCTTTCTTATGCTCACAAATGTTTAGACCAACCATGCAAAAAACTTATGAGGGTTTAAATCCTAAAAAACTATATCGGTGAAATACACAATTATAATCATCTCACCAATATGAATACAACTACTATTATTGTACATAAGTGTGAAAAAGTTTGAGTTAAAAAAGTGTATCAGTAGAATACATCATTACGATCATCTCACATAGATGAATCCAAAAACTACTAATTTACACAAGGAAAATATATTTATAGAATTAATTTTTTCCCATTAAAAATTTTTCTTTAAAAAAATAAAAATAATAATGAACAAAACTCTGATGATGAAAAAATTTAGTTTCTATTGGATCACAAGTTATGTTTTTTGGTCTTCTAGTGCTCAGGATGCTAGATCCAAAAAAAGTGTTACAGAAACTTTCCCAAATTAGTGCTCTGATACCACTTGTAAGGAAATTACATATAAAATTAAAAATATTAGAATTATATATGAAAAAATTTAAAGAATAAGTAGATATAGAAAAAAAATTGGTGAAAGAGCATAATACTTGAATATTATGACTGAGCCACTTCGAGGGGGTAATCTCCACAACAATCCAATAAGAGCATAATTCTCAATATGATAATAAAAGACTAACCACTACCTCTTATATATACTCTACTTATCCATGGTTATTCCATAAGCTAACCATACTAATAACATCAAGAAATGCAACAAGTTATTATGAAAATGTGTAATCCACAAGTTGACCATAGATATCCTTAGACACATTATAAGTTAAGAGCATAACAATAAGATATAAAAATAAGTAAAAGACCTATGAAATGATCTTTATTTAAGAGAATAAAGAAGGCCCATAATGAATAGTAATTTTGATTCTAAATATAATTGTGTATATTTTAATGAATATATTAAATCCTTAAATATGATAGCATAATCCTTAATAAATGCATTATCATTTTCTATCAAGACTTAAAAACATTCCAATGGTAATTTAGGTATTTGATCCTTATATGAAATGATCTTTATTTAAGAGAATAAAGAAGGCCCATAATGAATATTAATTTTGATTCTAAATATAATGGTGTATATTTTAATTAATATATTACATCCTTAAATATGATAGCATAATCCTTAATAAATGCATTATCATTTTCTATCAAGACTTAAAAACATTCCAATGGTAATTTAGGTATTTGATCCTTATGAAAATTAGATAAAATGTGTCTTTGGGTTTCTATAAAATTGGTAAAAAACCATTTTGGAATGTATCTAACCAATCACTAGCCTTTTGTGTTAGACTTATATGGATGTATTTAATACTAAGCATCTATATTAATCAACTATTTATCCAATAGTGAATACAATATATCATGTACTTTATTGATGATCTAATCAAATTAAAGTGGGCACCTATTAATAGAGGTATATGATTTAACTATAGGAGGTATTATAAATGTGGATTCTTTATGTATGTGTAAAACCTTTATTATTTATTCCCTTGAATCATCTATTAATTTGGAATAAGGTATTTTAAATGGTTCATGAACCTCCTTGGGTCATTTCTTCACTTTGTGGGAATTGTTTTCAACTTTTTTTCCAATAAGTGAAGATGCAAGTAATTATATATTATTATTTCTTATAATTCATGCATATTTATGTGTATCCATGTATAAGTGTAAGGAAATTACTTATATGATTCACAATAGTAAAATTATATATGGCAGAATTAAGAGTAGAATAAGCAGATACACAACAATAGTGGGTAAAAGAGTAGAATAATTGAATATTATTACTAAGCCACTTCAAGGGAAAAACTTAAAAATAATTTAATAAGAAAAAAATTCACAATATTATAATAAAAAACTAACCACTACCTCCTATATATACTCTACTTAGCCATGGTTATTCCATAGGCTGACCATACTAAGAACATCAAGAAATGCATCAAGCTAATATGAAAATGTGTAAGCTATAAGTAGGCCACACATATCCTTAGATGCACTATAGGTTAAGGGCACAATATTCCCCTCCTCTTAAAAATAAAAGTGTTCTCAACATTTAATCAACCTAGGATAATTTTGTAGGAATGATTCATCCTCCCATTTTGCATCTTCATAATGCATGTTCTTCCATTACATCATATACTAATTAATGTTTATTTTTTTTTAGTTTCTTAGTGCACATGTAAAGAATCTCCTTAGGATATAGAATGAATTTTCCTTATTTTTCTAATTTTGGTAACTTAGTCTGAGTGGAAACTCTATATCCAATTACTTTATTTAGGCAAGATATAGGGAATATTGGATATATGCGAGTGGTTAGGATTAATTCCAACTTTTAATCCACACTACTAATTTTATGCAATATTTGGTAAGGGCCATAATACTTAGGTGATATCTTTTTATCCTTTTTATAATTGCTTTAGAGACATATTATTATATGGATGCAAACACACAAATACCCAATAACCTATGTCAAAATGGCACTCACTATGGTATTATTCTACTTGCTACTTCATTCAATTTTGTGCCATTACTAAATTCTCTTACAAATTGACTAACACCTCCTATTGATGGTGAATGTGTTTCTCAACATCTCAAACCTTAGGATGCATTTTCAAAACTAAAGTGATGGATGGGGGGTATACCCAAACAATGCCATAAAAGGAGACATCTTGGAAAAGTGTGAAAAGAATTGTTATACCACCATTAATCAAGTTTCATCCAATGAACCCATTTTTCCTATTTATAAAAAATAAAATAACAAAGATACCCTTTGACACATTTATTGACTACTTCTATTTGTTTGTAAGATTGATGATGATAAGATGAGTTATGAGCAAACTAGGTACCCAAACATGCAAATAATTTAGTCTAAAAATTACTAGTAAATATGGCATCTTGTTCACTTCCAATATTCTTTGGAGTGTCATGTAATTTTTTAATTGTATTAAGAAAAACACAAGCTATTGTACTGGTAACAAATGGCTATGATAAGGAACACAAATGATCATACTTGGTGAGTCAATCCACAACTACCATGATAATATTTTTAACCTCATAACTTGATAACCCCATAATGGAATCCATGGAAACCTCTTCCTAACACTAGCTAGGGATGGATAAAGACTAAAAAAAATTTAGTGTCTTAATGGTTTCACCTTTATTTTATTAGCATACTATGCATTTAGACACATTTTTTTGAACATCCCCTTTGAGTCCTTCCCAAAATAAATCTTGCTTGACTCTATAATATTTTTTTAAAAAATGTTGAGTGTCCTCCAAGTAGAGAGTTATGAAGTTCTTGAAGAATTTTATCTTTAAGGAGAGAATGCTTACAAAGGTATACTCTATATTTATATCATAATGTGTTTTCCTTTCATGTAAATTTTTTAGATTCATTAGAACCTTTCTGAATATTATGAATCTAATCCTTGGTAGCACTGTCATTCTCCCATTTTGATCTTGTTTCCTCTAGCCAATCTGCCTACCACATGGTCATGGCACATAACAATGCTTCAACTATTTCATCCTTCCAAGATATGGCATCTACCACCACATTATATTCTACTTTCTTATACACTATTTCAAATTCATATCCTAACATTTTTGTCACCCACTTTTGATCTTCTTCAGATAACAAGCATTGTTCCAAAAAATATTTGAGGCTATCATGATTGGTCTTTACCTAAAAGTGATGACCCATCATATACTATCTACATTGATTCACTACATGTAGAATAGCCATAATCTCTTTCTCATATATCGGTTTGATCATATTTTTGCCCTTTAATTCACAAATTTCAAATGCCAATTATTTGCCTTTTTATATGAGTATAACCCCCATGTCATGTCTTGATGTGTCACACTCCAACACTCCACAACAAAAGTTTTTGGAAAATCAAAGTAGCCAAAACTAGAGTTATGCACATAACCATTTTCAACTATTTAAATTCTTTGGTAGTTGAATCAATCCACTGAAAGGAGTCTTTCTTTAATAAAGAGGTGAGTGGGGCTGTAATGCTACCATAATTTTTAACAAACTTGTGATAGTAACAAGTTAGACCTAAAAATTCATGGAGGTTATTGAGGGTCTAGGGAACCTACCACTCCATCATTACTTGGATTTTAATAGGATCAACTTTCAATCCTTAATTTTAAAAAATTGACCCAAGTACTTTGCCTCTTAGACACAAAAAGCACATTTGGAAGGTTTAGCATAAAGTTGATGTTGTTCAAGAACTCAAAGTACTTGCTTCATATGATTCAAATGGTATTTCCAATTTTTCATATGGATGAGGATATCATCAAAAAATATTGATAGAAAATTTCTAAAAAATTTCTTAAAAATAGTATTCATCAAACTCTAAAATATAGATGGTGCATTTGTGAAGTTAAAAGGCATGACCATAAATTCATAATGGTCTTCATGAGTCTTAAATTTTTTTTTAGGTATGTACTCATTATGGATGCAAATTTGATGATATCCAAAGTAAATATGTAACTTGTTAAATAAATAAAACCATGTAATTCATCTGGAAAATCATCAATCACTGGAATAAGAAACATATCTTTGATGGTGTATTTGTTGAGTTCTTTGTAGTCTAGGCATATCCCCCAATTATCACCCTTCTTATGCACCATGACCATTAGAGAGGAATACTCAATTTTATTGTGTTGGATAATTCCTTCTACCAACATATATTGTACCATATTTTCAATTCAACTTTTTTGGGCATAGGGATACATGTAGGGTCTGACATTAGGTGGTATAATTACTATAATCAGTCTAATGGCATGATCATGCTAATGATTTGGAGGATGTCATTTTGGCATGCCAATAAAAAAATAATGGTCATCCAACACCTTTTGAAAACCAATATGTGTAGATTCCTTGGTTGGTTGAACCTCCATGGAAAATAAGTGTGCCACAAAACCTTTTACACCTTTTTTGAGAATCTTCATCATCTAGTAGGAACTAACTAGTTATGGATAATTTTCCCATAATCCATGTAGTTCAAAAGTCCTTCTTTCTGAATGGAACCTTGTAAATAATTCTTATAAATTGATCTCAATAGTGCCCAATGTGGTGAACCATTGCACTCCCAAAACAATGTTAGTTCCTCCCATGGGAATAGCTAACATAGGGGAATCTAACAAATAGTCTCTCATAACAAGATTATTTATATGACATTAAATTTTTTTTGACCATACCACCATCCAAAATAATGACTTGAAAGTCCATATATGGGTAAATTAAACAATTCATATGAGTATCCAACTTACAATTGATGAAGTTATGTGTACTTCCAAAGTCAATTAACATAGTGACCTTTTGTTTCTTCAAGAACCCCACCACCTTAAGAATTTGAGGAGTACTAATACCTATAAGTGCATAGTAATAAATAATATGTTTATGATATTAAAATTCATCCTTAGGTTATTCTAACCCTTCCCCTGAAGCCTCCTCATATTCATCCTCATCATTGGCACCATCAATGTAAAATAACTTCTTTTCAGCACATAGATGCCCTTTCCTCCATTTGCTATCAAAACCAAAAAACAAACCTTTTGCATGATTTTGTTCCATTTTTTGATGTGTCAATATGGTAGGCTAATGAAATAAATGATTATATAAAGGTGTGTTCATGAATATTGGTGAAAGGTCTTCATCTAATCAACTCTTTTTTCTCAACCATGGATGCCTTTGGTATGGCCTCAAATACAATACTAGGATGAAATGTGCGAACCTATAATTCGATGATATATTTGAGACCACCAAAAAATATGTCATTCATATTTTCTTCACTAATTTTTTCCAAACAAAATGAGAGATTCTAAAATTGATGAATGTATTCCTTGATAGTCTCAATTTAGCAAAAAATGGTTATTTGACTGATGTAATTTTTAGAGACATTGTTGCAATAACTAGTTGACCATTTTGGTTATATCAATGCTAATAAGGATGATCATCTCCATATTGGTAGGTATAACTAAATCATTTCCATTGATTAATTCTTATTCTTCTATTCATATCATTTGTCACTTTTTACATCTTCATATTCTCAGTAATTTTTGGCTTCTTCAGACCATTGCTCTAAATTTGTGTTTTCTCATCTTTAATTTGTAAAATAGGTTATATCCTTGAGTTATGATTGCCAATATACCCTAATAGTGCATAAAAAAATATCATTTTATAATGAAATTCACCTTAATGATTATAACCATCTATGGGCAAATCATTATTTTAACTAATTAGCCCTAACTAGGACATATGTCTGTACCACTAATTATAACTACATTTGGGAAAATTAGTGTCTCAAAATTTGTTACTAATTATAACTACATTTGGGAAAATTAGTACTACTTTTAAAATCAATGCATGCAAACATTCTCTTAATTGGATTAATCTCATCTATGGGTTAATTTCTTTTTTTTCTAACTCTTTTCAAGAGACTACCCATCAATTGTATGTGTTAGCCACTCCCTCGAGGGGGCATCACTATAGGCTTCCCAAACATTGTTTGAAGCTTATTTTTTAATCATTATCTTATTTTAGGCATACATGCCTTTTTCATTATTTGAGAATATGTTGTTGTGCCTATACCTTGTAATACTTTCCCAAATAGGGGCAAATTGTAGAAACCTAAAACTTGCCACAAATTGCTTTCAATCGAACTTCAAATTGATTTCTATCAACCATTAAAAATTAATCTTATGAATCACTAAACATCCCAAATTTTATTATACATCATTCATCAAATATTAAAATCATGTTGAGATATCCCAAATTAGGGTATCCTATCATATTAAATAATAACCTATCATAGATTCATCCCTAATCATTATGTGGCATCAAAATAGTCAATTTAGCTTATGGAATTATTAAGTGGGGAACTTGCACACAAAAATCAAATCTTGTAAATGATAACTAGCTAATCAAAATTAATTAACATGATAAACCAAATTAAATACCTAGTTGACTTATTCATCTTCAATTAATAAATAACTAGGAAAGGAAATTCAAAAATGCAAATATCCCAACCTATCATCATGACCTTTGAGATTTATGAAGTTCTTTGGAAATATCATAAAATATCTCATTTTGGAGACCGATGCCTATTCATTGTAAATCATTATTAATTGATAACTATTAACTTTAATTGTCATCCAACACCTTTTGAAAATTAGGATGTGTAGACTCTATAGTTTATTGAAAGTCTATGGAAAATAAGTGTGCTGAAAAACCTTTTGCACATTTTATTATAATCTTCATCATCTAGGGGAAACTAACTAGTTGTGGATATTTAGCCTATAATCTATGTAGTTCAAAATTCCTTATGAATGGAACCTCATGAATAAATCTTGGAAATTAATCTCAATAGTGCCCAAAGTGTTGAGCCATTACACTCTCAAAAAACTATTAGCTCCTCCCATGGGAATAGAAAACATAAGGGAATTTAAAAAATAGTATCCCATATCAATCTTAATACTATGACATTTTCTAGAATAGTTAACCATACAACCATCTACATGACTTGAAATTCTAGAGCTAGGTAAATGAAATAATTTAAGAAAGTAACCAAATTGCTATTGATGAAGTTATGGGTAATCCCAAAGTCAATTAACACATTCACCTTCCATTTCTTTAGGAACCCCATAACCTTAAGAGTTTGAAGAGTAATAATGCCTGAAAGTGCATGATAAGAAATAATAGGTTGAGAATTTTTTAATTCATCCTTAGGTTCTTCTAACCCTTCCCCTAAAACCTACTCATCTTCTTCATCATCATTGGCTCTGTCAATGTAAATAAATTACTTTTTATCACATCAATACCATTTTCTCCATTTTATATCACAACCAAAACATGAACCTTTTGTATGATTTTATTCCACTTGTTGAGGTGTCGATCTGTTAGGCTGATGAAATGATGGTGCTAGAAAGGTGCATTCACAAACCTTAATGAAAGGTCTTAATTTGATTCTCTCTATTTCTTCAATGATGTATGGCTTTGTATGGCCTTAGATACATTACTAGGATGAAACATGCAAACCTTTAATTGGATGTTATCTTTGAGGCCACCCAAAAATAGGTTAGTTAGATTTTCCTCATTGATGTCAACCACACGTAAGGAGAGATTCTAAAATTGATGAATGTAGTCCTTGATAGTCCCAATTTGGCTATCTGGTTGAAGTAATTTTAAAATAAATTGTTATAATAGTGTATCTGTAACTCCTTAGAAAATACCAACCATGAAATTGGGACACCCTTCTTTTTATTTTAAGCACACAACCAATGATACCAAATGAATGAATCAAGTTCTAGATAGATATAAGACATAACCACTTTTTGTGAACATGTAGTTTGATGCATATTAAATAAATTATTAATTTGAGTGAGCCAAGTGAGTGGTTAATTACAATCAAACTTGTATAGGTCCACTTTTGGAAACATCAACTTAGGGCCAAAATTGGTATCGGTATTGTGTGGAATAGGAAAACCAAAATGAAGTGATGGAAGATTATTTTGTAGTGGCTAAGCTAACAAGTTGGCTAATTTCCTAGATATTTGTTGTAATTAATCCTTCACACTATCCAAGTCTCCTCTCAAACCTATAATGTCCTCTTGAACCATATTAAAATCATATTTTTTGTCATGGCATTTAACTCTCACTTAAGTTGCTAAACTACCTCTGAAATAGATGGATCATATGTTTTAGATTCCATGTCATCCTTGTGAGGAGTTTTTGGAGTTTTTTGCCCTTTCTTGTGACCATGAATGTTTAGAACAACCATGCACAAATCTTAGGAGGGTTTAAATCCCAAAATAATATACTAATGGAATACACCATTACAATCATCTCATCAAGATGAATCCAACTACTATTATTGTGTATAAGGATGAAGAATTTTGACCTAAAAAGTGTATCAGTGGAATACACTATTGCCATTTTATTTTAGAGGTGAATCCAATGACTACTAATTTTCATAAGGAAAAAATATTTATAGAATTATTTTTTCCCATTAAAAAATCTTTTTTTTGTAAAAATACCTCATGAACAAAACTGTGGTGACAAAAAAATTCAATTCCTCTCAAATAACAATTTATGTTTTTTGGCCTTCTAGTGCTCAGGATGCTAGATCCAAAAACATGTGTTGCAAAAACTTTCCCAAATTGATTCTCTGATACCACTTGTAATTAAATTATGTAGATGATTTACAATACTAGAATTATATATGGTATAACTAAGAGCAAAATAAGTAGATACACAAAAACAATCGGTGAAAGATCATAATATTTGAATATTATGACTAAGACACTTCAAGGGGGTAACCTATACAACAAGGCAAGAAGAAAATAATTCACAATATGATAATAAAAGACTAACCACTACCTCCTATGTATACTCTACTTATCCATGGTTATTTCATAAGCAGACCATAGTAAGAACATCAAGAAATGTAACAAGCTAATATGAAAATGTGTAAGCCACAAGTTAGCCACATATATCCATAGACACACTATAGGTTAAGGGCATAATAATAAGTTATAAAATTAAGTAAAAGACCTATGCCATCATCTTTATTTAAGTGAATAAATAAGGTCCCTAATGAATAGTAATTTTGCTTCCAAATATAATGGTGTATAGTTCAATGAATATATTGCATCCTTAAATATGATATCATAATCCTTAATAGACTCATCATCATTTTGTGTCAATACTTAAAAATGTTCTAATGGTAATTTAGGTATTTGATTGTTATGAAAATTAGATAAAATGTGTCTTTGATTTTCTATAAAGTTGGTAAAGAACCATATTGGAAACTATATAACCAATCACTAGCCTTTTGTGTTAGACTTATATGGATGTATTTAATACTAATCATCCATATTAATTAGCTATTTATCCAATAGTGTATGTAATATATCATGTACTCTATTTATGGTCTAATCAAACTATGGTGGTTGCCTATTAATAGAGGTATATGTTTTAACTATAGGAGGTATTATAAATGTGGATTATTTGTGTGTGTAAAACCTTTATTTTTTATTCCCTTGTATGATCTATTGATTTGGAATAAGGTATTTTAAATGGTTCATGAACCTCTTTGGTTCATTTATTAACTTTTTACGAATTATTTTTAGTTTGTTTTCCAATAGGTGAAGATGCAAGTAATTATATATTAGTGTTTATTAGTACACATAGATATTTATGTGCATCCATGTATAAGTGTAAGGAAATTATTTATAAGATTCAAAATAGTAGAATTATATATGGTAGAATTAATAGTAGAATAAGTAGACACATAACAATAATTGGTGAAAGAGCAAAATACTTGAATATTATGGCTGAGCTACTTCAAGTGGAAACCTCCATAATAATGTAATAATAACAAAATTCACAATATGATAATAAAAAGTTAACCACTATCTCCTATATATTGTCTACTTATCCATGGTTATTCCATAGGATGACCATACTAAGAACATTGAGAAATGTAACAAGATAATATGAAGATGTGTAAGTCATAATTCGGTGACACAAAACCTTAGATGCACTATAGGTTAAGGGCATAACATTTACCTCCCCTTCAAAACAACATTGTCCTCAACATTAAATCAAACCAAGATGTTTTTGTAGGAATGGTTCATCCTTCAATGTTGCATCTTTAGAATGCATTTTCTTCCATTTGATCACATACTAATTAATGGCTATGTTATATAGTTTCTTAGTGCACATATGAAGGATCTCCTCAGGATCTAGAATGACTTTGCCTTATTCATCCAATTTAGAAAACTTAGTTCGAGTGGAATTTTTTTGTCCAATTACTTTATCTAGGTAAGATACATGGAATAAAAAATATATGAGAGTGGTTGGGGCTAATTATAACTTATAATCCACACTAATAATTTTATGTAAGCTCTGGTAAGGGCCATAATACTTAGATGATATCTTGTTATCCTTTTTCTATTGATTTAGAGACACATTCTTATATGGATACAAACACACAAATATAAAATCACCTATGTCAAAATGGAACTCACTACGATATTAATATACTTGTTTCTTCATTAAATTTTGTGTCATTACTAAATTCTATCACAAATTGCCTAACACCTCTTACTGATGGTGAATGTGTTCCTTAACATCTTGAACCTTAGGATGTACTGTCAAAACTAAAGTTGTAGATGGGGGGTGATACAAATATAATTCTATAAAGAGAGACATATTGGAAGAAATGTGAAAAGAAGTGTTATACCACCATTCATCAAGTGTTAGCCAATGAACCCATTTGTCTTGAAATAAAACAACAAAGATACCCTTTGAAACATTTGTTGACTACCTTTATTTGTCCATAAGATTGAGGATGATAAGATGAGATATAAGCCAAATAGGTACCCAAACATGCAAATAATTTAGTCCAAAAATTATTAGTAAATATGTCATTTTTGTCACTTCTAATGATGTTTAGAGTGTCATGTAAGTTTTTAATTGTATTGAGAAAATCAAAAGTTACTGTACTAGTAACAAATGACTATGCTATGAAAGAAAAATGAGCAAACTTGGTGAGTTAATCCATAATTACCATGATAAAAGTTTTACCCTTAGAACTTGGTAACCCCATGATGGAATCCATGGACACCTCTTCCTAATGTTGTCTAGGGATAGATAAAGGCTACAAAAGACCTATGGTCTTAATAGTTTCATGAACATCCCCTTTAAATCCTTCCCAAAAGAAATATTTCTTGATTCTATTATATATTTTTAAAAATATTGAGTGTCCTCCAAGTGGAGAGGTATGATGTTCTTGAATAATTTTATGTTTAAGGAGAGAATGCTTACAAAGGTATTATCTATCTTTATACCATAATGTGTTCCCACTCCATGTAAATTTTTTAGATTCATTAGAACCCTAGTAAAGATTATGAATATAATCCTTGGAAGAAATGCCATTCTTCCACTATAATCTTATTTCCTCTAGCCAATTTTCCTACCACATGGTCATAACACATAACAATGCCTCAACTAATTCATCCTGTTGAGATAGGGCATCTTCCACCATATTATATTTTAATTTATGATACACTATTTCAAATTCATAGCCTAACATTTTATTCACCCGATTTTGATATTATTTAGATGACAAGTATTATTCCAAAAAATATTTGAGTCCATCATGATTAGTCTTTACCTGAAAGTGATGATCCATTATATACAGTCTTCATTTATTCACTACATGGAGAATAACCATCATCTCTTTCTCATATATTGGTTTGATCATATTTTTTCCCTTAAATTCACAAATTTCAAATGCTAGTGGTCTACCTTCTTGTATGAGTACAACCTCCATGCCATATCTTGATGCATCACAATCTACAACAAATGTTTTTGGAAAATTAGGAGGAGCCAAAGCTAGAGTTGTGCACATAACCATTTTTAACTATTCAAATGATTTAGTAGCTAAATAAATCCATTGGAAGGAGTATTTATACAACAAAGAGGTGAGTGGGGCTGTAATGCCACCAACAAACCTATGATAGTAACCAGTTAGCCCCAAAAATTCATGAAGGTTCTTGAGGGTCTTGGGAACCTACCCCTCCATTTCTTGGATTTTCTTAAGATCAACATTCACTCCTTCATGTGAAATACTATGACCTAATTTCTCTACCTCTTAGACACCAAAAACACATTTTGAAGGTTTGGCATAAGTTTAATGTTGTTTAATAACTCAAAGCACCTATTTCATATGCTTCAAATGGTCTTCATAATTTTTACTATAGATGAGGATATCATCAAAAAATACTGATATAAATTTTATAAAAAATGGCCTAGAAATAGTATTCATCAAACTCTAAAATATATATGGTGCATTTATGAGGCCAAAATGCATGACCATAAATTCATAATGGCCTTCATGAGTTCTAAAAACTATCTTAGGTATATCCTCATTATAGATATGAATTTGATTATATCCAAAGTGAAGATATAACTTGGTAAAATAAATAACACCATGTAATTCATCTTGAAAATCATCAATTACTAGAATAGGAAAATTATCTTTGATGGTGTATTTGTTTAATTCTCTATAGTCTGGGCATATCGTCCAACTATCATCCTTCTTCTAAACCATGACCACCAAGGAGGAATAATCGCTTTGATTATGTTGTATAATTCCTTCCTCCAACATCTTTTATACACTATTTTCATTTTAACTATTTTGGGCATAGATATACCTATAAGGTTTGTTATTGGTTGGTATAATTCTTGTAGTGAGTCTGATGGCACGATCATGTGCATGATTTAGGGGAAGTCATTTTGGCATGCCACCAAAAATAATAAAATAGTCATCTAACACCTTTTAAAAATCAAGATGTGTAGACTCCTTGTTTGGTTAAACATCCATGGAAAATAAGTGTGCCATAAAACATTCTACACCTTTTTTGAGAATCGTCGTCATCTGGTGGGAAATAACCAGTTATTGATATTTATCATGTAACCCATGTGGTTCAAAATTAATTCCTTTTGAATGGAACCTAATGACTAATTCTTGGAAATTCATCTCAATAGTGCCCAAAGTGGTGAGCCATTGCACTCCCAAAATAATGTTAGCTCCCTCATGGGAATATAAAACTTAAGGGAACCTAACAAATAGTCTCTTATAGCATGCTTATCTCTATGATATTTTACAAAATAGTTGACTATACCACCATCTTCAATAATGACTTGAGAGTATAGATGTAGGTCAATGAAACAATTTAGATGAGTAGCCAACTTACTATTAATGAAGTTATGTGTACTCCCAGAGTTAATTAACATAATGATCCTCTATTTCTTCAATAACCCCACCACCTTAAGATTTTGAGGAGTACTAATGCCTAAAAGTGCATGATAAGAAATAGTAGGTTGAAAATATTTAGATTCATCCTTAGGTTATTCTATCTCTTCCCTTTAAGCCTCCTCATCTTCATCCTCATCATTAGCACCATCATTGTAAAATAACTTATTTTCAGCACATCGATACCCTTTGATCCATTTGCTATCACAGCCAAAAGACAAACCTTTTGCATGCTTTTCTTCCTCTTTTTGAGGTGTCAATATGGTAGGATAATGAAATGATGGTTATGGAAAGGTGTGTTTATGAATATTGGTGAAAGGCCTTCATTTAATCAACTCTTTTTTCTCAACCATGCATGCCTTTGGTATGGCCTTAGATATATCACTAGGATGAAACATGAAAATCTCTAATTAGATGATATATTTGAGTCCACCCAAAAATATGTTAGTCATATTTCCCTCACTAATGTTTTTCACATGTAAGTAGAGATTATAAAATTGATTAATGTAGTCCTTAATAGTCCCAATTTGGTACAACTTGGCTAGTTGACTAAAGTAATTTTTAGATAGATTGCTGCAATAACTAGTTGACCATTTTTGTTTATGAATGCTAATAAGGATGGGAATATCCACATTGGTAGGTATAACAAAATCATTTCCATTGAATAATTCTTATTTTTATATTCATATCTTTCATCACTTTATGCATCTTCATATTCTTGGTTATTTTTGGCTTATTCAGACCATCACCTTTACATTTATGCCTACTCATCTTTAATCTATAAAATAATTTATATCCTTGAGTTATGATTGTAAATATACCCTAATGAGGCATAATAAAATATCATTTTTCAATCTAGGTACCTTAATGATTATAATTATGTATGGGCAAATGATTATTTTGACTCATTAGCCCTAATTGGGGCATATGCCTATGGCACTAATTATAACCACATTTGGACAAGTTAGTGTCTCAAAATTTGTTACTAATTATAACCACCTTTGAGAAAATTCTTACTAATTTTTAAATAAATACATGAAAACATTCTCTCAATTGTATTAATCTCACCCATGGGTTAATTTCATTATTTTTATTTCTTATTTTCAAGAGACCATACTTCAATTATATGTGTCAGCCACTCCCTTGAGGGGGCATCACTATAGGCTTATTAAACATTATTTGGAGATTATTCATCAATAATTATATTCTTTTAGGCATACATACCTTTTTAATTATTATAGAATTTGTTATTATGCCTATACCTTTTAATGCCTTCAAAACCAAGGGCAAACTATAGACACCTAAAATTGGCCACAACTAGCTTTTGATATGAATTCAAACTAATTCCTATGAACCATTGAAAATTAATCCCATGAATCACTAAACATCCCAAATTTGCTTGTGCATCATTCATCAAATCTTAGAATCATGTTGAGACATCCCAAATTGGGGTATTCTATCATATGAAATAATAACCTATCATGGATTCATCCCTAATCATTGTGTGGCATCCAAATAGTCAATTTGGTTTATAGACCTATTAAGTGGGGCACTTGAACACATAAATCAAATCTTATAAATGATAAATGGCTAATCAAAATTAATTAATAAGCTAAACCAAATTAGATGCCTAGTTTAATTATCCATATTTAATTAATCAATGACTAAAAAAGGAAACTATAAAATGCAAATATCCTAGGATTTCATCACAACCTTTGAGAGTTGTCAAGCTCTTTGAAAATATCCTAAAATATCTCACTTTGGAGACCCATGCCTATTCATTGTAAATCATGATTAATTGATAACTATTAAATCTAATTATCATCCAACACCTTTTGCAAATTAGGATGTGTAGACTCTATGGTTGGTTGAAAATCTATGGAAAATAAGCATGCCACAAAACCTTTTGCACCTTTCCTAAGAATCTTCATGTTTTGGTGGGAACTAATCAGCTGTGGAGATTTAGCTCATAATCCATGTAGTTCAAAAGTCCTTGTGAATGGAACATCATGAATAATTCTTGGAAATTTATCTGAATAGCACCCAAAGTGTTGAGCCATTACACTCTAAAAACAATGTCAGATCCTCCCATGGGAATAACAAACATAGGGGAATCTAACTAATAGTCTCCCATAGCAATCTTAGTACTATGAAATTTTTTAGAATAGTTGATCATACCATCATTTTCATGACAGAAAAGTTTGGAGCTAGTTAAATTAAATAATTCAAATAAGTAACCAACTTACGATTGATGAAGTTATGTTTACTCCCGAATTCAATTAACACAGTCACCTTCTATTTCTTTAATAATCCCACCACCTTAAGATTTTGAGGAGTACTATTTCCTAAAAGTGCATGATAATAAATAATAAGTTGAGAATCTTTTGATTCATCCTTGGGTTATTCTAACCCTTCCCCTGAGGTGTCCTCATCTTCTTCCTCATCATTGGAACTGTCAATGTAAATCAATAGATTTTTATCACATCGATGCTTTTCACTCCATTTTATATCACAACCAAAACACAAACCTTTTTCATGCTTTTCTTTCACTTGTTTATGTGTTAGTCTATTAGGCTGATGAAATGAGGGTGTTGGAAAGGTGCGTTCATGAAAATTAGTGAAAGGTATTCATATGTTTATCTCATTTTACTCAATGATGCATGCCTTTGGTATGGCCTCAAATGCATTATTGGGATGAAACATGAAAACCTCCATTTAGATGCTATCTTTGAGGTCAACCAAAAATAAGTTAGTCAAATTTTCCTTAGTGATGTCAACCATACATAAAGAGAGATTTTAAAATTATTGAATGTAGTCCTTGATAGTCCCATTTTAAATAGATGATTGAAGTAATTTTTAGAGACATTATGATAGTGGAGCTATAACTCCTCAAAAAATATGAACCATGAAATTGAGACAACCTTATTTTTATTTTAAGCACATAACCAATGATACCAAATTAATGACTCAGGTTCTAGATAGAGAGAGGCCATAACCACTTTTTATAATCATGTAGTTTTATGTAGATCAAATAAATTTTAAATTTTAGTGAGCTAAGTGAGTGGTTAATTACCATCAAAATTATGTAGGTCTACTTTTGGTAACATTAGCTTAGGGCCATAATTGGTATTGGTATTGTTTCAAGTAAGAGAACCAAAATGAAGTGGAGGATTATTTTGTAGTGGCTGAGCTGACATGTTGGTCAATTACCCAAATATTTGTTGTGATTGATCCTTCACACTATCCAAGTCTCTTATAAAACCTATAATTCCCCCTTGAACTGCGTCAAAATCATAATTTCTTCCATGCCCTATAATTCTCACTTATGTTGTTGAACTACTTTTGAAATAGATAGATAAGATGTTTTAGATTCCATGTCATCCTTGTGATGAGATTTTGGAGTTTGTTTCCCTTCCTTGTGCCCATGAATGTTTAGACCAATTATGCACAAACCTTCAAAGGGTTTAAATCCTTAAAAAATGTACTAATGGAATACACCATTGAAATCATCTCACCAATATGAATCCAACTACTAATATTGTACAGAAGGGTGAAAAAATTATACCTAACAAAGTGTATAAGTGGAATACACCATTATGATCATCTTGTAATGATGAATCCAACAACAACTAATTTGCACAAGGAAAAATATTTATAGAATTATTCTTTTCCCAATTTTTTTTTTCATTTTTTATTAATAAACTCATGAAAAAAATTATGGTGAGGAAAAAATTCAATTCCTCTCGGATCACAAGTTATGTTTTTTGGCCTTCTAGTGCTCAGGACGCTAGATAAAAAAAAAAGTGTTGCATAATTTTCCCAAATTGATGCTCTGATACCACTTGTAAATAAATTATTTAGATGAATTACAAAAGTAGAATTATATATGGTATAATTAAGAGTATAATAAGTAGATACACAAATTTTTTTGGTGAAAGAGCATAATATTTGAATATTATGACTGAGCCACTTTGAGGGGATAGCCTCCACAACAATGCAAAAAGAACATAATTCTCAATATGATAATAAAAGACTAATGACTACCTCCTATATATACTATACTTATCCATGGTTATTACATAGGTTGACCATACTAAGAACATCAAGAAATGCAACAAGATATATGAATATGTGTAATCCACAAGTTGGCCACATATATCCCTAGACACACTATAGGTTAAGGGCATAATAATAAGTTATCAAATTAAGTAAAAGACCTATGCAATGCTCTTTATTTAAGTGAATAAATAACTCCCAAAATGAATACTAATTTTACTTCCAAATATAATGATGTATAGTTTAATGAACATATTACAGCGTTAAATATGATAGCATAATCATTAATAAACTCATCATCATTTTGTGTCAAGACTTGAAAACGTTCCAATGGTTATTTAGGCATTTGATCCTTATAAAAATTAGATAAAATGTATCTTCATGTTTATATAAAGTTGGTAAGGAACCATTTTGGAAGCTATATAACCAATCACTAGCCTTTCATGTTAGACTTACATAGATGTATTTAATATTAATAATCCATATTAATTAACTATTTATCTAATAGTGTATGCATTATATCATGTATTCTATTTATGATCTAATCAAATTGAAGTGGTTGCCTATTAATAGAGGTATATGTTTTAACTATAGGATGTATTATAAATGTGGATTCTTTGTGTATGTGTAAAACCTTTATTGTTTATTCTCTTATATGATCTATTGATTTGGAATAAGGTATTTTAAATGGTTCATGAACCTCCTTGGTTTATTTATTCACTTTGTAGGATTTGTTTTTAACTTGTTTTCCAATAGGTTAAGATGCAAGTAATTATATATTAGTGTTTGTGACTATGCATGCATATTTATGTGCATCCATGTATAAGTGTAAGGAAATTAATTAGATGATTCATAATAGAATAATTATATATGGTATAATTAAGAGCATAATAAGTAGATAAACAACAATAATTGGTGAAAGAGCAGAATGCTTGAATATTATAATTGAGCCACTTAAAGGGGAAACCTTCACAATAATGTAATAAGAAAAAATTTGTAATATGATAATAAAAAACTTACCACTGCCTCCTATATATACTCTACTTAGCCATGGTTATTCCATAGGATGACCATACTAAGAACATCAAGAAATTCATCAAGCTAATATGAAGATGTGTAAGCCATAAGTCAACCACACATATCTTTAGATTCACTATAGGTTAAGGGAACAACATTTACCTCCCCTCCAAAACAACATTGTCCTCCCATGTTACATCCTAAGAATGCATGTTCTTCTAGTTGATCACCTACTGATTAATGTTTATGTTTTATAGTTTCTTAGTGCACATGTGAAGGATCTCCTCAAGATCTAGAATGACTTTGCCTTATTCATATAATTTAGGTAACATAGTCTAATTAAAAACTCTATGTCCAATTAATTTTTTTTGGCAAGATACATGGATTACCAGATATGTGTGAGTGCTTGGGGATAATTCTAACTTGTAAGCCATATTATGAATTCATGCAAGATTTGGTAAGCACCATAATAATTAGGTGATAGCTTGTTATCCTTTTTCTATTGATTTAGAGACATTTTATTATATGGTTGTAAATTCACAAAGACCCAATCACCTATGTTAAAATGGTACTCACTTTGGTATTGATCTACTTGTGGCTTCATTTAATTTTGTGCCATTTTTAAATTCTCTTGTAGACTGACTAACATCTCCTATTCATGGTGAATGTTTTCCTTAATAGTTCAAACCTTAGGATGCACTATCAAAACTAAAGTTATGGATGGGTGGTGATACTCATACAATGCCATAAAGGGACACATATTGGAAGAAGTGTGAAAATAAGTGTTAGACCACCATTCATCAACTGGCAACTAATAAACCCATTTGTCCTATTTATGAGAAATAAAACAATAAAGATACCCTTAGAGATATTTGTTGATTACCTCTATTTATCCGTAAGATTGAGGATGATAGGATGAGTTATGAGCTAACTAGTCACCCAAACATGAAAATAATTTAGTCCAAAAATTACTAGTAAATGTGGCATCTTGGTCACTTCCAATGTTCTTTGGAGTGTCATGTAATTTTTAAATTGTATTGAGAAAAATAGAAGCTAATGCATAAATAACAAATGGCTATGATAAAGAGCAAAAATGATCATACTTAGTGAGTCAATCCAAAAATATCATGATAAAAATTTTAATCTCATAACTTGGTAACCTCATAATGGAATCCATGGAAACCTCTTCCTAATGTTGGCTAGGGATGGATAAAGGCTACAAAAGACCTAGGGTCTTAATGGTTTCACCTTTATTTTGATAGCATACTATGCATTCATCCACATATTTTTGAACATCCCCTTTGAGTCCTTCCTAAAAGAAAACTTGCTTGATTTTATAATATTTTTTTAGAAATATTGAGTGTCCTCCAAGTGGAGAGGTTTGAAGTTTATAAATAATTTTATGTTTAAGGATAGAATGCTTACAAAGGTATGATCTATATTTATGCCATAAGGTGTTCCCCTTTCATTTAAACTTTTTAGATTAATTAGAACCCTACTAAAGATTATTAATCAAATACTTGGTAGCACTATCATTATCCCATTCTGATATTATTTAATCTAGCCAATCTGCTTACCACATAGTCATGGCACATAACAATGCCTAAAATGATTCAAACTAATAAGATAGGGCATCTTCCACCACATTATATTTTACATTCCAATATACTATTTAAAATTCATAGCCTAACATTTTAGTCAACTACTTTTGATATTCTTTAGATGACAAGCATTTTTCCAAAAAATATTTGAGGCTATCATGATTAGTCTTTACTTGAAAGTGATGACCCATCAGATACGGTCTCTATTGCTTCATTTCATGCATAATAGCCATCATCTCTTTCTCATATATTGGTTTGATCTTATTTTTTCTCTTAATTTTGAAACTTTCAAATGTTAGTGGTCTACCTTCTTACATCAGTACAACCCCCATGCCATATATTGATTCATTTGGAAAATCATCATCTGGTGGGAACTACCTAGTTGTGGAGATTTAGCTCGTAATCCATGTGGTTCAAAATTCATTATTTTGAATGGAACCTCATGAATACTTCTTTAAAATTCATCTCAATAGTGCCTAAAGTGATGATCCATGACACTCAAAATAATGTCAACTCCTCCCATGGGAATGACAAACATAGGGGAATCTAAAAAATAGTCTCCCATGGCAATATTAATATAATGACATTTTCCAAAATAGTTGACTGTATCACCATATACATGACCTAAAAGTCTGGATCTAGGTAAATGGAATAATTCAAACAAGTAACCAACTTGCTATTGATGAAATTATGTGTACTCCTAGAGTCAATTAACATAGTCACCTTCTATTTGTTTAAGAACCCCACCACCTTAAGAGTTTGAGGAGTACTAATGCCTAAAAGTGTATGACAAGATAAATAGGTTGAGAATATTTTGATTCATCCTCAAGTTGTTCTAACCCTTCCCTTGAATTCTCCTCATTTTCTTCCTCATAATTAGTATTGTCAATGTAAATCAACTAATTTTTAGCACATAGATTCCATTTTCTCCATTTTCTATCATAGAAAAAATATAAACCTTTTCAATGCTTTTCTTACATTTGTTGAGGTATCAATATTTTAGGCTAATGAAATGATGGTGCTAGAGAGGTGAGTTCATGAACATTAGTGAAAGGTATTCATTTGATTAGCTATATTTCTTTAACCATGCTTGCCTTTGGTATGGTCTAATATATAGTACTAGGATGAAACATGCAAAACTCCAATTAGATGCTATCATTAAGGCTACCCAAAAATAGGTCAGTTAAATTCTCCTCAGTGATGTCAACCACACATAAGGAAATATTCTAAAATTGATGAATGTAGTCCTTCATAGTCCCAATTTGGCATAACCTAGCTAGCTCATTGAAGTATTTTTCAAATATATTGTTGTGATAGTGGAGATTCAACTCAAAAAATACCAACCATGAAATTGGGATACCCTTCTTTTTATTTTAAGAACACATTCAATGATACCAAATGAATGACTCAGGTTATAGATAGAGAGAGGCTATAACCACTTTTTGGGAACATGTAGTTTTATGTAGATCAAATAAATTTTCAATTTGAGTGAATTAAGTGAGTGGTTAATTACCATAAAACTTGAGTAGGTCCACTTTTGGCAACATCAACTTAGGGATAGAATTGGTATTGGTATTGTTTGGAGTAGGAGAACCAAATTGAAGTGATGGAGGATTATTTTGTAGTGACTAAGCTAACAAGTTGGCCAATTGCCTAGATATTTGTTATAATTTATCCTTTACACTATCCAAGTCTCCTCTCAAACCTATAATGTCCCCTTGAACTATATCAAAATCATATTTTTTCACCATGACCTATAACTCTCACTTAAGTTGTTGAACTACTTTTGAAATAGATGGATAAAATGTTTTAGATTTCATGTCATTATTTTGAGGAGATTTTGGAGTTTCTTGCCCTTTCCCGTGGCTGTGAATGTTTAGACCAATCATGCAAAACCCCTAGGAGGGTTTAAATCCTAAAAAAATGTATTAGTGGAATACACCATCGCAATCATTTCACTAAGATAAATCCAACAATGGATATTATGTAGAAGGGTGAAAAACATCAACCTAAAAAAGTGTATTAGTGAAATATACCATTGAGATCATCTTATAGAGATGAATCCAATGAAAACTAATTTTCACAAGGAAAAATTATTTACATAATTTTTTTTCCCATAAAAAAAGTTTTTTTCTTTTTTTGTATGAAAACCTCATGAATAAACCATGGTGATGAAAAAAATAAATTTCTCTTAGATCACAAGTTATATTTTTTGGCCTTATATTACTCAAGATGCTAGATCCAAAAAAAAGTGTTGCAAAAACTTTCTCAAATTAATGCTTTGATACCACTTGTAAGGAAATTACTTAGATAATTTACAATAGTAGAATTATATATGGAAAAATTAAGATCAAAATGAGAAGATACACAAGAACAATTGGTGAAAAGGAATAATACTTGAATATAATGAATGAGCCACTTCAATGGGGTAACCTCCACAACAATGAAATAAGAACATAAATCAAAATATGATAATAAAATACTAACCACTACCTCCTATATATATATATATATATATATATATATATATATATATATATATAATATATATATATATATATATATATATATATAAAGTAAAGTATATATATATATATATATACTTTACTTATCCATGGTTATTCCATAATCCAACCATACTAAGAACATTGAGAAATGCAACAAGATAATATGAATATATGTAAGCCAAAAGTATGTAGCATATATCCATAGATGCACTATAGGTTAAGGGAATAAAAGTAAATTATCAAATTAAGTAAAAGACTTATGCAATGCTCTTTATTTAAGTGAATAAAGAAGGCCACTAATGAATAATAATTTTTATTTCAAATATAATAATGTATATTTCAATGAATATATTGCATCCTTAAATATGATAGCATAATCTTTAAGAGACTCATCATTGGTTTGTGTCAAGATTTGAAAAAGGTTCTAATGGTAATTTAGGTATCTAGTCCTTATGAAAATTAGATAAAATGTGTCTTTGATTTTCTATAAAGTTGGCAAGGAACCATTTTGGAAGCTATATAGATAATTACTAGCCTTTTATGTTAGACTTATATGGATGTGTTTAATACTAAACATACATATTAATCAATTATTTATACAATAGTGTATGCAATATATCATGTACTCTATTTATGATCTAATCAAACTGAAGTGGTTACCTATTAATAGAGGTATATGTTTTAGCTATAGGAGGTATTATAAATATGGATTATTTGCATAAGTGTAAAACCTTTATTCTTTATTCCCTTATATGATCTATTGATTTGTAATAATGTATTTTAAATTGTTCATGAACCTCATTAGTTTATGTCCTCCTTTGTAGGGATTATTTTTAATTTGTTTTACAATAGGTGAAGATGCAAATAATTATATATCAGTTTTTGTTAGTATGCATACATATTTATGTGCATTCATGTATAAGTGTAAGGTAATTACTTAGATGATTAAAAATAATATAATTATATATGGTATAGTTAAGAGTAGAATAAATAGACACACAAAAATAATGGGTGAAATAGTAGAATACTTGAATATTATGACTGAACCACTTTAAGGGGAAAACACTATAATAATGCAATAAGAACAAAATTAATGATATGATAATAAAAAAATAACTACTACCTCCTATATATTTTCTACTTAGCCATGGCTATTCTATAGGTTGATTATAATAAGAATATTGAGAAATGCAATAAGCTATTTTGAAGATGTGTAAGCCATAAGTCAGCCACACATATCCTTAGATGCACTATAGGTTAAGGTCATAACATTCCCCTCTCCTTCAAAATTGTTAAGGTGTGGAGCTAAAAGCTTCACCAAAGGAGCAGATTTGACAGTTGCAGGTTTACACAGTCACCAACGTCGATCAGGAGTGACCGACGTTGGTTAGGAGTAGTTTAAGAGATGTCGGCATCAGCAGGAATCGGTTGATGTCGGTCACAGGAAAGCAGGTAGGAACCGATGTCGGTTACCTGTGTGTCTAAAAAGCTATTTTCGTGGATAGAACTGAGTGTTTGCATGATGAGATTAAGTCATAGTCTTAAGTTCACATCTCTATTATTAGTAAGACTATTTTTAGAGCCCTTGTTTAAGAGGCATAACTATTGGTTGTAAATGCATGCTCAAGTTTCCTAATTCTATATGTAGGATTAGATCTTCTTAGCTTATTGTAATGTAATGTTGAAGAACAGTACAAAATTGAATCCATCCAGGTTGTTGGAGTTGATTGTACTTGAGAGAGAGAGCTCTTGAGGGAAAGAGATCTAGAGAGAGATCTATACATCTGAGAGAGGTGTGGAAGAAAGAAGTTTCTTCAATTGTATTCCTTCTGTAAAGAGTTTAATACAAGTTTTTAGGGTGGTTTCTTGTATCTCTTGTTCTTTGATATTTATCATTCTAGTTACTTATCATTTTGGTTAATTCCACTTTTATTGCTTTCATAAGTGTAATCAAATTGTTGGTTGATCCCCAACAAGTGGTATCAGAGCTCAGGTTCACTAACAGGCAGTTCAGATCTGTGTAGTGTGTATTGATTACAGATTCTCACAGGGGTTTCTACAGGGATTTTTGTTTGAGTGGGAGAAGCAATGGCAGAAGAAAGTAAACTGAGAATGGAGAAGTTTAATGGCAAAAATTATCAACATTGGAGAATGTAGATAGAGGATTATCTATATCAAAAAGATCTATATTTACCGTTAGGTGGGATTGCAAAGAAGCCCATAGACATGGATGATGAAGAATGGGAAGTTCTTGATAGAAAGGCTCTGGGGTCTATAAGACTAAGTCTAGCATCTACTGTGATATTTAATTTATCACAGGCAAAGTCTATGGTAGAGTTAATGACTACTTTAGAAAATTTGTATGTAAAACCCTCAGCTTCCAATAAGGTATATCTTATGAAGCAGTTATTTAATTTGCATATGCAGGAAGGTGGATCTGTATCTAATCACCTAAATGATTTCTATGGAATTGTAAATCAATTAAGTTTAATAAAAATAGTGTTTGATGATGAAATTAAAGCTCTTTTAATATTATGTTCTTTGCCTAAAAGCTGGCATAGCTGAGTAATGGCAGTTAGTAATACTGCATCTGCTTCAAATATTTTAAAAGTAGAGGATGTTGTTAGTGTTATCTTGAATGAGGAAATTCATAGGAAAAGCACAGAGGAAACATCAAGGAACGCTTTAAGTTTTGAGAGAAGAGGAAGGCAAAAAGAGAAGAGCAAGAGGAGATCAAGGTCTAAGTCAAAGGTGAGAGGTAGATGCAAATCTAGAAATGGCAGGAAGCCACAATGTTGGAATTGTGGAAAGATAGGGCACATAAGCAGAGATTGCTGGTCAAAGCCTAAAGAGGACAATAAGCATGAAGGAAAAGAAGAAGCAAAGGTTGCAGGTATTGCACAAGATGCTTTACTATTATCTTTGCATAATAATATAGAATCTTGGGTTTTAGATTTTGGTGCATCTTTTCATGCTACCCCTAATAGAGAATATTTTAGTGACTATATCCATGGAGATTTTAGAATAGTGTATTTAGGGGATGATGAGCCTTGTAAAATTATTGGCAAAGGTAAAGTGCAACTAAAAATGTAGAATGGCAACACATGGGTGTTGAGAGATGTTATGCATGTTCCCAGCTTGAAGAGAAATTTGATTTCTATAGGAAAGTTAGGGGATGAGGGTTGTACAGTAACTCTCACAACTGAATCTTGGAAGGTGACCAAGGGTGCACTTGTTATGGCCAGAGGTAAGAGAGTAGGTACTCTCTATTTATGTAATTGTGTTACTAACAATTCTCCTTCTATATTATCTACTTCAGATGTGGATGCAAAATTGTGGCACTCTAGGCTCGACCACATGAGTGAGAAGGGAATGTCAATTCTTAAGTCAAGAGGTATGCTTTTAGATTTAAAAGCATAGATCTAGAGTTTTGTGAGCACTGTGTTTTTGGGAAATAGAAGAGAGTGAGTTTTATCAAGACTGGATCAACAAAGAAGAAGCATAAGTTGTAGCTTGTTCACACAGACGTGTGGGGACCGGCTCATGTTGCTTCTATTGGAGGATCACAGTACTATGTTTTATTCATAGATGATGCTACAAGAAAGGTATGGGTCTATTGTATTAAGAATAAATCTGATGTATTTGAGACTTTTAAGATTTGGAAAGCTATGGTTGAGAATGAAACAGGCAAAAGATTGAAGTGCCTGAGATCTGACAATGGTGGTGAGTTCTGTAGTTATAAGTTCAATTGGTATTGTTATATGCATGGAATCTATAGGCAAAGGATGGTTCCAAGGACACCTCAACAAAATGGAGTTGCTAAAAGGATGAACAGAACAATAATGGAGCATGCAAGATGTATGAGATTGCATGTTGGTTTGCCCTTAGAGTTTTGGGTAGAAGCTGTTGACACTGTAGTGTACCTAATTAATAGAGGACCCTCTACAGCTCTGGATGGTGGAATTCTAGAAGAGGCATGGATAGGTAAAAAGGTAGATCTCTCATTCCTCAAATTTTTTGGTTGTGAAGCCTTTATGCATGTTGATAAGGAAAATAGAAAGAAGCTGGATGCTAAGTCTATGAGGTGCACATTTATTGGCTATGGCTCAGATGATTTTGGTTTCAGATTTTGGAATCTATAAACTAACAAGATAATTAAGAGCCGTGATGTTGTTTTCAATGAAAAGTGATGTATAGTGATCAGCTGAAGAAGTTGAATCAATCTGGGCAGAGCAATAGAGAATTGGATGAGGTGACGGTCTAAAATGAGCTCGTGAGAAGAAGAAATAATCACTTGTAGGAAAACACAGAGACCGACGTCGGCAAGATAGAAATTGATGTCGGTCACATAGAGATTGACATCAATAAGGAAGGAACCAATGTTGGCAAGAGAGAACCGACATTAGCCAGTTATAAGCCTAGAAGTGACCGAGGTCGGTCATTGTCAGAGAATTTGGGTGGACAACGTGTTGTGGATGAGTCTTAGACACCCATCAGGAGGTCAGAAAGGGTAAGTAAACCTCCAATTCGATATTCCCCTTCATTATTCTATTTATTGCTAATTGATGGTGGAGAACCAGAGAGTTTTGAAGAAGTAATACAGGTGGAGTCCAAGAATCAGTGGGAGCATGGCATGGTTGAGGAAATGGAGTCCTTGAAAGAGAACCAAACATGGGATTTGGTTGAGTTGCCAGTTGGTAAGAAGACACTGAAGAATAGATGGACCTACAGATTGAAGGAAGGTGAGAATGGACAGATGAGATATAAGGACAGGTTGGTAGTGAAAGGATTTGCATAAAAGCCAGGTATTGATTTTGGTGAGATTTTTTCCCCTGTTGTTAAAATGACTTCTATACGGGTTGTATTGTCTTTAGTTGCTATTGAGGATTTGCATCTTGAGTAGCTTGATGTTAAGACAACGTTTCTTCATGGAGATTTGGATGAAGAAATATATATGGAATAGCCAGAAGGATTTGAGGTCAAAGGTAAGGAGAAGTTAGTGTGCAGATTGAAGAAAAGCTTGTATGGCCTCAAGCAAGCTCCTAGACAGTGGTATTTGAGATTTGACAAGTTTATGACTGAGCATGGCTATAATAGGTGTCAATCTAACCATTGTGTGTATTTTAAGAGATTGGATAATGGTAGATATATTATTTTGTTGTTGTATGTAGATGATATGTTGGTTGCAATATCACACATGTAGGATATCTCTGAGCTTAAGGTGAAATTAGCTCAAACTTTTGCCATGAAGGATTTGGGAGCAACAAAGAAGATCCTTGGCATGAGCATTAAGAGAGACAGGAAAAATCATAGGTTGATTTTGTCTCAAGAGGATTATGTGAACAAGGTGTTGAAACGGTTCAATATGCATGATGCAAAACCGATAAGCACACCTTTGGCTGGACATTTTAAGTTGAGTAAAGAACAATGTCCTAATTCACATGATGAGGTAGAGTACATGAGTAGGGTTCCATATTCTTTCATAGTAGGGAGTTTAATGTATGCAATGGTGTGTACTAGACTGGATATTGCCCAAGCAGTGGGAGTTGTAAGTAAGTATATGGCCAATCCAGAAAAGGAACACTGACAAGCAGTTTAGTGGATCCTTAGATATCTGAGAGGAACTAGCAGTAGGCATTTGTGCTATGGAGGTTCAAATACTTCTCTACATGGTTATGTAGATTCAGATATGGCAAGTGATTTGGATGGTATGAGGAGCACCACAGGATATGTTTTCATTGTTGGTGGAATGGCAGTTAGCTGGATATCAAAGTTGCAGAAGGTTGTTGCCTTGTCAACTACAGAAGCAGATTATATTGCAGTCATAGAGGCTAGCAAAGAGATGATATAGATGACACAGTTTATGGAAGAGCTTGGAAAGGAGTAAGAGAGTTGCAGATATATAGTGACAGTTAGAGTGCAATTCATTTGGCTAAGAATTCAGCCTTTCACTCAAGAACCAAGCACATACAGCTTAGGTACCACTTCATAAGATAGGTATTGGAGGATGGTGATTTGAAGCTGGAGAAGATCCATACAGATAAGGATCCTGCTGATATGTTAACCAAGCCGGTTACAAAGGAGAAGTTGAATCTTCATTCAAATTCTGTTGGTCTTCATGATTGAGTTGAAGATGGAGGAGCTAGAAGATGTTGCTATACAAGTACTGGTGCAGCTGTTTATCTCCAAGTGGGAGATTGTTAAGGTGTGGAGCTAAAAGCTTCACCAAAGGAGTAGATTTGATAGTTATAGGTTTACATAGTCACTAGCGTCAGTCAAGAGTGATCGACGTCAGTCAAGAGCAGTTCAAGAGACACCGGCGTTAGTAGGAATCAGTCGATGTCGGTTACCTGTGCGTCCAAAAAGCTATTTCCATGGATAGAACTGAGTGTTTGCATGATGAGATTAAGTCATAGTCTTAAGTCCACGTCTCTATTATTAGTAAGACTATTTTTAGAGCCCTTGTTTAAGAGGCATAACTGTTGGTTGTAAATGCATGCTCAAGTTTCCCAACTCTATATGTAGGATTAGATCTTCTTAGCTTATTGTAATGTAATGTTGAAGAATAGTACAGAATTGAATCAATCTAGGTTGTTGGAGTTGATTGTACTTGAGAGAGAGAGAGAGCTCTTGAGGGAAAGAGATCTAGAGAGAGATCTATACATCTGAGAGAGGTGTGGAAGAAAGAAGTTTCTTTAAATGTATTCCTTCTGTAAAGAGTTTAATACAAGTTTTTAGGGTGGTTTCTTGTATCTCTTGTTCTTTGCTATTTATCATTCTAGTTACTTATCATTCTGGTTAATTCTGGTTTTATTGCTTTCATAAGTGTAATCAAATTATTGGTTGATCCCCAACAAAAACAACATTATCCTCAATATTGAATCAAACCAAAATGTTTTTGTAGGAATGGATCATCCTCCCATGTTTCATCTTCAAAATGCATGTTCTTCCATTTGATCACATACTGATTAATGGCTACATTATGTAGTTGCTTAGTGATCTTGTAAAGGACCTCCTCAGGGTATAGGATGACTTTGCCTTATTCATCTAATACATGAAACTTAGTTTGAGTGGAAAATCTATGTCCAATTAATTTATTCAATCAAGATACATAAAATACCAAATATATGTGAGTGTTTGGGGGTAATTATATGATCCAAAACTTAGAATTTTTGACTGATAGATATTTAAAAAACATGAAAATAACATAGTAATAATGATTTCTCTGAGAAGAGATGTTTTATTACTCAAGATTGCAATATAACCATATTTTTATCTCTGTGAAGAGATGTCTAATTTTCATTTTGGGTTACATCTTCATTTATACACATTTTGAAGGCAGGGGGAGGATTTGGAAGGTCACCAATCTTCAGGGATATAAATGGTTTGAATTTCATGATTTACAAAAATATATAATTCAAGGAATTACTATTTTTAGAAACTTACTCTTTTTAGATTGCACTACTAAAATTGAAATTTGGGGCACTTCCATTAGGTTTTTTGGGGTCAAAAGCTACTAAGAAAATATCTATGCCATATCAACATGTTATCCTAATTATTAAATTTACAATGGTTCAAATGGGGAGTCAATCAGAGCTATGGTGAAAAAGTTATGGCTCCTGGAAGTTTCATCATCAATTGGGATAGAACTGTCACCTGAATTATCGCTTTAATTGTTTCCTAGATCATTATAAATTATAATCCACACTACTAATTTTATGCAATATTTTGTAAGGTCCATAATATGTACATGATAAATTACTATTATTTTTCTATTGCTTTAGAGACATATTCTTATATGGATGTAAACACATAACAACATAATCACCTATGTCAAAATGGCACTCACTATGGTATTGATCTACTTGCTAATTCATTAAATTTTGTGATATTGCTAAATTCTCTTGAAAACTAACACCTACTATTGATAGTGAATGTGTTTCTCAATAGCTCAAACCTTAGGATGCACTATCAAAACTAAAGTTATGGATGGGGGGTGATACCCATATAATGCCATAAAGGGAGACATCTTGTAAGAAGTGTGAAAATAAGTGTTATAACACCATTCATTAAGTGGAAACCAATGAACCCATTTTTTATATTTGTTAGAAATAAAATAACAAAGATACCCTTTGAAACATTTGTTGACTACCTCTATTTATTTGAAAGATTGAGGATGATAAGATGAGCTATGAGCCAACTAGGTACCAAAACATGCAAATAATTTAGTCCAAAAATTAGTAGTAAAATTGGCATCTTGGTCACTTCCAATGATCTTTAGAGTGTCATGCAATTTTTGAATTATATTGAGAAAAGTAGAAGCTATTGTACTGGTAACAAATGGCTGTGATAAAGGACAAAAATGAGCATCCTTGGTGAGTCAATCCATAACTACCATGATAATTTTTTTACCCTTGTAACATGCTAACACCATAATGGAACCTATGGACACCTCTTCGTAATGTTGTCTAGGGATGGATAAATGCTACAAAAGACCCAGGATTTTAATAGTTTCATGTTTTTTTATCAATATACTATGCATTCAGCCACATATTTTTTAACATCCCCTTTGAGTCCTTCCCAAAATAAATATTTATTGATTCTATAAAATATTTTTACAAATCTTAAGTGTCCTCCAAGTGGAGAGGTATGAAGTTCCTGAATAATTTTATGTTTAAGGAGAAAATTCTTACAAAGGTATAATCTATCTTTATACCATAATTTTTTCCCCTTCCATTTATTTTTTTTAGATTCATTATAACCCTACTAAAGATTATGAATCAAATCCTTGGTAGCAATGCCATTCTCCCATTATGATTTTATTTTCTCTAGCTAATCTTCCTACCATATGGTCATGGCACATAATAATGCCTCAACTGATTCATCTTGCCGAAATAAGGCATTTTCCACCACATTATCTTTTACTTTCTTATACACTATTTCAAATTCATATCCTAACATTATTGTCAGGAGATCACAGAACAACAAACATGCCCTGACTCCACTGGTTAGGATCTTGCTCCTCAGATAGAGCACAGTATGATTACCAAATATATAAGCAATTGAATATGCGGAAATAACCAGAAACACAAGTAACTAGAATTCACCAATAGCACAGAATATGAGAGATAATACACTATCTTGTATTAACACTAACAGAAAAGAATACATCAAAGAGCCGCCACACTCTTTCACCTTACAGAGATTCGCCACACCTCAAGTGTACAGTAATTCTTCTCACACACACTCTCCTACACAAAAATGGTCCCAACAACCAACTCACACACAGAATTGGTGTTCACCTCACCAACCAGTCAGTAATAACCCTGCCGGTACATCAAGCACTCTATAGCACTTCAAGCTGATCTCTCATGAACCTGCAACCTGCAATTCAAAGACCAAACTTACATGTAGATCACCAATGAGCTTGCAACAACCTGCAACTCATAGATCTTACAACTAGAAGGAACTCTTCCTTTCTATCTCATACCTTATATAATACATGCCAATGGGTCTATAAATAGATCCCTAACTCAAACAATAACTAAGACTCTTAATTTAGACAATTATCCTCGCAACCCAAGACTCTAGCTGGTCTTGACATGAAAACTCATCGTTCACTTAACTAACTGTCCGTGAAACGAACACTTCGGGAACACACAGGCGACCGACGCCGGTCCCTGCTGGTCTGGTTCTGCCGACGTCGGCTGACTTCCTGCCGTCGCCGGTTGCATTCTGCACTGGATCCTGCCGACGTCGGTCATGCTGCCGACGCCGGTTCCTGTAGAACTCAGCAACCATTATTCCTCAGTTTGCAAAGGTTGAAGCTTTTAGCTCCACAACCTAACAATCTCCCACTTGGAGATAAACATCTATAACCTGTACCTGTACCTGTACACCGTCTAGTTTGTTTCCTTGGCTTTGTATCCCTCCTCAAGATCACTCTTGAAGACCAACCACCACAAAATCCATGGTGCAAAATCTGTCATCCAAATTACCTGCCACATCCGCATCTACAACCATGTAGAAAAAAAGAACTTGACCCTGCATAGCATGTGCACCTGCTGCTGGTCCCACTGAACTGCCCTTCAGTATTACTCTCCCGGATTGACTCCAAACTTGTGACAACTCCCACTGCTTGGGAAAACTCAGGTTTAGTACATACCATGCACTTAACCTCATTATGTGAATCAAGACACCTGTTTTATGAACTGTCTTACCATCGGTGTGCTAACCGGCTTCACACAATCATCCTGAAACAAAGTCAACAAGACCTCCATGTCTCTATAACACACTCATGCCAAAGAATCTTGTTGCTCCCAGATTCTCCATGACAAACACCTGAACTAGCTTTACCTTTAGTTCAGCAATACCTGTATATGTAACCCTGCAACAAGCACATCATACAGAAAATAGAATAGTGTAGCTAATACTATCCAACCTGGTAAAGAGAAACACAATGATCAAACCTCCATTGCCCTGCAGCTAAAACACGATCATATACCCTGATCTTCCATCTCACGTATCCATTTCCGCTCTTCTTCATCCTCAACATCCATTCGTCTCTCAATGCTTACTTCCAGCTGGCAACAATACCCAAAACACCTGTTTGGTTCTCCTCCAAGGAATCACATCCTCATCCATGCCTAGCTCCCACTGTTTCCTGGATCTACCTGTTCTGCTTCTTTAACAACTTCCTGGTCCTATGCCATAAGTGAGCAACAAGTAGTGTAAAGAAGGGAAATGACGAATTTAAGAATTTACTTACACCTTCAGTCCTCCATATGGGCGCTTGAGACTCCATGACAACTAGCTGTCCACCCAAAATTCGTCTCAGTAACCGATGCCGGTCACATCTCAGTCTACAACCGACCGATGTCGGTTCCCTGCGACTGCCTCTCTGCCGACGTCGGTTTCCCCTGGCCGACACTGGTCACTTTCTGCCCCGAGTCACCGACGTCGGGCTGCACATAGCCGACGTCGGTCCCTGTCTGGACGCCGACGCCGGTTTTCCTACCGACGTCGGTCTCTGTGTTTTTCTTGTGAGACCTAACTTTTTCTCGCGAGCTCTTTTTGGATCAAAACCTTGTCCAAATCACCTTTGCTCTGCTCAGAATTCCTCTGCACCTTGTGCTGAACTCTGTCTGTCACCTTCTCCTTGAAAACCAAGGCTTTCCCGTTCTTGTCACTAACATCGGATTCCTCAAGAAACCTTACTTTCTTCTTCTGCATACAGGAACCACAATCCATGCCTTCCAAATCCGAAAGCATATTCTTTGACTCAAGAACCAGCATCTCCTTCTTATCTATGTGACCAAGCCTATCAAGCCACATCTCTGAATCTACAGCTGAAGTAGATAACCCAGAAAGAGAATCAGTAAAACAAGTAGATAGATAAAGCGTACCTACTTTCTTACCTCTAGCTATAACAAGTGTACCCTTGGTAACCTTCCAAGAGTCCGCTGAGAGAGTTACTGTGCAACCCTCTTCACCCAAGCTTCTAACAGAAATCAGATTCCGCTTCAGAACTGGGACATGCATGACCTCCTTTAACACCCATGTGTCACCTGTCTGCAATTTTAGCTTCACTTTGCCTTTGCCAACAACCTGACAAGGCTTACCATCCCCTACACAAATTTCTCCAAAGTCTCCCTGGACATACTCATGAAAAAATTCTCTATGTGGAGATGCATGAAAAGAGGCACCAGAATCTAATACCCAAGATTCTACTTTATCCAAAGAACATACCAGAGCATCCTGTGCAATGTAGCCTGCAACATCTGCTTCTTCTCCATGTTCTTCATGATGATCTTCACCCGATCTGCAATCTCTCTTTAAGTGCCCTTGCTTTCCACATTTCCAGCAGGTTATTCTGCCATACCTGGACTTGGATCTCTTGCCTGTCTTCGACCTTGATCTCCCATGCTCTGTCCTCTCTCTTGGCCTTCCTCTTCCTTCAACACTCAAAGCATTTCCGGATAATTCACCTGTGATTTTCCTGCGTATCTCTTCATTCAAGATCACGCTCACAACATCATCCACTTTTAAGACTTTTGAAGGAGACACAGTATTAGAAACTGCCATTACCAAACCTTCCCAACTTTCAGGTAATGAACACAAGATTAAGAGAGCTCTAAGTTCATCATCAAATACAATATTCACTGAACTTAACTGGTTTACTAAACCATGGAAATCACTAAGATGGCTATGAATAGATCCACCTTCCAACATTTGCAAATTAAATAAACGCTTCATAAGAAATACCTTGTTTGAAGCCGAGGGTTTTTCATACAAATTTGCCAAAGATTTCATCAACTCCATCGTTGTCTTACACTGTGATAAGCTGGAAATCACAGATGAATCAAGACTCAATCTAACAGATCCTAGAGCCTTCCGATCAAGAACCTCCCATTCTTCATCTTTCATATCCAAGGGTTTGCTAGCAACCCCACCCAACGGTAAGTACAAATCTTTCTGATACAGATAGTCCTCAATCTGCATCCTCCATAATTGGTAGCTCTTGCCATTGAACTTTTCCATTTGTAGTTGACTGCTTTCTGACATTGCTCAACTCCCACTCAAACAGAAACCCTGTGAGTAACCTGTAATCAAAACACACTACCCAGATCTACACCAATCTGTTAGTATCCCAACCAAAAGCTCTGATACCACTTGTTGGTATCAAGCTCAAGAACCTACAACCAAGGCTCTGATACCACTTGTCAGGAGATCACAGAACAACAAACATGCTCTGACTCCACTGGTTAGGATCTTGCTCCTTAGATAGAGCACAGTATGATTACCAAATATATAAGCAATTGAATATGCAGAAATAACCAGAAACACAAGTAACTAGAATTCACCAATAGCACAGAATATGAGAGACAATACACTATCTTGTATTAACACTAACAAAAAAGAATACATCAAAGAGCCGCCACACTCTTTCACCTTACAGAGATTCTCCACACCTCAAGTGTACAGTAATTCTTCTCACACACACTCTCCTACACAAAAATGGTCCCAACAACCAACTCACACACAGAATTGGTGTTCACCTCACCAACCAGTCAGTAATAACCCTGCCGGTACATCAAGCACTCTATAGCACTTCAAGCTGATCTCTCATGAACCTGCAACCTGCAATTCAAAGACCAAACTTACATGTAGATCACCAATGAGCTTGCAACAACCTGCAACTCATAGATCTTACAACTAAAAGGAACTCTTCCTTTCTATCTCATACCTTATACAATACATGCCAATGGGTCTATAAATAGATCCCTAACTCAAACAATAACTAAGACTCTTAATTTAGACAATTATCCTCGCAACCCAAGACTCTGGCTGGTCTTGACATGCAAACTCATCGTTCACTTAACTAACTGTCTGTGAAATGAACACTTTGGGAACACACAGGCGACCGACACCGGTCCCTGCTGGTTTGGTTCTGCCGACGTCGGCCGACTTCCTGCCGTCGCCGGTTGCATTCTGCACTGGATCCTGCCGACGTCGGTCATGCTGCCGACGCCGGTTCCTGTAGAACTCAGCAACCATTATTCCTCAGTTTGCAAAGGTTGAAGCTTTTAGCTCCACAACCTAACAATTATAATCACCCAGTTTTTATATTCTTTATATCACAAACATTTTTTTTGAGGATATCATGATTAGTCTTTATGTGAAAGTGATGATCCATTAGATACATTCTCCATTGATTCACTATATGAAAAATAGCCATCATTAGTGACATGTTTCATTTATGAGAACATTATAAGTTAGTATCAATTCCCTTTAAGTAAAACTAGTGATAGGGGTTCTCATTTCATTAATAAGATGATGTGTATCCTTTTAACTGAATACAAGATGGTGCATCACAATACCACCCCGTATCATCCATAGGCTAATGGCATAACTAAAGCACTTAACAAGATCCTAAGAATGTACCTAATAAAGATATGTGATGTTGGTTGAAAATATTAGGATGATTATGTTTCAATTTTACTATGGGTGTACTACACAAAATACAAGCACCCAAACAAAGCTACACCATTTCAACTAATGTTTGGCACTAAAGTAGTCCTTCTCATGAAATTTATGGTGCCATCTATACACATTACATAGATTGGTTTATTAGATGACTAAGACTATTTAAGCACAAGGTTGGAAGACTTAGATCACTTGGATGAGAATCATGCCCAAGCAAGATGGAGCCATTAAATCAAGAAATCATGCTAGAAAGGCTAGCATAAAAAGTATATTAAGCACAAGGAGATGACTGAAGGAACACTGGTGCTACTCTATGATTCTAAGTACTTTAAGTACCCAGATAAATTACAAATATGATGGATGGGCCCCTACATCACCTACCACATATTGGAGATAAGCTCATGAAAGTTATACATGGTATCTAGTGAAATGCTCCCTAGGCATTTTAATAGCAATAGACTAAAGCCATACCAATAGTATGATGGTTCTTATGCCATAAGAATACCAAATTCTTATTCACTAGTCAGTTTGAGGTTGTGATGACCAAATTCTAGTTTGGTATAAACCAAACCATTCTTTTCTTTATTTTGTTCCTTGTATAATGTATAGTGGTAATAACAAGTGCATGATGGCAACCAAGACATACTTACTAGAACTTCAAGCATAATTCTAGTCAGATGAATCAAGAACTTACACTCACTAATTACATGAGGCCATGAAACCTAAGTTATGGGAACATAAATCTCAACCAGCTTTATTAAATTCCTCTAGCCTCTCATGCATAATTCTAACCAGATGAGTTGAGCACTTGTCCTATCTAAGTATATGAGGCTATACATCTAAGTTCTGGGTGTGTGAGAATCACCAAACTTAAGTAATAAATGCACAAGATATATGTATGTAAGGTGAATAGTGAAGAGATCTTGGAGGCCTAAGAATGAACTACTCTAGTGCGTCCTATAGACACCAAAATTGTGTCTACTCCTTGGTCATCCTCTCCCCATTCTCTCACCCTTGGTCCCCTTCGTCCCGTTCCACTTCTAACCACTCCTAACCTATGTTTTATTAATTTAAAATACTCACCTATTTTAAATTAATAATTCTTTTTTCTCTCTCTTTGCCACCTCAACACCCTAGGATGCCTCTCCTTGGATTCCATTCCTCAACCCATGCCAAGACTTAAATGCCTAGACCCCCATTTCATTCTCGCATGCCTATTAAGCCACCTTTGACCGTTTCTTCCCCTGACCCACTGGCCTCGGCTGATGAGAAAATAGACAAAAGGCTATTTTTAGCCTTTCTGCCCACCTTCCAGCCACTGATGTTGGTCAGTAGTTGGCCGACGTCAGTGGTTTTGCCAGTGTCAATTGCCCTCAAAACTACATTCTTCACCCAAATGCAGGATCTAACCTTTCAACCTTCAACATCCAATCTTTCATTCTTCCAAGTAGCTAACCTTCCAATCTTCAGACCTCTCCCTCTCTCTCTTAGGCACATAACAAGCTACAAAAACAATAGGTACTCTGCATCAGTCACTCCACCTTGCCAGAGGTCCTCTACACTAGTACATTAGCAATAGGTACAACCAGTCTACAACACTTCTTCTTTATCAAGCCACAGGTAAGTATTTCTTTTGTGTTTTCATTATGTTTTCTAGTTATTACTTCTAAGTAATATCACCATCCAGACTAGACTATCAACCAAACCACAGACCAGACTTGACTTCCTCCTAAAAAGGCTGAAAGGCCTTCCCATCTCCCTGTCACCTTATCCTCTATTTAGTCCCTTCTTCAAACCATACTCTCTATTTTACAACCCTGCACAGATCTCCAAACAGACCCAAGGTCTTCCCAGACTCCTCTCAGACCATTCTGCAACTCTGAAACCCAACCAGACCTCATCCAAAGACTACTACCCCAATTGATGCTGGCCATCAGGCCCGCTACCCCCACCGACATTGGCAGACTAACCAATGTCAGCATACTTGACCAACCGACATCGACAGACTAATCGATGCTGGTGACTGTGCCAGACTGACATCATCATTTAGGTAAGCATTTGCTTCTATTTATATTTTAGTCTTTTATCATTCTAATTTTTATCAGACATTCTTTTATCAATCAGTGGGCTGTCATCCCTCCAAGAAGTCTTTGCACTTCTAGGATCAAGCTTTTGCTTGGCAGCCCACCATCTAGCTATCTAACAACCTCTGTGTTTGAGTCTCTTTCTTCTATAGGTGTCATCCTCCATAACCAAAGAGGATTCCCTATGTCATCTGGATAACGGTGCGCAGACCTCATCCAGGTATCGTTTAACCCTAGACCATTTTTTCTTAGTTTCTCATTTCCTTTTGAATGTGAAAAGCAAAAATCATATAGAAACATTCTAACATGCCCGGTGGGACCGTAGGGTCTTCCTTGGGTTCTTTTCTTTCTTTTCATATAGGTGCATTAGGTTTTTCCTTGCATCTTCTTCCTCTATCTCTTCCAAAAGACACTATTAGCAAGGTTAAAAAGAATCATTCCTTGTTCTTTCTTTTCTTGCATCTTAGACTAGTCAAAGTCATACTCTTCAACCTTTATTCTACTTGTCTACATCTAAAATCACACTTTAATTTGGGCTTAAAATAAATTGCATCTCATTTCTATTTGAATGCATACTTAGTCCACACATTTAGTAATTAAAATCGCATCATGAATAAAGCATAACACACTCATGTTACACGACCAAACCACTTGCACAAACTAAACATCTAAACTCACCTGAGACAAGGTCCAACTAGGATTTCATCACCTAGTGGATACCTTACCCATCCCAGCAATCCCACTTGGACTTCACTACCAAGGGGAAAGCCCACTCTATTCTCTGGCAGAGGATAATCTCTAGGGGAAGTATATACTGGCTAAGTGAGACCAGCTTATCACTAGGCTCATGAATTGAGGGGAGCTTGCTCCTTAGCACCAGGCCACGTACAGAACCTAACATAGACTCTTGAGCACTGAAACTAACCTGACACCAACTTTACTCTGCCTCTTCTAGGACCCATTCTATAAGCCAACCTCCCAAACACACTCTAAGGCATAAGCCAACATAATTCTAAAAGTTGATTCTTAGGATTTAACGCTTAGGGTCTACCTATCTCCATTTGTTTTTCTATTCCTATCTGGTTTTTTGAGCTAGTGAGGATGTTTTCTTCTTTTCCAAAAACTTTCAAGTTTTTTGAGTTTCTATAAAACACAGTAATCGACATCAGTTTTTCCACCGACGTCGGCACCTTTCTTCGCTAGCATCGGTTATCTGACCGACATTGACAATATATTTCACCGACATCGGTTTTTCAACTGACGTCGGTCATTGTCCAAATCTTTCTTCCCAAAATAGCAAGCTTAAAAACCTTTCTTGCTGTCTAACACCTTCTAGTTTTCTAGAGCTAAAGAACATAGTTTTTGTAACTTGACCCTTCTTGCCTTGAATGGTTTTAACACACAGTCAAACCAAGACTCTTGTCAACCATGTGAGGCAACAACCGCTTTTGCCTTCACCCTCCATAACTAGTCCTTTAATAGAGTATCATTCAGAGACCAAACGAACTCCTACCCGACCAACTCCCAATCAACCTTCAATTGTCCCCAAAGGGGACCCAAACTTTGAGAGACTCCTTGACCACAATGTCAAGGCTCTCCAACACTATCTCACAAGAAACCAAATGTGAGACCTTTCGGGTGAAGCGGCGATGACATCAACACCATCCGCTACCTAGCCTTTTATGACTCAGACTATTGCCTCAACCATTAACCTGACCATGGCCAATACACAAAGTTTGGCCTCCCCATCTATTTTTAGACCGACCTCCATCGGGGTTTCATTACCCCCTCAACCACACACAATTCAATCGAGTTCTACATCATACCAAAACTTGATTATCTCGACTCCACACACTCTTGCACCTATAAATGCAAGAGTGTCTACCTCCCCTTTTGCCAATGCCACCATGCAACCACCTTTGGCGGTATTTAGTCAACTTATGCCTTCTACCTTCATGACACAACCACCCTTGGCTTCCACTTCTATCCCTATGACTAGTCATCAATACATTGTGCCTATACAAGCGTAACTGACTACTTCATACACCTCTTCTAGCACCTTCCAAGAACCTTACAACCTAGGGGGTGCCCCGCTTACCAATATGTTAGCTGATCTCATCAAGATGCTGATAGACAAAATGTCTAGTCTTGAGTCTTCTATTTTTGGTTCAAGCAATGTCCTTTCATATGACCAAATTTGCAATGAACCCATCCATCCCTTTGTCCCAATCTGACCATATCCCAATCAATGGGAGCTTCCTAAGTTTACTCACTTCCAGAGTAAGGAAGACCCACAACAGCATCTACGAGCATTTAGACATGCTTGTTATCTTATAGCCCATGATGATGCGTTATTGCTATGCACATTTCCCATGTCACTTTCTGGCCCTGCCCTTGATTGGTACAACTCTCTTACCAGACACTCTATCTTTTCATTCACTCAACTCGCCCAATTATTCCTTAACCTCTTTTCAATCAATATCACCAACAAAGTCTCAATCACAGACCTCTACTCTATCAGGCAATTTGATAACGAATCTATAGTCAATTTTGTCGCCCGTTGGAGAGGCTTGATCAACCAGCTCTCCTTCTCTTTGCCTCAACCTGAGCTCATCGAGCTCTTTTCTTGATCATGTGCCAAGCACATCTCATCCACCTTGCACGTTTAAACATTTCATACTTTTGATGAAGCTTTCACCATGGCCTGAAAGCTTGAACTCCGTGCCATTAAAGAAGATAGAGTTAGATTGCATAATACCAATGCAATAGCCAATGACCCTTCTTCTTCTAGACCTTCTTCTTCTACCAATCCAAAGTCTAAAGGAGTGGTAAACACTATGGTCATTAGATCACCATCCTCAATAACAACTAATCAATCTCAACCTTCAACATCTCAAAGCATCACCAAACAATTCCAATAATGGTACATATAGTGTCAATACACTCCACTTGGAGAATCATACGCTTTTGTGTTGGAAACACTCATCAAGCAGGGAGTCCTCAATTTGACCCCTCAAAATCCCTCCTTACATGGTATAGGGAGAATGACTTCTATCACTTTCATCGTGTCCAAGGCCATGAAATCAACAACTACTGAACCTTCAAGAACATTGTCCAAGACATGATAGATAAGGTTTATCTCATCTTGGACAACTAGAACACCCCACCCAATAAAAACATTAAAATCTTTAAACACCCCTTTCCTAACCATCCTCCTAACCAAAACAATGTCCAGACCATGGCTGATAGCTCCCACAAGCACGATATATGCACGGTCAACACGGTCTCGCCTCTTGTCCCTGACCAACCTCCTCCACAGGTAGAAGAGCTTTCTTCTCCTATTCATCCATCACAGGTAGAAGAACCTTCTTCTCTTATTAGTTCTCCATTGACCTCTCTTATATTGGAAGATGCTTCAACCATACCAATGCCATTAGCACCACCTTCATCTTTCCTCCTACCAATGAAGGACCCTACCTTACCTACTCCTCAACCACAAGTAGAAGGCATGATCACCCCTACCCTCTACCCTCTTGTGGAGTCACATTCTCCAATTTCTTCTCCACCAAGAGAAGAACCTATCTCTTCACCCACTTTGACCAAGGAAGACCCAGTGACGGTTTTCTCTTACCTTTTGCCTAAGATCACTACATCTCACTCACCCCCATCCAAATCTGAACCCAAACCTGCGCAGGCGTCCATCATCCCCAAAGAGATTAAATCTCTCAACATTTAGCCTATATCAAACCTCACTCACCCACAAGTGAGGGCAGACTCTAACCTTGCCTCGCACAATAGTGGCCCTCAAACCAAACCAAAGAAGGCCACTAAACCACACCAGAGAATTCCTCCCCCACCTTCATCATTACCTTCAATTTTGGGCCCCCATCCATCTACCTTAATAGGAGTGCTTCTTACTCCAACATCTCACAGAGGCAACTTGCCTCCATTACTCTCTCAACCCATCAAACATATATTTCCTCCAAAATGACTAATGCCTCCTATGCCTCCAAAACAAAAGTCATCAACCCCTACTGCAACAAAATGTGCAAACCCATTAGTGGGTTCATATGCTTTGATACTATGACAATTGTTGCAGTCTTCTTGCATCAGTCTTCCACCTCTTAAACCATACCAATCTCTCAAACGAAAACCACCCTAGTTTGATGACACTCAAATTTGTTCGTATCATCGCATGCTTGGGCATGATACCAAATGTTGTTGTGCCCTTAAGGTTGTCATTCACCAATATTTAGAGAAAGACGCCCTTCTTCTTGACCATATTATCAACAAACCTTCAACATCATCCCTTGCCTCTCAAACCTCCTCACCGCCCCACTCATCAACTCTCAGATCAAGACCATCTTGGTTTGATAACACTAAATTTTGTCACTATCATCACACATTGAGACATGACACTGAGCATTGTTGCACTCTTAAAGCTATCATTCATCAACACCAAAAAAAGGATACCCTTCTCATCAAGGATCCTCTTGACCACCCCTTTGACAAATCATTGACATCATCACATGTCTCCCCAACATCATCACCTAAACACAAGATTGTGGTCCCACCACTACCTTTAACCCCTTTATACAAAATCAACATAGTCAACGTGACCACCAGCCCACCAACCCAAAAGGATAAAGGGAAAAAACATGTTTCTATCCCTTGGACATCCCCATCTATCAAGCCTTCACCACAACCAAAACCCAAGATTACTGTCTTGGGCACATCTCAACTAGTATCTCCAAAGACAATCCTTGACTCTGTGGTGAAACAACGTCACCACATGACCCCTATGAAGATATCTTTGTATGATCTCATCCAAATCTCTCTGTAGCATCATCAAATCTTCATCAAAGCCTTACCATCAATGGAGGTCCAACTTGATGCCCCCCAACCACTAGCCACTTTCATCAAATCATTACCACCTAAATCTATCAAACATTCTCCCTAACAACTGGGGGAATTTGACCTTATACCAACCTCTATCAAACCTTGACCAAACATTCAACCAACCCTTTCATCATAACCTCAACTAACCATTAACCGATCATCGACCAAGTCTCGACCAAACATTCAACCAATCCTTTCATCATAACCTCAATCGACCATTGACCAATCATCGACCAAGTCTCGACCAAACATCAACTAACCTTTTAATCACATCCTCAACCAAGCACCAACCAAACCTCAACCAAACATCAACCAGACATCAATCACACATCGACCAAACATTAATTAACCACATATCAATCAACCTAACCTTGACCAATCATCAACCAAACCTTGACCAAACATCGACCAAACAATGACCAGACAATCGACCAAACATCAACCGACCTCGACCAAGCACCGACCACATATCAATCAACCTAACCTTGACCAATCATCAACCAAACCTTGACCAAACATCGACCAAACAATGACCAGACAATCGACCAAACATCAACCGACCTCGACCAAGCACCGACCACATATCAATCAACCTAACCTTGACCAATCATCAACCAAAAATTCAACAAACCTTTTAGTCATGACCTCAACTAACCTTGACCAAACATTCAACTGACCATTGACCAAATATCAATCAACCAAACCTCAACCAAACATTCAACTGACCATTAACCAAACTGTGCCCAAACACATCGACCAAACATCAACCGATCATCAACCAGACCTCGACCAAACATTCAATTGACCATCAACCAACCAAGCACCAACCAAACATTGACCACATATCAATCAACCATTGACCAATCAATCAACCAAGCATTAGTCAACACATGACCAATCTTGAAGAGGCAAATGGGGCAAATTTGCTCCTAATTGACTCAGACCTTATCATTAACACACAAGCATGGCCCAGGGACTTATCAAAACCTAAGCCCCTTTTATACCTTACATCTGTGACCATTCTACTGTTAGTCAAGTAATCAATCACTTGAAATTTTACTTGAGCTTGTCCCTTGAGCAATCCTTGTCATCATCTTGCCTATTCCTTTCACCCCCTTTTCCCAACATTAGTCAACCCTTTTTGTCAAGCATGAATGCTTTGTCCTAATAAAAGGGAACCCTTAAACCTCTAGAGGCTCATCCATGGCTAAAAACTTCAGTCAATAAAACATGTCAAAAATGGGATACCTAACATATCAAAGGTCATAAATCTCTAAATGTAGACTGCTCCCTCGAAGGACAGCTACATAATTGCTATATTTACTAGACTACTCCCTTGAAGGAAATCTAGGCCAAGACATATCAAGACATATAAAGCAAAATATAGACCACTCCCTTGAAGGATGGCTATGACTAAATCTTGATACACACAACACTCTTTTTGAAGCTTCCCACATTGATCAGCTTCACATATATGACCACACAGCAAAATGACATCTCTAAGTAGACTTCTCGCATTGATCAGTCTGCTCAGAAAAAAAATGACTGACAAGTTATCAAGTCATGGACATGCCTATAGTCATTTTCTGGGTCACCTATAAATGGGGCAAGGTTATTCCTGCTGTAAAGGGTTACCCCTTCCTCTCATATCACATAATCCAACTTAATACCCCAACATACTCAAGGGATTTCGAGCTCACTTAACATCAAGTGATTTGATTACTTATCTAACACATCTATGGTCAATGACGTAACACATGAATGGGGCTCTTGGTTCTAACAACCCCTATCTATGCTATCATTTTGGTCCTTGTCAATGAAAGAGCAACACACCTTTCACTTCTCCACACCTTGGTCACATTCAACCAAACCTTTTCTACCCAAACCAGACTAAACCAACAACATGACATTATGACACCATACATCATCATAGTCCATTTCACATAGTTTCTATGGAAACAAATACACATGGAAACTATCGACCATACAATTTATGTTAAGCATAAACCATTACTTTTTGAAGCATAAATAACCTCAATTCATTTTTAGCATACATCCATCACGTATATGGAAAATTGCTAAGGATGAAAGACCCCACCCCGACCAATGCTATAAAATACACCATCACACAGTATGGAAAAGGCTGTAGCATCATCTTATCCTCATCATTTCAACACATGACCAAGACAACTTATCAAACTCTTTGACCCCTCGTCTGAACTACATTGACCTGAGGCCCTTCTAACAAGGGCTATGTAGGTAGCACTCAGATGACATGATATATTCTAGGGTTAGCTCAGCCACATCCATTTGTTCATCTATCTGATGGACAAACCATCTTTCCTTTGACCTTGACTTAACCTGACCAACACAATCATCAACCAACTTATCAAACAGTCTAAACTACATTGGTATGAGGCCCTAAGATTGGGGCTATGTAGGCACCACTCAGATGACATGATGTCTCCTGGGGTTAGCTCGACCACCCTCATTTGTTTGTCTACCTGATGGACAAACCCTATCCTCTCCTAACCATGACTTGACCCCGACCAAAGCAATCCATAACTTTGACCCTCTTCCTCCCTTTGAGGGAGATCTACATTGGCCTAAGGAACTTCAACAGGGGCTATGTAGGCAACACTCAGTCTTATGAGGTTAACTCAGCCACATTCTTTCATCTGTCCATTCATTCAACCAATTATCTATCTTGACCTACCTTGACCAATGACTTTGGAGATCGTGCCTATCTCCTCTGACCACTTCCAAGACAAATGTTGCCTTGATTGTTTTTACATGTATACTACCTCATGAATGGTTAGAAAAATTGTCCACAACCCATATTTTGACCCCCACAAGTATAGGATTGCAAGCTAGTTGATCCCTACTACTTGTGACATTTTCATGTTTCCAGGAGTACTTCCTAAGCCTGAGATACTTGGAAAAACAATGACCATTGGAGCTTCAGCCTAGATTGAATAACTTGATCAACTATGACCAAATGCTGGGGCCCAAGTAATTCAATTTTGGCACTCCTGGACCTTTGACCTATGATAATTTGACCTGACCATCTCGTGAAGTGGTATGCATGCAATCACAACTATTGCAGCATTTACACTCACCATATCCATCCACTCTCTGTCAAATTGGCACCCAATCTCAGGTTCCCTTCCCTTAACTCCTGCTTTGAGGGGGAATACCTCATGTCACATTTGGTGCAACCTCCTCCTATTTTATCTTGTAGTTCATTTAAACAACCAACATGACAAAATTGACCTTATCCCATACCTGGGGCAACTAACTCCTATTTTTATCTTTCAGTTCATCAAGAACAACCAACAAGACAAAAAGGGGCAAATGTAGACACCAAAATCATGTCTACTCCTTGGTCGTCCTCTCCCCATTCTCTCACCCTTGGTCCCCTTCATCCCATTCCACTTCTAACCACTCCTAACCTATGTTTTATTAATTTAAAATAATCACCTATTTTAAATTAATAACTCTTTTTTATCTCTCTTTGCCACCTCACCACCCTAGGATGCCTCTCCTTGGATTCCATTCCTCAACCCATGCCAAGACTTAAATGCCTAGACCCCTATTTCATTCTCCCATGCCTATTAAGCCACCTTCGACCGTTTCTTCCCCTAACCCACTGACCTCGACTGATGAGAAAATAGAAAAAAGGCTATTTTTAACCTTTCTGCCTGCCTTCTAGCCACCGATGTCGGTCAGTAGTCGACTGACATCGATAATTTTACCAATGTCAATTGCCCTCAAAATTGCATTCTTCACCTGAATGCAGGATCTGAGCTTTCAACCTTCAACAATTCAATCTTTCATTCTTCTAAGCAGCTGACCTTCCAATCTTTAGACCTCTCCCTCTCTCTCTTAGGCACACAACAAGCTACAACAACAATAGGTACTCTGCATCAGTCACTCCACCTTGCTGGAGTCCTCTACACTAGCAACATCATCAACAACTATAACCAATCTGCAACACTTCTTCTTTAGCAAGCCATAGGTAAGTATTTATTTTGTGTTTTCATTATGTTTTCTAGTTATTGCTTTTAAGTAATATCACCACCTAGACCAAACTATCAACCAAACCACAGACCAGACTTGACTTCCTCCTAGAAAGGCTAAAAGGCCTTCCCATCTCCCTATCACCTTATCCTCTATCTAGTCCCTTCTTCAAACCATACTCTCTATTTTGCAACCCTGCACAGATCTCCAAACAGACCCAGGGTCTTCCCAGACTCCTCTCAGACCATTTTGTAGCTTTGAAACCTGACCAAACCTCATCCAAAGACTACTACCCCGATCGATGCTGGCCATTAGGCCCGTTGCCCCCACTGACATCGACAGACTTGACCAACTGATGTTGGTAGACTAATCAACACTGGTGACTGTGCTAGATCAACAACATCATTCAGGTAAGCATTTGCTTCTATTTCTATTGCAGTCTTTAATCATTTTATTCTTTTATCATTCTAATTTTTATTAGACATTCTTTTATCAATCAGTGGGTTGTCATCCCTCTAGGAAGTCTCTGCACTTTTGGGATCAAGCTTTTGCGTGGCTTCCCACCATCTGGCTATCTAACAACCTCTATTTTTGAGTCTCTTTCTTCTACAGGTGTCATCCTCCATAACCAAAAAGGAGTCCCTACGTCATCTGGATAATAGTGTGCAGACCTCATCCAGGTATCTTCTAACCCTAGACCATTTTTTATTAGTTTCTCATTTCCTTTTGAATGTGAAAAGTGAAAATTGTATAGAAACACTTCCATGCATAATACTAGTTAGGTGAGTTAATCCCATTTGATTTTTAAGCACCTAGGGCTAGACACCTAAGTTATTGGGCACAAATAAGTTTCTAGACTTAGAAGAATTGAGAACAAAATATTAGTGTATAAGTGCAAAGGTAACCTTTGCACCATAGTTCAAAAGTGGTGCATGTTTTGATCTTGCACTAGAGATCTAAAGTAAAATAATGAAGATGCACAAACATGGTTGTGAAAAATAGAAAAAGTGAAGATACACAATATCATCATACTCAAGATAGAAAAGAACAAATGAAAAAATCATTGGAGGGGTAGCACAAGGAATTTAGATGGGGTAGGATAGGCCAGGGTAGGATGATGTGATAGAAATTGACCAAAATAGAAAAGTGTGATTGAAATATAAGTATAACTAGAAGAGAAAGTGAAACTGAGGAGGCTAAATCATTTGCATGTGAGGTGTTGAACCTAGGTTACCATAAAAAAGGCAAAGGTCATGCCAAGTCAATAAGCATAGAGGGAACTAATCTAAGATAGCTGGCATCCACCTAGAAATGATTAGGAAGTGATCATTTGAACCACACATTGCTTCACCAAAAAATCCATTAGGATCATTCAATGAGGTGGTGGTAATGGCATAAAGATACGTAATTAATGTGTTAAGGACAAGATATTCTCAAAGATTTTATAGGTTATTTTCTAAGAAATCAAGATGCTTACACCATAAAACCTACATTAGTAATGATAAATGAGAGATAAGAGTATAAAAAAACATAAACAAAAAATCTTAGGTTATAAACCTTAAGCTAAATTGAGACTAAGTGTGCAAACCAAATAGTCAAAAATGAAAACCCTATATTGAATGAGAATTTAAGCACCCCAAAGCACCAAAAGTGATTGATTAAGCAATAGGAGAGTCTCATTCACATTAAAATTGGGTTAGAAATGGGTTTAGAGGTAATTGGGAAAGAAACAAACAATTTGAATGAGAATTTGTCACCCAAGCCACCATTAATAGCTAATGAAGCTAGGGCACTGAAGGTGCAATCATAGATATCATGACTGCAAAAGTGTTGATCACCATTCAATGTTTTGATAAGCTAAACCTCCCAAATTTCAATACAAACATATTTAGTATGGTGAAGAATCAAAAGGCAATGATCTCCATATAGGTACAACAAGAACCCAAGAGAGTTAATATTATAGAAGTGATGATGTCTACCAAAACCATGACAAAGTTGATTAAAATAGTTAGCATCGTAGAAGTTGACACCAAGGTGTTAATGAAGATATCATACCAATTTATGTAATTTACCTTAGAGGTTATGGTGGGGGAAGAATGGCACTCATTTTCACACAAATATAAACTAAAGGAGTATAACCATTGGATGTCAAGTCACCTATAAGACTTGGTGCAAGATTAGATAGTGGACATAGAGCAAAAGATGCCATAAGGTGATACTTTGTTCCATGTATCAATTTTAGATAAATTAATCACTTCCAGTGCAACTCAACTCTATAAATTTCCCTACTTTTAAAAGTTAGAAGAACTTTTATAGTTCCTACTCTCATGCATCCAAAAAGATCACATGTACTTTGTAGGTAAGCACATGAAGATTTTAGTGCAGTTAATCAAGGGAATAATTAGGTTCTTATATAACGGTAAGGAAATCCATTAAATGATGGATACTGATGAGGAGGTAGAGGGAATTGTAAATCTCCTTAAGTATTTCAAGGGGGGTTTCATGTTCCCCATTAACAAGTGTGAGGACCTTGTCATGAGGGTGACAATGCACCTCATAATTTCTAAACTATGCTCAGGTGGTCAATGGACCAATGTGTTAGAGGCATACATATGTATTTCCTACCACATGACACAAGGAATGAAAATAAACATTGCAAATTTCATCACCAAAGAGTTGGTAAAAAATGTGTTGGAGTGTCATAAAATGAAGGGGACATTTAGGTGGGGGTCCATCCTTATATTAATTGTCATGGAGGAAATTTGGATCTGAGATGGGAATGAGGATAATCTTTGGCTTTTTCTAGAACATAATGATACCCTAGCACAAAAGTATAGAGACTTCACTTCCCCCAACTCCTTCATCCCCAAATAAAAAATTCACGTGATGTGATGGTGTGAGAAATACATAGAATCCTTTGGATTGGAGTGGTGCATTCCTCAAGGGCTTCCCTTGAGTATGTTTAGAATGATAACTTTTTCTATGATATAACATTATTATGTAGTGCACTTGGTTATTACAGATGAAAATATATCAGGTTGGTTGAATCTCCCCTTCACCTTCTCAATAAGGTACTTCAGGGATGCACTATACTAGATCCCTAATACATAATAGATGGACATTCTAGTGAAGGAAGTGGATGTGGAGAGGCATAAGATGAGGCACTAATTCACTCATGCAGATGGGAAGGCCACTAAAGATCAATAAGATGAATTAGATCACCTAGACATTGATACCATCCAAGAGGTCACCATCTTAAGTAACATTCATAGATTATAATATGAGATAAATACATGAAATAATGACTCCAACATTGAGTAGAGTGAAGATCCCCCAATCTAGATTGAATATGAAGGGACACCAACAATATTAAAGCAAAATAAGTCTACAAAGAAGAAGAGGGGAGAGACTTTAGAGGAAATAGAGGAGTGACTAAGGCTAAAGATCACCTCAAAAGAATAAGCCTCTCCTCTAACCTCTACTTAGAAGCCCATGTGATTCATGCTAAAAGCTTCCCCTAACACAAGGGAAAAGAAGAAGGAGAAGTCTCCTCCTGTAGCAACTATGATAATCCTATTCAACATAGAGGAGGAAGAGAAATAAGAGGAGTTGGAGGAAGAAGTAATGGGGAGGGGTGTATACATCATACCCGAGGAAGATGAGTCTTTTTTTAGTGAATGGATCCCCTTTCCATCCCCCTAAATTGAGCTAGAATCAAATAGGTAAACATGAAAGAAACTTGACTTCAATGAAGCCAAGATGTAGAGGGTGTAGGAACTAGAGGAATAGAGAGAAGAAATGTCCAAGGTTTGGATGTCAAAGGAAACTATCAAGATGGTTGAGGCTATGGAATGAAGAAAAGAAGTGGAGGAGCATAAGGCATATGAGATGAAGGGGAAAGAAGAAGAAGCAAGTGAAGATCCTGAAGAGGTAGAAGTGCATGAAGAAGTAATACCATCAGGTGCACCTATTGAGGAAGATTTGAAATTAAAATGGAAGGACATGGGTCTACCCTAGGATCACATCAATTTGGCTCTAAAGTTGCACCTTAAGTGAGAGGCCATGAGGGCCAAGGGTATGTCCCAAGTTGAAATCAACTAAATAGAGGCCTATGAGATAGAGGTGAGAGAAAAGAAATGTGAGGAACAAACCACATAGAGGAAGGTTGAAAAGGAAAAATATAGGAAAGAGGAATCAGAGAGAAATGCTAAGGAGGAGAAGGCTAGGAGGAGGGGAAAAGAGAAAAAAATAGCCTAAGCAGAAAGGGCCAAGATGGTGAAGGAAAGAGACAATAAGGTTACCATTAGTATAGAACCTATAGGGTTAAAAGTACCATAAAATGTGCCTAGCACCTCCACTAGAATAGAAGAATTACCTACACACTTGGCATGCCCTAGCTTTGAAGGGGCACCTAGAGACAAAGAAGGTGATGCTAGCACCTTAGAAAATTAAATAGAGACCCCATTGGGGAAAGAGGAGAGAAAGGTTGGCATCGAGGAGGCTCATGTAAAAAATATATGACAAGAGGAAGAAATAGACAAGGGGGGAAATTCCATGGAAGAACCCCTACAATAAAGAGAACATGATGGCAAGTCTAGAACCAAATAAAAATGAGGAGGAGAAGACGTCATTAGTGAAAACATGAGCACCAATGAAAAAGAAAAGGAGCTAGTTGAGGAAGAAGAGTACGACCCAAGCTATAGGAAAAAGGCACAATAGGGGTTTAAAGAGGATGATGAATTTTATATGATGGAGTACATTCCCTTAAATACTACCACAACTTTGATGTGCCATCAAGTTTTTTGGGCACTATATTTCTAAATGGATGAGCCTTAGTTTGAGGTTTTGGAAAAAGTACTTTGACACACCAAGAAGCCAAAAGAGGGGCACAATTACTAGCTTATAAATACTCAAGACATGAGTTCCATAAGTTTATATAACACCTTCCCTAATATGGATTTTGAAGTGGCATGAAAGAAATTTATCAATAATGATCATGCCAATATTTGGAATAAGATAGTGCAAGAGGTAGAAGAAGACCTAAAATCAATAAATTTTAAGCTCAAATATATGGTTGATCACATTGAAGAAGTAGATCCATCCCTATTAGATGGTATTAACACTTTAGAGATGAATTAAGTGGATAAGGTATGCACATTGGTTGAATAAATGCTACCTTGGATGAAGCCAGTGCTAGAGGAGCCAAAGGACCCTTTTGAGGCCATAAAAAGAGATCTGAACAAAAAGTAAGATGTGGTAGAAGACCTCTTCACCAAACTAGAAGAGGGCATGGAAGAAGTAGATGCCACAATTTTCAACTTTTCCAACCAAGTAATGGTCGTCGATGCATACCTTTAAAGGACAAAAGAGGATAAAGATACCTTATTCTAACACTCTTTCAAAGTAAGCAAAACCAAACATGTATAATTGATGGTAAAGGTCAACACCATAAGTACCCAACTAAAGACCCAAGAGTAAGACTTGGAGGCTTTCTTTCATGTCTTCTAAATGAAGGAAAGTGATCAAGGGGATATCCTAGATAGTGGGGTAAGGCAAGCAAGGGAAAGGCTTAAGGCCTTTAGAAAACAACTATAAAGCATGCATGTGCTTATCCTCAAGGAATCAACTAAGGTGAAAGGTGCCATCAAATATATCAAGCTCACTATCTATGGCTTCAAAAACTTTAAGGTAGACTAGAGTAGGGTGTTCCCCAGTTTTCTATACCAAAGGCACTGAAAGACTAGTCTAGGGTAGATTAGAAATTTTGTATGGGATAATGTTAGGCCTCCTTTCAATCCAACTCATTGATCCATTATAATTTAACATATCTTAGAATGAGGCAATCATGTGGAATGATTACTCCATTATCTAACTTTTGGTTCCAGTTAGATGAAATCATGAGGATCTTATGCCAATTAGTAGGTAGTTGCTTGGTGCTAGTTCCCAAAGGACATCCTACTTGCACATGGTAACTAGAGAACATAGGTGTCAGAGTAGTGGAGCTAGTGGGATAGTGACCCCTAATGATATCTCAACATCTGGAATGCACTCATCTAACCTAGGCATAATAGTGGAGCCAATGGGATAATGACCCTCAACATTTGGCATGTTCCCATCTGACTTGCCATAAATATTTCAATTTGATTATAAAAGGAGGATTGAACCTAAAGAGAAGGGGAGAGGTAATTAATGTTAGAAAACATCTACTAAAATTGATAGCCACCATTAGTATTTTATAATTTATATGAACTAGGTTAGAATCTTGAATGTATAGCCTAAGCTTTCCTGTGATCCATTAGGCATGAGTAGTTTCAAGGATGAGCACATGATTTGTTTCATGTCCTAAACTTTATATGTTGAAACTGTGAATCACTAAAGAATGTTATCAAAGTAATAGAGTGTTGAATCATTCTATATAGTTAACACTATTATATGTTTGTGACTTTAGTTTTATATGAATAATGAAATAGTTTCCATTATTTTAATGTATTGTGGTATAAGGGTCTATCCCAAGTCACCCATGGCATCATTATGCCATATGGTGACTTTAGCATACTTATAATTAAAATAAGTGTTGATATCAGTGTGTACCAAAGCCTTAATACCCATGCCTAGAGTGCTAATCTGAAGAATGAGCACTTGAACCCAAGCCATTCCCATGACTTGACTAAGCACCTGATTGACCCTTAACTTGTTATTCCCATATCTTACACCATTAAGATCTCTATCTATCTAGATATGATATTTTACCATAGGACTTGTGCCCTTAAAGTCTCATTCCAATTGAACCTTCCCAAAATATCTTAGTACTGATAGGATTCCTAATCCCATCTTGCCAATGATGATGTTCTATTGACATCAAGGTTATGCCATGTTTTAACTAGCCCAACACAAGCCTGGTCCCTTCACTATTGCACTTTGGGCGAGTGCATAAGGCTTGCACCTTATGTGAATTAGATGCCAACATAGTAGTGTGTTAAATGTTGTGTGCCATAGACCCTATTATGCTCACACCTAGCTATACCAAGTATAGAATTGACTTGGCTTGATTGCTAAGCATATGACTAAGCACAAAATCTAAGCAAAGGAGAAAATACTAAAATAGGTCTCATTTAACATTGCTTAGGGATTTTTACTTCAATGATCAAATTGACTCTTTATTTTAAATAACCCTTGGTATTTAATTGTCTAATTAGATCTATGTTTAAATCATGTTAAAAATATTTAGTCTAAATATGCTAGCCTAGGTATTTTTTAAATAAGATTCAAAATTTATATAGGGTCAAAATTATTAAGGATAACTTTATTATATTAACCTAAGACTTTATCCCCTTTATTTTTCCTAAGAACTTTAGGCTAAGTTGATTATATTGATCATAGGGTTCATTTTATTATGTCTTAAACCTTAGTCTAAAACCTTAACTTAAATTTTTCTTGAGATTTGACTTAATTATCATTATTTGTAGGAACTAATCATGTTCAATTTAGTGGAATTAAATCCAATGGTATGCATTGGCTCACTCGTTGATGATCTATGATGTGAGATCAAAGTTGAAAGGTCAAAGGTTTTGATAACTACGTAAGAATGAAAAGTGGAAACATATTGGTATCTTGGGTGGCAGATCAATGGTTTATGGGTCCTTCCCTAGAGTCAATAAATTTAATAAGATTGAAGACTCATGGAGCTACCAAGTGGCATGCCTAAGCATGAGAACTTTATTATATTATATTGGACTCTATCCTAGGTTTTTTTTCCGTGTTTATTAACATGAAAAAAACCTTAGGATTAAATTTATATCTTAAATTCTAAGACCTTAGTATAAGATCTTTATCCTAAATTCTATATCTCCCAAATCTTATTAAGTCTATTTTATGTTTATAGGAGCAAAGAGTCCTGAGGGGGTGTTTAAAAATTGATGATCATATAGAAGTCAAATAAATTCATGTGAATGTCAAATGATGGGTGGATAGACATCAAAATTAAGCTCAAAAAAGAGTCCTAAGGTTGTTTTTGAAGATTGATGATCATGTGAAAATCAATGATAGTCATGCAAACATTAAATGATGAGTGCATAAATGTCAAAATTATGTTCATCAAAGAGTCTTGAGGGGGTTTGCAAATATTGATAATCGCATGGACCTCAAAGATGTTCACTCAGATGTCAAATTATGGGTATGTAAACATCAAAATTAAGTTCAACAAAAAGTCCCAAGGGGGTGTTCAAATATTGATAGTTGCACAAATGTCAATCATAGTCATGTAGACATTAAATGATAGGTGTACAAATGTCAATTTTAAGCCATGATAGATATTTTTTTGGATTCAAATAATCTCAAGATCAATGAACTACATTGATTCATACAAATAAATCCAATGGTGCAAGATCAATGAGACTTTCTAAAGGTCCTAGAGCCAGTAGAAAACTGACACTTGTCATGATCTCATGATCCTGGAGGTAACAATTAACTTTGATCTCATTTCAAGAAATCATGAAGTAGGGATATGTGTCCAAAGGTAATAACAATCATGTTTTAAATAAATGGATATCTTGACATGGATAGTGTTACATGGACATGACACATTGGATTACAAAAAAGTGAAGAACACACAAGTCTTAAACTTAATCTAGTTATCAAATATGAAAAGGAAGATCTGGAAGTAGAACAAGACAAGACTATAGTTACTTAGGCATCTCAAAGATTAAGTTGACACAACATATTATTTTAAGATAAAGACCCTGAAAATACTTTTTAGGGAATTTTATATTCTATAAAGGTAGGGGCAACATGCAATTCATAATTATGATTAGATTAGTTATAGTTAAACAATGTCATTGGTTTTGAGGTGTTGGTAAAGGGATAATTTTCCTTCATACATGTTTGAATTCCATTTAAAAGTGACCAATTTAAAATATCTGATAGGTTATTCTCAAAACCTATAAGAGAAGGTATTGCCATGCATATATTTAGTTTTCATGTAGTTCAAGCTATAATTGTAAAAGTTTACCTTCTTTATACATGCACATATTGCATAGATTTTACAAGGGTTAACTTAATATAATGACTATAAGAAGACTCTTATATTGTTTCGACTACATTTAGAACTCAATTTTTGACTATCATATGTAATGACTTTGCATGGACTTGGAGGATGAGGTGACCCATTATCCAATCCTATTTAAACAATTTTAATCCACTAGTTGAAGTGTGGGAAAAATTTTAATATACAAGAGGAAGTAATTTTGATTGTTAATAAATGTGTTTGTGTATTCTCTCTTTAATTTCTATGTGATTAGGCTTATCTTTTTGGTTGTATGATTCAATGACTAGTCAACAATGTATAAATATTGGTTAGTAATAGATGCCAAATTTGTAAACTACTTTTACTTATAGGGATTTGTGCAACAAGGAGGTCCCCATATTTCTCAAGTACATACTAGACAACTGATGGTTCAAAATTTGCCACAAATCTAGAGATAGGGTCTTCATCCACAAGTTCCCACTCAACATCAAGGTTTGATTAGTTGGTATCATGTGCCTTTTCAACCATAATAAGCACATTATAGTTATATCCCTCCATCCCAACCATAAAATCCTCCAAGTCAAACCTTTATTGCCAACCCAAACCAAAATATCACACAATAAAGTGTGCAATTTCAAGTGTCTCATAATCCATGCATGTGTATTCCTGGTCCATTCCCCAACCAAACCAATATACGTTAATAGGTATCTCCATCATACCCTGGTCAAAGTGTCCCACTTGTGACCTCCCAACCATCTACCCAAATTATCCCTCAAACTAATATTCCTTCCAATTTCCTATCCCAAGAATTACAATAGATGAAGGATGTAATTATTGCCATTCAAATTGGTAAACAAACTAAAAAGTTCAAATTGGATGAAATATGTTCCTATCTATTCAACATGGAGTATTTATAGATACCGTTTCCTATAGGATATGAAACACTAAATTTTGATAAATACAAAGGGAAAGGTGACCCTAAGGATCATTTGACCAAACACTTTGTCACATGTCAACTAGTGGGATATAGTGACATATACCTTTTGCTATTATTTCCAAGGAGCTTGGTTGGACAAGCCTTGGAGTGGTTTTTGAAGTTGCCCAAAAATTTGGTAGTGGATTTTGATGCTCTTTCTAATAAATTTGTGCAGCACTTTTCCTATAATCTTGAGCATGAGATTTCATTAGTGGACTTAACACAAGAAAAACAAAAAGATAGTGAGAGTTTTGCAAGTTATTTATAGTGATGGAGAGCCCTTGCAAGCCATTTCACCCATAGTTTACTAGATAAACAATTAGCCACTATGTTTACCACAAATTTCCATAGTGAAATAGCTTATCATTTGGAACTATAATGTGCACATACATTCAAGGAGATCATTGATAAAGGTTTGTTGATCGAGAGGGTGCTCATCAATAAAGGAGTCATCAAGATCAATTTAACTAATCAAAATCAAGGTACCAATCAGGGAAATGACCAACATCCCTATCAAATGCCAACATTGTAACTGATACAAGCCAATAATGAAGAAAGACTGAAGCAATTCAATTGTAATAAGAATGTTATGGGAAATGGAGTAATCGAGTATTATCATGTTTGAATGATGCAAAAATTATTTACACAACCTTTTCAGCTTACTTCTACCTAGCAACCTCTCCAACCAATACTACAAGCACAAAAACCAAGACTTACATAACAAATACATCAGTTGTTACCATTGCAAACCCCTCCTCCTAGGATAACCATGCTTGCACATCATGTATTTAGTGACCTAGGAAAACTTATTGAGTATATATTTTGCAAGCTTGTTGTCACTAATTTGATTAATTGGCCCATACAAATCATTATCTACAAGGCATTCCTTATCTTGATTGGTACCATGAAAATTAATTATGTGACTATTATCGAGTCAACAGGAATAATCTATGAAGATGTATCCAAATCAAGCATTTAATTAAGAATATGTTAGAGAATTGGGAAATAAAATTGGATAATGGTGCTTCCACTTCAAATCAAATATTGGGATATATCAAAATCCCTTTCCTTGACATAATAATCAGTAAAAGTAGAACAATCATCAACAACAACAATAATGACCAGTGTAGTAAATGAATCAATAGTATCAAAATCAAAGGCCAAACCAGTAGAATCAACAAAATTAGTAAAAAAACCAAAAATGATAGAATAATGGACAAAACTAAGGGCAAAATAGTAATAACCAACAAACTTACCATGCAGTTGCACATGACTACAACATGGTTGTAGGTCATATTATAGGGGGTAGCATTAATACCATTTCCATTAATCCTAGACCAAGCACTAATTAGCCTAGACCATTGATAAAAATAACATTCAACCAAATTACATGGATAATCCTTCTTTGACATGGGAGTGCATACAAGTAAACTAGAAAGCTAGGACTTCCCATTTTGGACCTTATATCAACAACTCATTCTTGCCATGTGGCCACATGCAATTGCATTGGCAACTGAGACTTGTCCTATCTAGTCCCACACCATTATCAACATTTGTTAGTAATAATGGTCTAGTATTTAATCCTGATTATGTAATCATGGCTTGGAGGTTGAAGATTACTATCACAGGCCCATAACTATCTACCACTTTTCATATCATCCAACCAACCATTTTACCTTAGAATAAACCATTCACTACTAACCAAGACAAGAAATTTATATTGTGGAACAATTATAGAAGACACTAGCACAAATTTCTATTTTAGATTTGTTGTAAATGTAAATAATCCACAAGAATATCTTGAATGAGTTTTTGACCCAATCCACTATTACTAGTGGCATATCTTTTGATAAATTCCAAGATTTGGTTGGACACCTACCTCTATTCCAACAAGTCACATTCAACCAAAGCGATATGTCTTCCCTTGGCTCACTCCATAACAATCCATTATACATAGAAGTTTATATAAGATAACATAAATTGAAATGTGTCCTTATACACAATGGATCCAGCCTCAACATAGTGTCTCTAAAGCTTGTCAAGCTTCTTAGGTACACAATGACAGATCTCCAAGAGAAAACAATAATTATCAAAGCTTATGATAATCAAGAAAGAGAATCACAAGGTGCCATTAGTTTGCTAGTTATCATTGGGACTTTAACCTGTGATACACTTTGCCATGTACTTGATCCCTAGTTATCATACAATATACTTCTAGGTAGGCCTTAGTTACATGAGATTCATGTAGTCCCATCAACATTGCACTAATGTATCAAGTTTTCCCACTTAGTGATGGAAGTGAATATTCTAAGAGATTTACATCCATATGAACACTGTAAGCATCTTGAGGCTGAATTTCAAAGTTACAGTTATCAGTATAGGATGAATCTAGGTTCCAAGCAAGATAAAGGAAAGGCTATACTTGTTGATTCTTCACAAGAAAATTCCATAGATCTTAATACCTTGGATTCCCTTTCCCACATGTAGCCTCTTGAAGCATCTAATCATTTCACCATTTTAGATAATGGATCGAGAGATTATGTGACCCATGATACATTTCATATTACCAATCTTCCTTAGAATATGAAAACCTTTGGGTGACCTAAAGTCATCCCACATATGCATTAGTAATAAAGGAATAAAGATAAGTGACTTGTCACATTTATACCAGCATCTAGCCTAAGACCTGACCTTCTTGAAGGGGTTGAATCATGGTTATACAATGACAACCAAGTTGATTATTATAAAAATATTAATTATCCTATTCTTAATAGGATCATGGAGTGTCAAAATTATGAAATAAGAGGCTTCAAACCAAATTAGCAAGGAACCATCAAGCCAATTTCCATGAATAACTATGAAAGACCTTATGGACTTAGATTTAAACCACTTAGGGGTAACCCCACATATCTTATTCAAACTCTATCACTAGTGACTAGTGATGATGATGTTGATAGTGAAGAAGGGTCTAATCATAGCCTCACCTTTGATAACCTAGATAAAACCAACATTTTTGATAAAAATTCCATTTGTACCTTTACGTTAACCATGCATCATAACCCTTTGCCATTATATTATCCCCAAATGATATATTGGGACCAACAAGAATCTAGTTTGTTGATTGATGAGTTTTAAAAGGATGAGGCATTCTATGATTTCTTAGGCCTTAGAGACAATGTTCAATTGGGAGATCATAAATCAAGATTCTCAATCACATTAGATTTTATAGCCTAATTTGGAGAGTGAGTGAATACCCTTAACCAAAAACAAGTAAGTAAAACATTGAGTTCACAAAGTGAAAACCTCTCTGAGGCACTTTCTAATTAGGGAAAAAGTAAAGATAAAGGCCAGTCTAGTGGTGAAAACCTATTTCAAGCACCATTAGATGGGGGTATTCATTCTTCTTTGAATTTAGACTAGAAGGCTACCAATGATGAAATTGCCTAGGGATCTGAGTTCAACTTTGAGTAACAATAAGTATTTGATCAAAATTTTCAAGAATTTCCAACTATTTTTGTCACATGGCTAGATCTCTCATTAGAGGACTCAAATTCATCATACATAGGAGAAGTTGAAGAGTGAGTCCTAATGGATAAGCTTGACATAATTCAATAGTTCAAGTCACTGCTTGCTATCCTAGAAGATGGTTTGCCCCTTCTAGTGAAAGCTATAGTAGAGGTAAATATCAAAACTCCATCAGGCCTAAAATGGATAAAATAGGGAGTGTCCCTCACTGAGGATGAACAAGAAGTATTTACAACTCTATTGAGATAATTTGTAGATATCTTTGCATGGGACTATTCTGACATGCCAGGTTTAAACCCCACCTTGGTTCTACACCATCTTGTGGTTAATCTTGATGCCAAACCAGTAAAACAAAATTTATGTAAGATGTATCCTTGCATTACTATATTGGTAAAGAAAGATTTGGAAAAACTCTTAGAAGAAAGATGTATCTGATCCATTAACTACTCAAAATAGATCTCTAATGTTGTAGCTGTTAGTAAAAACTCTTGAAGGGATTAGAATTTGTACTAATTTTTGAGACATCAACAAAGCTTATCCTAAAGATGATTTTCCCTTGCCTAATATTGACATGATCATCAACTCCACAACTGGTTATGAAATGATTTCACTCATGGATGGTTTTTAAGGATACAACCAGATCAAAATAGCACTAGGAGACCAACATAAAATAGCATTCACCACTCCATGGGGAACATTTTATTATGAGGTAATGCCATTTGGCCCTAAGAATGCTAGAACTACATACCAAAGGGCCATGACTATCATATTCCACAATATGATGCATGATATTTTTGAAGACTATGTCAATGACATATTAGGAAAATCCAAAACTAGGGCTAACCATCCAGTAGTACTACATAAGATATTTGAAGGATTAAGGGGGTACAAAGTTAGACTTAATCTAGAGAAATGTGTGTTTGGTATAACTTTAGCAAAATTACTTTGCTTTGTCATGTCTTGTAGAGGTATTGAATTTGATCTGGCTAAATTCCATGCTATAATTGAGATGCCACCATTAACCAATTTGAAGCAATTCTATAGTTTGTAAGGTAAGATCCAGTCAATCCAACACTTCATCTCTCAGTTAGCAGATAAGTGCCATCCATTTACACATGTTTTGAATAAGGTAGTTGCATTTCACAAGGATGATCACTACCAAATAGCTTTTCAATAACTCGAAGACTATCTTGTTAATCCACCTATTTTATTACCTCTTATGCTAAGAAATCCATTCACATTATACCTATCATCTACTGATCATGCTCTAGGGGCACTCTTGGCTAACCATGATGAAAATGGAAAGGATCACACCATATACTACCTAAGCCATACCTTGGTTACATATGAATATAACTATGTACCTATTGAAAAAGCTTGTATGGCCATGGTATTCATAGCTCAAAAATTGTGCCATTACATGTTGAATAATAAGACCATGGTAATTTCAAAGGTAGATCCACTCAAGTATCTACTATCTAAAATATATTTTCGAGGTATAATGGCTAAATGGATCATGCTTCTCAGTGAGTTTGACATAGAGTATGCCAATCAGAAGGCAATCAAAGGATAAGTTATTATAGATCAACTTGTTGAAGCACCTCTTACAGACACACAACCACTCACATTTCAATTTCTTGATGAATCCATAATGACCATGATTTCAACACCCCTTGAGGAGCATCTCTAGAAGCTATATTTTGATGGTTCATTAATTTCACATGGGTCAGGGGTAGGCCTATTGTTTATTACACCATAGGAGGATCTAATTTGCTAATTATTTAGATTAAGCTTTCCTTGTACAAATAACATGGCTACATATGAAGCACTTGTAGTAGGACTTTGATAAGAAGTGCATTGTAATTTATCTCATCTCTAAGTTTATGGTTATTCTTAGTTAAGCACTAATCATGTCATAGTTCATTTTTAGACCAGAGATGACAAGTTGGTTCCATGTAAAGCCATGGTTAACACTCTCAAGAAACAAATTGCCAATATTTAGTTTGAGCATAAACAGAGGGATAGTAATAGAAATATAGATGCCATGGATAATATTAGCTCTCTATGTTGAAAAAAAGATAAAGCTATAGATTTCAATTCCTCATCGAGCATTTAATAGCACTAACTCATGAACCTTAAATCATTACCATGATTTATGATATTATTGGTCTTAATTATATCTCATACTCAGACCTTTACAAGTACCTTCATGACCAAGTTTTGCCACCCAACTTATCTTGAAAAGAACCAAAGCCTTCATTCATCATTCCACTCATTATACTCTACTTGGATCCACCATTTACCATCATAATTTTGATGAAAATTTTATTCATTATTTAACTTTGGTAGAGTTTATGCTATCATTAAGATATGTTCATGAGGGAGTATGTGGAACTCATTCTAGCAGGGTAGTCCTATCCAAAAATATTTTGTGTATGAGTTATTATTAGCCCATAATGGACACATATGTCACTGCATATGTAAATAAGTGTGACAAATGTCAATGACATGCTAATCTGATTCATGCCACAACAAAAACTCTGAAACTAATGCTAATTCATATGATGGCCATAAACATATCCTGATAGGCATCAAATATTTCACTAAGTGGGTTGAAGCTATAACCCTCATTTATGTGATTGGAAAGCAAATTTCTAAATTCATCTTCATCCATCTCATTTGTTGTTACAATATTTTCTATGATATTATATCTGATAATGGAGGATCATTTAAGAACAAGGATGTATACCAATTATGTACTGAATACAACATCACACAACAATTTTCTACAACATATTACCCTCACGGTAATGGTCAGGCTAAGGCATCCAACAAAACCATTGTCAATATTATTAAAAAGGTTGTCAATGATGTTGATCATGATTGACACCTCTAAATATTCCCTACCCTTTTGGAATAATAAACCAATCATCATACCCCCACAAGAGCCACTCCATACTCACTTGTTTATGGTACTAAAGCCATACTACCCATTGATGTCAAATTGCCTTCACTACACATCTCTTTCAAGCATGTCTTGGATGATCATGACTATTGAGTAGCTTTCCTATAAGAGATAAACCTACTTGATGTGAAATACATAGATGCACTCAACAATCTTCAAGCATATCAAAATCGACTAAAAGGCCACTATAATTAGTGTGTTAATTATATAACATTTAAACTTGGTGATCTTGTTTTTAAAGAAAACCAAAAGAATACCATGGTTAAGAAGAAGCATAAAGGGAAATTCAAACCAAACTAGATAGGACTTTTCATCATTACTATAGATTATGGATCAAAAGCATACCAGGTTTCCACACTAGATAGAGAATAACTTCTAGAGCTGATGAATATTATTCATCTCAAGTGGTAGTATGTGTGAGAGCTAAGGTGTATTATTTATAAGGACCATTTCAGTTGTGCCATTTGATCACTATTCTTATTTATAAAAATACCATCCTTATCCATCCTCTTCATCATATCCACTTTCCACTTTTATTAAATTGAAACAATGTGTTCTAAAGCCTAGCCTGTTTGAGCTTAGTTTTTACCATTTGTTACATAGTTTTAACATCAAAGTATCTGATCAATTTCATTAGTTGGTTTAGGTACTTCAGATAGAGATTGTATTTTGGAATAGTGTAATATAAGTTTTGGTAGTTTCATCCTTCATTTTTTATTCCTTTTTTACCATCATTTTTATTTATAACCACATTTGGTGCAAATTAGTACCATTGATCTATGTCATTGTGTCCTAGTTATAACCACTTGTGGGAAAACTAGTGGCAACATTAAGATTTGACATACTAACTTGCCACTTCCTATGCCATGTTGTGCCTTTTTATTAACTATACCTATTTTGTTTGAATTAACTACTATACTCATCGATTTCCTCCACTATAAAGGTATAACTACGTGACTTGAGGGCCTACTCTAGGACTATGTAGGTAGAACTCAATAATTATTGAGGTCAGCTCAGTCACCCTTCTCCACCACACTCTAACCATTTTATGATCAACCTAAGGCACACTCTCACCATTTAATATCTTGTCATTCTTGATTGAGTTGAGATACTTCAAACAATTACAAAAACATTTCAAAAAATTGTTAGAAAAAAACAAAAACATTGACCACTTCTTTGCCTTAAGGATTCTAGGAACCCTTACTAATTTATAAGTAGATCACTTAGCATTTAGTTTCCCCATACTTTTTGGCCTTTTTTTCACATGCACTTGCCATATTAAAAAAAAACATTCATATTCTTCTATCACATTCATTTTGTTTATTTTTCTTAGTTAGCACATTCTTCCCATTCCCTGGGAGAACTACATTTGGCCTAAAGTTTTTTCATTAAATATTACATCCATGAAACTATGTATGCATCATCCACTTGCCTAGTGCATATGGAGATAGCTCGACTACTCCTTTCCTCATCTTACATTCCCCCAGTTTGTTTGTTTGTTAAGTTGTCACCTAATTATTATATAATGATGCCTACCAACATGTGCTACAAAAAACCTCTACTTCAATAAGTATATTTAGCAAAGGAAACATCTCTTCAACATCAACATCCTGATTCTATCCCAATCATATCCCAAATAGAGTAATTAACCCTAAAGTAATTTCAATCTTTATTAGTTCAGATGAGCATCTTCCTACTAGTAGGTTGTTCTAATTCATCATTACCCTATGTGTTAAGTTATCATCATATTTGGCAAAGTTTATCATGTTTTTTATAATCAGGGTCTAATGATTATAACTACTTATGGGAAAATCATTTCACACCATCCCACCTACATTTCTCAATGATTATAACCACCTTTGGGAAAATCATTGTGTTGTCACCACTTTAATTTTTTTACCTATACAAGGGAATGTTATTATATTGTTTGTCTATCCTAATTGGGGTATCTCCATCTTCTCAATGATTATAATTTCTTTTGGGCAAATCATTATGTTATCATACCACGTTACCACTATCAGGGTACAATGTTTATAACCACCTTTGGGAAAATCATTGGACACCATCCCACTTATATTATCAATGATTTTGACTATTTTTTTAATATCATTATGTTTTTACCTCATCATCCTTCCTTTCTTTGGTCCCCTCATTTCACTTCTTTCTTTTTGAGCAACCATTTACTGACTTACTTGTGCCAACTGTTCCCTTGAGGGTGCATCATACAATTAGTTTATCATCATTGCAATTGTAGGCATACATGACCTTTTTATTATTTGATAAGATGTTACTATACTTATAGCTTGTAATGCCTTCCCAAATAGGGGAAAATTGTAGACACCTAAAACTATCCATTGATAACCTCCAATTAGGCTTTTGGCTAATTTCCACCCAAAATGCAAAATTTGGCCCAAAAGTAATAAAACATGCTAAATGATGTGAAGATGACATATTTAATTGTTAATTTTGGCTAGGGTATCCCTAAATGGGGCAATGTAATTTATGGACTAACTAACTTTGATCAGATCTGTTCATGCAAAAGGACAATTTTGCATCCACGTACTCTAGATTGCTCTTTCCTATCAAATATTTTTCACCAGTCATGTGCCTTTTTTATTTGTTTACAGTAACATCCTAAATGGGAATATGGTTATAATACATCTGACATTAACTTCCAATTCCAGTCTAGTCAAAATTTAGACCAATAAAAAGGCACTTTGATTAATTTGTGCACAAAGAACTTAATCATGCTTAAGAGCTGATTAACCCAAATCAAGGTATAATTAATAATTCCATGAAAACTTGATGAATATTTGGTTTTAGAAATGAATATTTAATATCTACATCATCATGTGACCTCATTTCTTGGGAAGATATCCCTAAGCCATAAATGCCACAAATATCAAGATTCATGCCCTCCATACCTCTTAATTTCCACTTCTTCCAATGTCATGATAAGGATAATTACAAACTTAATTCTAAAAATTAGATTAATCCTCAATCGCACATCTCAATCTTAGAATGGATAGTTTAGGTTGATTCTGATCAATCTCAAAAACCTATAAATCAAAGGCCATGAACATCATTTCAAGAGTCTTGATTTATGTAAATTTATAATGCTCAAATGGTTCTAAAAGCTTCAAACAACTAGTGTTACCATGCCAAATTGATTATAAGCCAAGCCAAGCTAAGCCACAAGACAAAGGTGCCAAGGAGAGATGGAGGTAGCAAAACTTCCATTGCCAAGGACTTCATGAGCATAAGCTAAGAAAGCCATAACTAAAAATACATTTAGAGAATTCAAGGAAGGTGAAGGCATTATTGTGTTTTCATTCCTTGCTTTTTAGTTGTGCTTATCATTTACTTTTGTTAACTAATCTCTCCTTAGTGTCTAAGTCTAGAGATGTTATGCTATTAGTGTATTTATTTCATTTTGTTTTCATTTTGGAATTAACACCATACTAACCATCCTCTCTTGAGTCAAATTCCTAGATCATAAGTTTCACACTAAAATATTTCCATCATGGGCTTTAAAGTTGAGAGCTTGGAATTAGAGGAAAAGAGAGAATGTTATGCTTTAGGAAGGGAAACACCACTAGAATGGGGTCTCCAAAGAGAATATAATAAGAAGTACTCTAGTAGAATAGAATTGATCATGATAAAATAGTTTTGCCCAAGTAGAGTGAATCTTGATCATTGATAAATAATAAATAATGATTTGACCCTATAGAGTTGATTTTATTTAGATGTGTTTCAGCTTTTGGGCCCTAACCTAGGCAATTGGAAAGAAAAATAACTCAAGGATATAACCCAAAAGATAGGTTTAAAGTGAGTAGGTGTAAACGTACATGCAATGGTGTAATGTCTTAGAAATCCATATAAAACCAAGCATATGAATATTCAAAAAGTGACGACAGAGATGAAAACAAGAATGGAGATAGTTTAGATGACCTCAATATAAATTGAGCACTACCTACATAGTTTCATGGACTCATGTTCTAATATGAAATTTAGGCCAATATAGTTCACCCAAGTTTGGGAGAGAATGGAATGAGGAATGATGAAAAAATGACCAAGAATTGATTAGAATTATAATTTATGCAAAGAGATGCACATCTAAGCATAGACAAAGAAGCCTAAAATGCATGTTACCTAGAAGCCTAATTCCATATCATGAGCCTAGGTTTTTCAAAGTGTTCTTAAGAATCATTCATCAGATTTTATGTTTATGTTAAGATGTTGAAACCTGTGCACAAAATTCTTGCTATAGCAAAAGAAATTAGGCATCATAAGTATGAATAACTTATAATGACATAAGATTATAATTTCACTAAGCCAATTCAAATGTGAATACCTATAACTAAAGATAATGGTAAAATAATAACCAAAATCATAGTTACAGTGATTTACATTTACTTAAAAAAGCAAAGACATAGAAGAAGATAAACATAAATGAACCTATCTTGAAATCAAGATATGATCTTAAGTAGGAACAAAAATGTTTAAAAACAAAAAGGCAAGAACATCTTAATGACATGAGACTAAGATATAAATAATCAAGATCCATGTGGACCATTAAGATGTTCTAAAACACAAAAGAGAAAAGGAAAATTAAATGAAAAAACAAGACACCAACAACAATCAAATAAACAAATGGTCCAAGAACAACGTAATAACATAGGATCAAGATAAACAATCAAGATACATGTGAATCATCAAGATGTTCTAAAACACAAAAGAGATAAGCAAACAAAATCAAGAAAACACAAGATCAAGATGAGACAAGAAGTAATAAAAGGAGAAGAAATAAAAGGAGAGGTTAGAAATCATAATAAAAAAACCAATAAAACACAATAAAACACCAAGATAACTCAAATAAAAACTAAGTTAGTATGGTTTAAAGACAAATGTTCATGCATGTGTGGTAGAGGTGTTACTGTCTGCTACATTATAACAAAAAATAATGACACAATAATTATTCCTTAGTTAAAGAGGAACAGTGATAGAATAAATGGGGGAAGAGAAGAAAAGGAAGGGGTTGGCTAAGCTGACTCTAAATGTACAAGATAAGTGGATGTTGCCTACATAGTTCCATAGATGCATGTTCCAACATGAACTTCAAGTTAAATGTAGTTCTCCCTAGAAATGGGATAGAATAAAAATGATGATTAGACCAATATGACTTATAAAATAAATTAAATATATGAAAAATAAATGAGAATGATCTGACAAACAAGAAGATGATGAGATGAGAAAGAATGATCTTGTAAAATGGTACATGCATGGGACAAGATGAAATGAACTAGAATTTTTGTGCTTGAAAAATGGCAAGAGCATAACATGGTGGAATGGGAATGTATAAATGTATATAAGTGTGAGATAATGTTTTTGTTATTTTTTGGATCATGCTCTGATGTTTTTGGTATTTTCAAAGTATTTTCAATGTTTTTGGGATAAAATATGCACAAGGTGGGACCATATAGTTGAGGAGATGTACATCCTAATAATAGAGGTTCAAATAAGATATCTAAGCTAGCTACAATGGCCCATGATCACAAATCAATGAGAGCAAGGATATTGATCTATAATAGTGTACCAATGGTCTGGAATTGAGAAGATGTTTTTATTCACTTATTTGAATCTATATAATACTATCCTAGTTTAAAACCTGCCTTGGATCTGCACCATTTTATGGTTAATCCTAATGCCAAACTAGTAAAAAATTTATGTAAGATGCATCTTCACATTATTGTATTAGTACAGAAAGAGTTGGAAGAACTCTTAGAAGCAAGATGTACCTGATCCATTGACTACTCAGAATGGATCTCTAATATTGTACTTATTAGTAGAAAGCCTTAAGGGATTATAATTTATACTAATTTTTTAGATATCAACAAAGATTATCCTAAATATGATTTTTACTTGCCTAATAACAACATGGTCATCAAATCCATGGCTAGTTATGAAATTATTTCTCACATAAATGGATTTTTAGGATACAACCAGATCAAAATAACACTAGAAGACCAATATAAAATAACATTTACCACTCCATGGGGAACACTTTATTATTAGGTAATACCATTTAGCCTTAAGAATGATAAATATACCTATCAAAGGGCCATGACTATCATATTCCATGATATGATACATGATATTGTTGAAGATTATGTTGATGACATATTAGGAAAATCCAAAACTAGGACTGACCATCCAGTAGTACTGCATAAGATATTTGAAATATTATGAGAGTACAAAGTTAGACTCAATCCAAAGAAATGTGTGTTTGGTATATCTTCAAAAAAAATTACTTAGCTTGATCATGTCTCGTAGAGGTATTGAAGTTGATCTAGCTTAAGTCTATGTTATAACCAAGATGCCACCATTAACCAATTTAAAGTAACTCTATTGTTTGTAGGGTAAGATCTAATCAATCCAATGATTCATCTCTTAGTTAGAAGACAAGTGCCATTCATTTACACACCTTTTGAATAAGGGATTTGCATTTCACTAGGATTATCACTACCAAACAAATTTTCAACAACTCAAATACTATCTTGTTAATTCACCTATTTTATTACGTCTTAATGCTAGGAAAGCCTTTCTTGTTATACCTATCATCTACCGATCATGCTCTAAGGGAACTCTTGGTTCAACATGATGACAATGGAAAGGATCAAACCATATACTACCTAAGCCATACCTTGGTTATATATGAACATAGCTATGCACCTATTGAAAAAGCTTATCTGGCCATGGTCTTCATAGGTCAAAAACTATGCCATTACATGTTGAATAATAAGACCATGGTAATTTCAAAGGTACATCCACTCAAGTATCTACTATCTAAAATAGATCATGCTTCTCAATGAGTTTGACATAGAGTATGTCAATCAGAAGGCAATTAAAGGACAAGTTCTTATAGATCAACTTGTTAAAGCACCTCTCACAGACACACAACGACTCACATTTCAGTTTCTTGATGAATCCATAATGACCATCATTGACACACCCATTATGGAGTAGCCCTAGAAGCTATATTTTTATGGTTCATTCACTGTATATGGGTCATGGGTAGGCCTATTATTTATTACACCATAAGAGGATTTAATCCCTAAATTTTTTGAAATCAACTTTTTTTGTATAAACATGGCTGAGTATGAAGCACTTGTAAAATGACTTTGATAAGTACATTAGAATATATATAATCTCTAAGTTTATGGTGATTCTTAGTTAATCATTAATCAGGTCATAGATCATTTTCAAATTAGAGATGACAAGCTAGTTTTATATAAAGCCATGGTTGACACTCTCAAGCAAGAAATTGCCAATATTCAATTTGAGCATATACCAAGGGCTAATAATAGAAATAAAAATGCCATGGATACTATTGGCTCTCTAAGTTGAAAAATAGATAAATATAAATATTTTAGTTCCTCAACGAGCATTTGTTAGCACCAGTTCATGAAACTTCAATCATTTCCATGATTTGTGATATTGTTGGTCCTAATTATATCTAGTACTTAGACCTTTACAATACCTTCATGACAAAGTTATACCACATAACCTATCTTGAAAAAAAAACCAAAGCCTTCATTCATTATTTCACTCATTATAATCTATTTGGATCTACCCTTTACCATCATAATTTTGATGAAACTCTACTTTGTTGTTTAACTTTAGTAGAGTCTACACTAGCATTAAGAGAAGTTCATGAAGGATTATGTGGAGCTCATTCTAGTGGGGCAGTCCTATCCAAAAAGATTTTGTATAATAGTTATTATGGGCCTATAATGGATGCAGATGCCACTAAATATGTAAATAAGTGTGAAAATGCCAATGGCATGCTAATTTGATTCATCCCCAACAAAAACTCTAAAACCAATGTTGACACCATGGCCATTTTCTATATGGGGACTTGACCTCATTGGAAAGATTAACCCCATTTCATCTAATAGCCATAAACATATCTTTATAGTCATCAAATATTTCACTAAGTGGTTGAAGCTATAACCCTCATTTATGTGGCTGGAAAGCAAATTTCCAAATTCATCTTCAACCATCTCATTTACTGCTATGGTATCCTCTCTAACATTATATCTGATAATGGAGGATCATTTAAGAACAAGGATGTAGACTAGTTATGTACTGAATACAACATCACAAAACACTTTTTTATAGCATATTACCCTTAAGGTAATGGCCAGGCTGAGGCATCCAACAAAAACATTGTCAATATTAATAAAAAGACTGTCAATGATTCCAATCATGATTGGCACCTCCAGATATTCCATGCCATTTGGGTATACTAAAACAATCATCATATCCCCACTAGATCCACCCCATACTCACTTGTTTATGGTATTGAAACCATCCTTCCCATTGAGGTTGAATTACCTTCACTACACATCTCTTTCAAGCATGTCTTAGATAATCATGACTATCGAGTAGCTTTCCTATAAGAGCTAAACCTACTTGATGAGAAACATATGGTTGCACTCAATAATATTCAAGCATATCAGAATAGACTCAAAGGCAACTATAATTAGTGTTTTAAGTATAGAATATTTTAACTTGGTGATCTTGTTCTTAAAGAAAACCAAAAACATACCATGGATGAGAAGAAGCATAAAGGGAAATTAAAATGAAACTGGATAGGGCCTTTCATCATTACTATAGATTATGGATTAGAAACATACATCCTTTCCACACTAGATGGAGATGAACTTCCAAAGCCAATGAATATTATTCATCTCAAGTGGTACTATGTGTGAGTGCTAAGGTGTATTGTCTATAAGGACCATTTTAGTTGTGCCATTTGATCACTATTCTTATTTATACAAACACCATCCTTATCCATCCTCTTCACCATATCCACTTTCCAATTATTTCATATTGACCTAGTGTGTTCTAAAGCCTAACATGTTTGACCTTAGTTTTTTCTATTCGTTACATAGTTTCAACATCAAAGTATTTGATCAATTTCATCAGTTGGTTCAAGTACTTCAAATAGAGATTGTATTTTGGAGTAGTGTGATAGATGTTTTGGTAGTTGCATCCTTTATTTGTTATTCCTTTCTTACCATCAGTCTTAATTATAACCACCTTTGGGGTAAAATAGTACCACTTATCTATGCCATTGTGTCCTAGTTATAACCACCTATGGGTAAACTAGGGGCAACATTAAGCCTTGACATACCAACTTGCCACTTCCTATGCCATGATGTGCCTTTTTACCAACTATACTTATTTTTTTTGAATTGACTGCTACACTAATTGAGTTCCTCCACTACAAAGGTAGAACTATAATGACTTGAGGTCTTACTCTATGACTATGTAGGCAACACTCAATACTTGTTAAGGTTAGCTCAGTCACCCTTCTCCACCACACTCTCGCCATTTTGTGAGAAAACTAAGTTTGAATTCTCTCACCATTTTATGAGCAACCTAAGTCACACTCTCACCATTTAGTATCTTGTCATTCTCAATTGAGTTGAGATATTTCAAACAATTACAAAAACATTTCAAAAAATTGTTAGAAAAAATAAAAACATTGACCACTTCTTTGCCTTAAGGATTTTGGGAGCCCTTACAAATTTATAATTAGATCACTTGGCATTTTATTTCCCCATACTTTTTGGCTTTTTTTTCTCATGCAATTTCCATTTTAAAAGACCATTCATATTCTTCTATCATAGTCATTTTGTTTATTTTTCTTAGTTATCACATTCTTCCCATTCCCTAGAAGAACTACATTTGGCCTAAAGTTTTTTCATTAGATATTACATCCATGAAACTATGTATGCAACATCCACTTGCCTAGTGCATATGGAGATAGCTCAACTACTCCCTTCCTTGTCTTTCATTCCCCCATTTTGTTTGTTTGTTAAGTTGTCACCTTTTTTGTAGGGGTAATGTTCATAGGGTTTCTATTGCGTTACTTATTTATTTGTTTGCCTACTTGTTTATTTACTTTCAACACAATTGCCTTGATTCAATTTATATGTGTTCATTGGGTGATTCCTTGCCCACACTTACACTTGAATCCATCCATATTCATATGTTTACATTATCATCATGGTTTCTATCATTGGTGTATTGTTTTATTTTAAGTATTGGATTACGAGAGTTAGTCTTCATGCATATTTTGACCAAGTCCTCATGATGTTATATCACGATGCCTACCAACATGTGATACAACAAACCTCTACTTCAAGAAGTATATTTATCAAAGGTGACATCTCTTCAGCATCAACATCCTAATTCCATCCCAATCATATCCCAAATAGAGTAATTAACCATGAAATAATTTTAATCTTTATTAGTTCAAATGAGAATCTCCCTACTAGTAGGTTGTTCCAATTCATCATTACCCTATGTGTTAAGTTACCATCATCCTTGGCCAAGTTTATCATGTTTTTTATAATCGAGGTCTAATGATTATAACTTCCTATGGGCAAATCATTGCCACCATCCCACCTACATTTCTCATTGATTATAATTGCCTTTGGGAAAATAATTGTATTGTCACCACTTTAATTTTTATATCTATACATGGGCATGCTATTATATTATTTATCTATCCTAACTAGCGTAACTCCATCTTCTCAATGATTATAACTGCCTTTGCAAAAATCATTATATTATCATACAATGTTACCACTATCAGGGTACAATTTTTATACCTACCTTTGGGAAAATCATTGCACACCATCCCACTTGAATTCTCAATGATTTTTAATACTTTTTCAATATCATTGTGTTTTCACCCCATCATCCTTCCTTTCTTTGGTCCTCTCATTTCACTTCTTTCTTTTCAAGGGATCGTTTGTTGACTTGCTTGTGCCAACTATTCCCTTGAGGGGGCATCATATAGTTAGTTTATCATCATTGTAGTTGTAGGCATAGAAGACATTTTTATTATTTGATAATATGTTACTATGATTATAGATTTCAATGCCTTCCCAAATAGGGGCAAATTTTAGACACCTAAAACTAGCCATTGATAACCTCCAATTAGGCTTTTGGCTAATTTCCACCCAAAATTCACAATTTGGCCTAAAAATACTAAAACATGATAAATGATGTGAAAATGATATATTTAAATGCTTATTTTGTCCAGGTTATCCCTAAATGGAGCAATGTAATTTATGGACCAACTAACTTTGATCAGATCAGTTCAAGTCAAAATGCCAATTTTGTAACCACATACTCTAGATTACTCTTTCCTATCAAATATTCTACACAAGACATGTTCATTTGTTATTTGTTTACAATAATATCCTAAATGGGAATATAGTTCTAATGCATCTGACATTAACTTCAAATTCTAATCTAATAAAAATTTAGACCAATAACAAGGCATTCTGATCAGTTTGAGTAATTTGTGCACAAAGTGCTTAATCATGCTTAAGATCTAATTAACCCAAATTAAGTCATAATTAATATTTCCATTGAAACTTGTTGAATATTTTTTTTTAAAAATGAATATTGAATATCTACATCATCAGGTGACCTCATTTCTTGGGAAGACATCCCTAGGCCATAAATTCCATAAATATCAGGATTCATGCCCTCCATGCCTCTTAATTTCCCCTTCTTCCAATGTCATGATAAGGATAATTACAAGCTTAATTACAAAAATTGGATTAATCCTCAAACAAATATCTCAATCTCAAGATGGATAGTTTAAGTTGATTCTAATCAATCTCAAAAATATATAAATAGAGAGGCCATGAACATCATTTAAAGAGTCTTGATTTATGCAAAGTTATAATGCTCAAATGGTTCTAAAAGATTCAAGTAACTAGTGTTACCATGCCAAATTGATTCCAAGCCACAAGACAAATGTGCCAAGGAGAGATGGAGGTAGCCAAGATTCCATTGCCAAGGACTTCATGAGCACAAGTTGAGCAAGCCACAACTATAAAGTCATTTGGGGCATTCAAGGAAGGTGAAGGAATCATTGCATTTTCATTCCTTTATTTTTAGTTGTGTTTGTCATTTAATTTTGTTAGCTAAGCTCTCCCTAGTGTCTAATCCTAGATATGTTATGCTATTAGTGTGTTTATTTCCTTTTGTTTTCATTTTGGGACTAACACCATACTAACCATCCTCTCTTGAGTGAAATTCCTAGATCATAAGATCTATCCAATAATAGGTTTTTATCCAACAAAAAGGTTCTTACACATAGTAGGTACCAAGTGATAGGCAATAATTACCTTTCACCCAATGGGTATTTCATGTGAAACAAGGATCCAATTACTAACACCTTCAATAGTAGGGATATATTTAGCAATGTGTTTCCTATATACAATAAGGATCAAAAAGTAGATAATAATGTCCCTCCCAATCCCAAAAATAAAAACACATTCCATAGATCCAAATTCATTACTATAGCCACAATTCACTAACTAGGGTTATGTATCTAATCTAAACTAAAATTGCTTCAATAGTAGTGTATTTTGTACCCATAATATAAACCTAATACACATACCTAGTCATATGGCTGATTCAAAAAAATTCCATAATATGCCTATCTTATTTAAGATAATTCACCTTTGATTACATAACCTCCATAATAATAATCCGCTCCTTCAAATTTCCTTGCCCAAGATTTGTAATAGATGAAGAATGCAATTCAAGCTATACATGTGGGAAAACAAATGAATAAATTTAAACTATAGGAGATATAATCTTACCCATTCAAAATGGAGTATCATTTATGCCAAGTTATGAACCACAAAAATTTGACAAATACAAAGGTAAAAGTGACCCTAGATAGCATTTTAAGGAATTCTTTGTTCTTGCCAACTAGTGACCTATAGTGATATATACTTGCTTCTACTCTTCCTAAGAAGTCTAGCTAGATAAGCCTTGGAATGGTTGTTAAAATCACCAGAGAACTTTCTACTTGACTTAGATGATCTCTTAGAGAAGTTTTTATAACACTTTTCATACAATATCAAGCACAAGATTATTGTTGTGGATCTAGGCCAAGATAAATAGAAAACTAGTGAAAGCTTCACTACATACTTAAAATTTTGAAGATCCCTAGTAATCTAATTTACTCACAATTTACCAAATAAATAGTTAGCTCCAATATTTACTAGGATTATGAATAATTAGATATCCTATCATCTTAAGATGTAATGTTCTCAAAAATCTAGATTGAAAAATCCCTTGTCAACAAAGGCATCATCAAGCTGCCCTCTTCCAATCAAAATGAAAACTAGAATTAAGGATAAAAACATAATCATAACCAAACTCAAATATCATTTTAAAAGCCACATCAAGACAACAACAATGAAATACCTAAATGTTATAACCAAATTAAAATTATTGTTGGTAATGGGTTTACTAAATCATGCCATGTTCAGATAGTGCAAACACCATCTATTCGTATACCTCCAACCACTCAATAAATACTTATTCCATAAATCTAAATAGGGCCTCCACAAAACCAACCACCACAAAATCAAAACTAATTAGAAACCTCTCCTCTAAGGAGATGACCACCCATTTCCCAATAATTCATTAACCTTGGTAAGCCTATTGATTTTGTATTTCAAAGATTGGTTCAAGAAAATATGATCAATTGGCCTATATCAAAGCCATTTATTAAAGGGATTCCTTTTAATGATTAGTACAAAGAACATGAATTTTGTGAGTACATCACGTTATAGGTCACTCCATAAGATGGTGTATCCAACTTAAACATCTGATTGAGAACATTATATAAAATAGATAGATATAAATATACACTCATACTCACACAAAAAATCATAACTTGGGTATATACCAAAATCCATTTCCTCAACATAACAATAACAACAACCAACAACAATAATAGCAATAGAAAACTCCACCATAAAATCAGCTACAACAATGTCAACCATAACAATAACAACATAGTGAATAAAAGCAAAAGAAAAATGATCAAACCAACCAAGGAGGTCATCATGCCATTGTGTATACCTATAAAAATTTTGGATTACACATTTCAGGTGGTCAGGTTACCACCATCACTATCAATCCCAGAATAACTACAAAAAACCTATACTTCTAACCAACCATGCCTATTTGATGGACAATACCTACCAGCCTTATTATGCTAATGATTTTTATATCGGCCATGTTAATAATTAGGCATAATACCATCTAATAATCATCAATCAAAGCCTCACTACCTACCTAGCCAACTAATAAATTCAACTTTTAGATTAAGATTGTGTAATTTCAATTCGATGAGCTAGAGTTACTATTAGAGGACTACAACCAAATACTACAAATGAGCCTATTATAAATAAACCATCTACCAAAATTGAAGGGAAAACATATGCTATTATGGAACAACTAAAGAAGACACCTACACACATCTCTACCATGGATTTGTTATGTATATCTACCATCCATAAAGACATCTTGATTGGATATTTGAACCAATCCCTTGTGCTATATGATATCACTCTAGACAAGTTCCAAGACATGGTTGTACACTTGCCCCCCAGCCCTCACTTTTGACCAAAGTGATATGTCTTATTTGGGCCCTTTGCATAATAACCTAGTCTACATTGAATTCAGTATAATGAAAATTAGAGTTAAACATTTTGTTATAGACAATGGTTCATGTTTCAACATGTTGTCTCTAAATTAACTCAAATATCTTAGATACACAACATCCAACTTGTAGTGATATTACATTGTTATCAAGGCATATGATAATGAAGAACAAGAATCTCAAGTTACCATTATCCTACCAATAGTCATTAGGCCATTGACCCGTACTACTTTGTACCATGTTTTAGACCTAGAACTTTCATATAGTCTATTATTGGTCTGACCTTAGATCCATGAAATTAGGACAATATCTTCTACATTGCATTAGTGTAAAAAAATTCCACATTCAAAAATGGATGTGACTATACCTACTGATCTGCACCCATATCAATATTATAAACACCTTGAGGTCAAGTATAAAAGCTACAACTACCACTTTGGCATGACTCCCATGCCTAAATAAGATAAAACAAAATCTAGAAAGGAAAAGCTATTGAATCCAACCTAGAAGCCAATTACATTGACCTAGACAACTTAGCCTCCACCTCTTCCATGCCTCCACTGTAAATTTATAATCACTTCAATATCACTAACGGAGGTCTTAGATAATATAACACTTGTAATGCATTCCATATTGCCATAGTACCTTAACATCCTAAAGCTTATGGGAGACATAAGGCCAAGACTACTTATTTGGCATGGGAAACCAAAACAAAATCTCTTTTTAACAAGCCCATTATTTTTAAATTGGCCTTTGGCCTAGAATATGACCCCTTAGTATAATATGATTAATATATATACACTAATGAGTTAGCCAAATATTACTAAAACTTGAAGTATCTTATTCCCAACTGGATTGTGGATCACGTAGATTATGAAGGTAGAGGCTTTAGGTTATTTAATAAGGCATAATCAAACTAGTCTTAATGATTAAGTGCAAGGGAACTCATACTATTGGATTTAAACTACCTGGGGGTGAGCCCATATACCAAATTTATATTCTAACACCAAAAACTATAGATAATAATGCCAATAGTGATATAGGGTCTGATTATACCATCTAAGATGACCTTGTTACTATAAATTTATTTGAATCCCATGCCATTTTTACTATTAGCCTTATTTATCAACCTTCACATTCAAAATTTTACCATCCACAATTAATAGACTGGGACCAACAAGAGTCAACAACGTCATTAGATGAATTAAAAATGATGAGGCCATATATGACTTCCTTAAATAAAAGAGCTACATACCTCTTGGAGATTACAAGTAGGAATTTGATATTAGATTGGATATTGGTGCCTATGTCAAATAATGGGTGGACTTACCTATCTACCAACAAAAACAAAATAAAATATTAAGTTCTAAAAGTGAAAATCTCTTTGGGGTGATTTCTGACTAGGGAGAAAATAAAGAGAAAGGCAAGTCTCTTGGTGAAAACTGGTTTCTAGTGCCATTAGATGGGGATGTTCACCCTTCATCCTATGAATCATATGAGACCTATTGTATACATAATATTAATAAACTTTAATCAATTACTAATGCTCTCTTTCTTGTAATAACCCATCGAGTCTCAATCTCTTTGAGTGCACACCTTAAGTAGGGCACTGAGAAAGGGATGGGTAGACCATTGGTGCTTTATAGGATTGTTATCCATTTTTCCACTTGTTATCTACATATTTATCTCCTAAAAACTTATCCCTAAGATTATTTTATCTATTGCACACTCTCTAACCATTTTCTACCTTTTGTCCCCATTTTCCTAGACATAACCCCTTTTTGAGTATTTATTATTATAAGTTAACTGGGTTGACCCTACACAAGTTTTGGTGAAATTCACTTAGGGTGTAGGTTGGCTCTTGACTGACCTAGCCCATGACCTAGTGAATTGTTGTCCAAAATTGTGCTAGGTCAACTGGGTCAACCATCTTGGCTAAAAATTTCAGAAGGTCTTAGGGTTAAATCTACTTATATATACAAGTTCATTTATCCATTATTTAAAAAAGAGAATAAGAAATAAGAGCTATTGTGAATCTACTTATCCACCATTTTAATTAAGGATCAAGGTTAGGGTTTCATACTTTCTTTAGAGATGTGGATCTTGTCTTATGGAGAAGTATTTTAGATGCATTGATAGGTTGTGTATCCTAGATCTAATTTATATTTGTCATCCTTAAATATGAGAACAACCTCTTACAAAGCACCTTGGCCATGGGAGAGATTAAGGCTCATTGGGTTCATATTTAAAGGTAAGTATTTCTAAATTTGTTCTTCATTTGTAAGAGTATATAGATATGCATTTTTACTTCTCTTCCATTGATTATTATTCCATATACATTGACGTGCATATATGTCTCTTATGCATATTTACTTTGGTGAGAACTAGATTAGACTTTACCTTACTTGTTATTAGTTTAGTGAGATATAAAAACATAGGAATCCCTTAGGGTTATTGCATGATTGTGCTTGACTAGAAGCTTTAGAACCCTCCCTAACATTGTCTATTGTGATAAGAGATCCCCTAATTGGGTCTTGTGGATGCCCATATTGGGTATTTTCTTAATTATGTAATGTGTCCCAAATTAGAAGTGTATGGTATGATCTATATTCTCTGAGTTAGGATTGATTTAAAGACATGATGCATTTCTAATTACATACATTCTAGTGAGCCCAATGTGAACCTAACCCTTACAAGTTTTATTTCACATTATTATTTATTTTATCATTTTATTTATCTATATTTGTGATACTAGGTCAATAGTCTCTATATATCTCTAAATTATGTGCATAGTTTTAACACAGTCAAATTAATATGACTCTATTCTATTTATGTAGGTTTTTCATTAGGTATAGGCTGCTAGGTCAACTTTGTTGACACAAAACACTTTTAGATTTCTAGATCAGGATACTAGGTTGACCCTATCGACTCTGTACATTTAAAAACTTCCATAAAACATACTAGGATGACCCTATTGATATAGTACATTTTATAGTTTTCATCAAATAGTAAACTATAAAACTTAGTTGACCTAGTCAAGAAAGTTGGTAGAATTTGCAAGTATAAATTAGGGTACTTCAATAGCAATATTATTTTCCTCTACATCCTCCAACCCACCAAGGTTCCTTCCTATCATTCTCTATCTTTTTTTTATTCATTAAATTTTTATTTTTTAAATTTTTTAGTCTTTAAAAATGCCTTGTATAGTTAACTAGGTCAACCCTATCAATATAGTTTTGTATTTTGTCTGGAAAACTAGGTTGACCCTATCAATGTAGTTATTTTGTAGACCTTTGCTTCCACATTACATTAGTGGCACTGTCAACTCTATTATACAATATTTTCATACACTATCATTTAAAATAACACTGTACTATGTTTCAAAGTTGAAATTAACACTTATTTAATAGTAATTAGCTCACACTTTCATTTTTAGTTGTTCGCATGCTTAGAATAGAACACATAGTCTAATTAGGTGGATTCTCAGTATATCATTTAGTTTCAATATTTTTATATTTTATTCACACACTAACAAATCATAAAATATTAAAACACACTTTAATAATTATCTACCCAAGGCCTACCTAATTGGATTTCATCACTAATGGGAAAGCCAATTTAGTTTTCTGGCCAAGTATAAACATGTTAGTAATGATATATATTAGTTAAACACTTGATACCCTTATCTATAATATGTGTAAAGTGAGGTTGTTGTTATAAGTAAAATCATTGTGGGGATGAATCAGTGATGCAAGATAATAAAAACTTCAATTCCAAGCCTTAATCAATCACCACAAGCATTTATAAAGCATACAAGTCATTCATAAAAGATGATGCAAGACCAAGCTCAAAACACATGAATTATGTGGGAAACCCTCATGGGTAATTAAAAAAACTCTCAATAATACAAACACATGGACTTCTTGTTTGATAAAATGATAAAAAATATGAGACCTTTTAGTGAAGCAACAACTTCACAAGGAGTACCCAGCCATAAGCATGAAAAAGTACCAACATGTTATAGATGTTAAGCACCCACACAACACTTATGAAATAAACATCTATATAAATTTTATTGAATTTAAATATTATGGAAAAATAATGTATAATTCATATACTTCAACCCTTCACACTATCAAACTTGTACACATAATCAATGTATCCAAAACACCCTTTTGGATCACTCTAGATGTCTTCACTCATCTTCAATATTTAATCCTATGAGTACATTGTTATGATATCAAAATTATGAATTATAGGTCATACACATAATCCTCAACCTTATATGATATTAAATACATCCACTAGGCTCATTCACTCTCCTCTTCATGTGCCTCTTCACACATACAACCATCACCTTTAATTTCACTATTTATAGAGCCTTCATGAATGTCATCTTCTTGGTCAGCCATAAGACTTTCCTTAACCATTAAATATTTTATCACACTAATAAATATCTCAATACCACCCTTATATATTGTCCATAGCATCCATGGGTCACCCTTAAGTAGCTACACCTTTCAAATAGGCTTTAATAGCCTTTATAGGTCTCATGGAGACCTATTCACCTCTTTAGAACTACACTGAGCACATTAGGAACACACGACTACTTCCAAATTCATATGTATATTAAAAATGACCCTTAATACTCCTTCAAGTGATAACATCCATCACTACACTCGTATGCATATGCATAATCTACTCAAATAATAGTCTTGTACACAAGAATACCATAAATAATCAAACATATAACTTATAGGCATTTTTTCATATTGAATATGGATTTTTAAAACCTCCAAAAATAATAAAAATTATTCTCATGGAGTCTACAACATTCTCCAATAGTTAATTCACCTTGAAACATTCAAACACTATCAAGATAAATACAAATATCCTTCTTGGGTCACTTACAGAAGATGGTCAAACACATGGTCAACTTTGAAGCTTGATAAATACAAGTTTGTGAATATTAAAACCTTATAACCAATTTTTTTGGATATCCCTTGGAGTCCTTTACAACTTTTGTTTTTATACCACTATCAAATTCATCTTCCATCAAAATATATAAACAAAATAATGATCATTGGTTTTCATTTGTTAATTTGAATATTCAAATTTCAATGGTCACTATGTAATGAAAAAAAATTAGACATGTCTCTTCATCTTGTGCCACTTTGAAACCTGATCAAATATTATCCATTGATCTCCTCTCGAGTCTCCTATCCTTAAATTTCAACACTGGTCATTGATCATTGATCTAGGCTTCTAAGATTATGACACTTCATAGCCCCATGTGCCTTCTATGTACCTTTTTATTTTAATGCTCTTACACCACTTGGAAGCCCCACATGACTCTTTTTCTTATTGACTTAATTTTCACCATCAACCTACTACTAAATCATCATGTTTGTGACATATGTCACCATCTCATTCAATCTCAAGAAACTTTGAGATTGAACCTTTGACTTATTGACCTCTTGCTCATCATTAGTTACTCATCAAAATGATTGAACTCTCACCATTATATCTTTGATCTAATCAAGTGAGGTTTCAACACTTGGTATCCTTTATAATAGTCACTTTATATTTCAAAATTGGCTAAGTATGGAAGCTAGTGAAATCTCCCTGGGAGACCAACTTTGCACTATCATAACTTTTGCTACACACCACTTCATGACTTGAAACTTAGACCATATGATATTTGTAAAAAATTTATCAGACAAATATAACCAAATCCTTTTGATACTACCATACATGATAATGTTTACATCATCAATCTAATCAATTATCTTGATTTTCTAAGATGACTAGGAGAACTTAAACATGTATATGACTGCTTCTGATGAATTCCTTTCACTTACACAATAGCACAAAGCCCTATTTCTACCTCATATGACCTATACAACAAATAAATAACATCAATAACATTATCTATCATCTAAAAGAATTGTACACATGATATGCACTCTCAAATTCACTTGGAACCTATCACTTTATCATTAATACATTATGTACTAAGATAACCTTGACATTAATGACAATTAATGCATCTCAAGAACATGCTTGACAATATCCCCTTTTGTCATTGATGGAAAACACCATTCATAATTATCTCTCCCAAAGTGAACAACTCCTTCATTCTAAACTTTCTCCCCTTTTGACACTGATGACAAAAGATCTCTTTCTCAACATGCTAACTTGAACCTTAGACTTGGAAAATTATTCAAAGAGATTAGAAATCTCCCCCTGACATCATGATCATCTCATATAGCATGTTCTCAAACCATACTAAACTACACCAACTCCTTATAATTGAAACATCTCATATATGCTCTCCCTCACTCTATGCATACCTATCATATTATCAATTGAAGAGAACATACTTTTATATAAATTGCTCCTTGATTATTAACTTATAAAAAACATGACCAAACTTTACATACTCCTCAAGAAACCTGAGTTATCTCCTTCTAACTCTAAAGACCTTCTAAGATCAATAAAAGTCTTTGAAACATAATATCATAATTTTTATCAAAATAACATTGGTCTTAAAGACCAATCAACAACTCTACATACCTCTTGTATTGAGAGTTGCATTTGTTTTTTTACCTAGACCATGCACACTTACTTCTACATATGATAGATGTCTCCTAAGAAGCATAGATAGAGACACCCATTTATCATGAAAGACTAATAGTCCTAAAACTTAGGAGACTCCCACATCTACATACTCTTACTTGACTTGCAATCTTACCTCATCATCAAATTGACTTTGAATGAGTCCATAACTTCACATTTTCTTTTTAACTCAAAATCTTGATTTATCTCTTTATCCATTTGGGAAGATAAGGCTTTCTCTTTGATACTTGGACTTGTTTCATATTCTATCATGATATATGACCCATTCACCTCCTTGGGTCTCCATTCATTATATCTTATTTTATTCATGTTAGAATTGATTTTATTTAAAGTAAGAGACTGGCCATTCCTATATAACCTTGATATGTGACCTCTCTTTTGACATTTATATCAAACCATAATTCTAAGGAAAAAATCATTGTTTCTTACCTTATTAGGATAGAATCTTAAAATGTGCCCTATGTCATAGCAGTTGTAGCATCAAACTTCTCTTACACAACATGATTGATAATTCATATCATAGTTCCAAGAAAATTCATTCCTTGAGGGTCTTTTACATTCTCTTGGTCTATGACCAAATTGATTATAGGAGTAACATTGACCATTGAAATTTGCATATCTCATAGTATTTGGTTGTCTGATAGGATTAGTTTTCAATCTTCTAGTACCATCATTTATTGATTGATTATTAACCTTTAAGGTCTAATTATTATTGTTTATGTTAGACTTATCTTTGGATTGAGTTGTAACCTTTTGTTCCTTTTTGAAACCTAGATTAGATATATCACTTGTAGACTTTTGACTACTCATAATGTTTTCAAGATCATTAGCACTCTTTTCAAACTTCAAAAAATACCTTACCTTGGTAGATGTCTTCTCCAACTCAACCTTCAAGGACTCAATTTTAATCATATACCTAGAGCATTCATTTACTTTGGTTTTTAGGCTTGTAAACATAGTTTCCAACTAAGTATTGAGATGCTTGCTATATCTTCATGTTCCATGGTGTCATCATTCATTCTTGCCTCAAACACATTAAATTAATCCTTATAGTCCTTGATTTGTGGCATCATATTATTGTTCTTTTTATTCTCAATATGTATATCTTCAAGAAGGTTAATCAATTCAACCTCATTATCTACATTAGCTTCTTTATTATCTGAATCATTAACTATATCTTTCTTTATCATGAGATCATCTCCTTTAGAGATGCTTGCTTCTAACTTTTGATATGTTTCAAGCTTTCTCATAGCTTCATTTAGTTTTATTTGTAAATATTCCATCTCTGATTGATACATGATACATATTCATCCTTACTCTTTACTTTTCATCAAGAGTACAAACCTAGGTTTCAAGATATTAAGTGATCTCATCATGCTCCTTAGATTTATTAATGAAGCTTCCTTTAAAAAGGCCAGTTTGTTCCTCATAGGATTTGATTAAGTAAGCTTGTTTTTTTTCTTACCTTGTAGTGGCTCCATTTATTCTAGTGTTTAGATATTTGTCTTCAAGAGTGAATTTCTCATCTTCTTCCTCTAAGTTATCTCCTCCAAAGATATCTCTACTTAAAGAACATTCACCTTCATCATCACTAAGATCCATGAACAGTGTCTCCTTGTCTTCATTATGAAAAGAATCATCATTATCTAATGTGTTTTATTTTTCTTCTCTAGATGAGTTAATTTCTTATTCATGGTAAAGAATTTAAATGCCTTTGTATGATTCCTTTTTCCCATTTCTCTCATTGAAAAAATTTATGTACTTTTTAGGACCCTCAGATTTCTTGTGTTTAGCCTCATGAGTTTCCTTATGATCTCTTTTGTATTCAAAATTTCCTCTATATGGGCATCTAGATATAAAATGATCAACTTTACCACATGAAAAACATCTAAAAGGAAGTTTCCCTTCATACTTACCAAATCTTACATTCAATTTAATTATGATCATGGCTTCAAGTGGATATTCATTAAGGTTAAATTATTCAATAATTAAATTTTTCTTTTTGGCTTTTGTCTCCTTGATCACCTTGAATGCTACTTCCTTCTTAGGAGGTTTATCCTCATTGACTCTCATTTCATAAGTATTAAATATCCTATGCAATTCATCCATTTTAATATCAATAAGAACATGAATTTCTTCTACAATAGATAATTTTGAATCAAATTTGAGAGTGGGAGACCTCAATACCTTTTGTACTATAGTAACTTCTTCAATATTCTCTCCAAGACATCTAATCATGTTTACTATCTCATCTACCCTTAATAGTGTCTTCTCCCTTCATTTTGATTCCCTCAAATTTCCTTCGATAAGTCTACAATTTAGCCAAATTAAATTTGGAATATCCTTCATAGATAGTTTACAATTTGACCCAAATTTACTTGGTAGACTTAAAATGGATAACCTTGGTAAACTAAATCTCTAAAAGACCACAAATGATGGAATTCATTGCCATTAAATTATTTTCACTTAGCTTCTTATCAACTACACTTGTTGGAGGAATATTTGGTGTAGTATAACCATCCATAATATATTTCCAAATATAAAACCCTAGAGACATGATGTATGTCCCCATTATTAAAATCCAAAAATAATAATTAGACCCATTGAGCAGTGGTACTTATTTTGTAGAGAAACCCTGCATATGCTGACTTACCATATTGTACCTTGGATCACCTTCAAGTTGTTAAAATTATAAAGAAGGTGTGGATTTGATACAATTTTTTAGAGGTAAAATAACTATGGGGGGGGGGTGAATCATTGATAAAATATAATCTAAACTTCAATTATAATCCTAAATCAATCACCACAAACATTTATAAAGCATACAAGTCATTCATAAAAGATGAGGCAAGATCAAACACACAACATATGGATTATGAGGGAAACCCTCATGGGGAATAAAACCAGCTCTTAAGCATAAAAATGTGTGGACTAATTATCCTATAAAATTATCACAAACATTAGACATTTTAGTGAAGCATTGACTTCATAAAGAACACCCACCCCTAAGCATGGACAAACACCAACCTATTATAGATGTTGAGAACCCACACAAAACACATGAAATAAATAGCTACATAACTCTTATTGACTTTAAATCTGATGGATAAACAATTTATAACCACTCTCTTTTAACCATTTACACTCTCAAGCTTGTACACACAAGTAATGCATCCAAAACACCCCTTTGGATAACTCTAGGCCTCTTCACTCATCCTCAATCTTCAATACTATGAGTACACTATTATGATGTCATAATTATGACCTATAGGTCATACACATAATCTTAAGCCTTATCTACTATTTAATCCATCCACTAGGCTCATTTATTATCCTATTCATTTGCCTCTTCACATATACAACCATCACCTTTGATTTCAGTCTTTATAGATCCTTCATGAATATTATCTTCTTAGTCAGGCATAAGAATTACATTAAACCTTAAGTATTTTATCACACTAATACATATCTCAATACCACCCTCATAGGTTGTCCATAGCATCCATGGATCACCCTTAAATAGCTACACCTTTTAAATAGGCCTTAGTATCCCTTATACATCTCATGGATACCTATTCACCTCTTTAGCACTTCATCGAGAAAATTAATAACACAAGACTAATTTAAAATCCATGGGTGTATTCCACATGACCCCTATCTTTCAAGTGATCACATCCATCACTACATACCTTTGCATATGCACAATCTACTCAAACAATAGTTTTGTACATAATAATACCATGAATAAATGAACAATCAACTTATAGGAATTTTTCATACTGAAGATGGATTGGTCAAACCTCAAAAAATCACATAAATTATCCTCATGCATTCTACAACATTATCCAATAGTTAATTAACTTTGAAAAATTTAAATACCATCAATATAAATACAAACATCCTTCTCAGGTCACTTGCAGAAGATGGTCAAACACACAGTTAGCTTTGAATTTGAATAATTAAAACTATATAAATATTCAAACCTTCTAACCAATTTTTATAGATATCCCTTGGAATCATTTACAACTTTTAATATTATACCACTATCAAATTCATATTCCATCAAAGGATATAAACAAAATAATTAGAACTAACTTTCATTTGTTAATTTGAATATTCAAATTCCAATGGTCACTATGTAATGAAAAAACCTTAGACACATGTTTTCATATCATATCCCATGGAAACTTGATCAAATGTGATTGTTTATCTCCTTGTGATTCTCCTATCCTTGACTTTCAATGATGGTCATTGATCATTGATTTAGGATTTTGATATTATGACACTTCGCAGCCCCATGTGCCTTTTGTGTACCCTATTGTTTTAATGCTCTTATGCTACTTGGAATCCTTGCATGCCTCCTATGCTTATTGACTTATTGATTGTATTTGCACTATTGATCTACTACTAAATAATTGTGTTTGTGACATATATAACCATCACATTCAATCTTAAGAACCTTTGACTTATTGTCCTCATGTTCATCATTAGAGCTTCATCTACATGATTAAATGCTCAACATTAGATCCTTGATCTGATAGAGTGAGGTTTTTACACTTGGAGGCCCTGTATAATGGTCACTTGATATTGCAAAATTGGCTAAGTATGGAAGCTATTGAAATTTATTCAAGATACCAATGTTATACTATCATAAATTTTTCTACACACCACCTCAAGACTTGAAACTTGGACCATATGATCTTGATACAAAATTGATTAGACCTATATGACCTATTATTTTTGATATTTCCATATTTTCCAATGTTGATGTCATCAATCTACTCACTCAACTTGATTTTCCAAGATGACTAGGAGAACCTAGACATTCATATGAATGCTGGTGATGAATTCCTTTCACTTTCACAAGAGAACAAAAGCCCTCTTACAACCTCATATGACATTTTCAATAGGAAAATAACATCAAAAACATTCTCTATCATCCCAAAGACTTTCACACATGATATGCATTCTTAAATTCACTTGAAACCTATAACCATATCGATAATTAATTATATACTAATATCAATTTGACATAAATGGAAATCAATGCATCTCAAAAACATGATCAATAGAGTGGGCCCCAATACTAAGCTAGTACCTTTGCCAATATAGATCCCTTTTTGCCTAAACATCATGAAACCATCCATAAATTGCTTTCTAGTTCCTTTCTTACAAATAATTTCCTATCATATATTAAATCACACTCTAATAATCTAATAACATTCAAGATGACCACTTAGTTATTATTTAATTTCAAAGTTAATTACTTACTCATTACTCAAATTGTATGTTGTATTGTAAAAACTTGTATTAGCCAGTGTTGGTGTAAGGTTTTGTGTTGTGTGCCTCAATTGGATCAACCTCATTAACCCAATTGATTATGTGTTTCCTTTCATTTTTTGATTGCAAAAGTACTTGAAAAATATTTCCTAATTTAGTATACAATCATTTTGCTAGACATGATCTTTTACATACTATCTATTTTTCCCCTACCTATAGTACTAGGTTGACCCTGTCAGCGCTTTACACTTTTTCAACCCTTGTTTATAGTATTAGGATGACCATGTCAACTTTGTACACTTTTTCATCCCATATTTCTATTACTAGGTCAACCCTATCAAATATGTACACATTTTCATCCCTTATTTCCTATACTAGGTCAACCCTATCGATTTTATATAATTTTCTACATCAATTTCCTATACTAGGTCAACCCAATCGACTCTATACCCTTATCCATCTCTTCTTGTCTCTTTGATTTTTCACCTATTCCTTGTGTGATTGTCTAGTCTTCTTTCATAATCATGACATATTTTATGCTTTCCATTAATCAAGAACATTGCATAATCAAGGATTTAGATCATAACCTCATTTGTTTTATTATGTCAGATGAAACTATACACTTTCTTAATTCATCTTCTCCTAATCCAAAACCAATCACTACACAATGTAATGTAGTTGAGGTCCTTCATCATAATCCTCATCCCAATACCAATTTTTGGAATCCTCCACAATAATCCACCTCCCACCAATACTAATACCCCACCTTTAAATACTAATGTACAAATTGACACAACTCTAATTATTGCACACATAGTTCAACAAATAAACATAATGGAAATAACTAATCATTCTCAAATTATGAACATGTAATAGCATTTTTTAAACATGGCTATTTAACCACCTCAATTCATCATGTCTCAACCAAATCAAAATTTTATTCCTTCTCCTCTTATAGATGCCAATGGGAATATTATACCTTAACCTCCAAGGAATAACAAAATGCTTCAACATCTTAAAAATCAACCTTTAGTCCCATTTATTGCATCCATAGATATTAGAAACATTTCTCCAACTATCACATATAATGGGACTAAGGACCCTACTATCTTTCTTAAGTATTTCAGTAATCTCTATAAGGAATGGGTCCAAACTAACACCTTCACTACCTCCAAGATCTTAACCAAAACCTTTGTTGGTGATGCACTTGAATGGTACAACCCAATTATTAGACATTTCATCTCACAACTAGAGGATTTAGTCAATTATCTAGTGAAAGAATTCCAACATGATGACCTTCTTGAAAATTACCTTGTCCATTTCATCAATGCCAAGCAACTTACTAATGAATCTACTCATACTTTAATCAAATGATGGGAGTATCTATCTCACAAAGTGGACCATAACATGAATGTTGATATTCTTTTAAAACTATTTGTTACTTCTCTTAAACCTCCCCTTTAATACAAAATTCATATCTTTTCACCTAAATATTTAGAAGAAGCCTTAGACCAAGAAAAAAGGCAAGGCTTTCATATGACTCAATTTGAAACACCTCAAACAAATATTAAATAACCTTTCCAATCATTTTGTCATAACATTGATTCATCCAATCCTCCCCAACCTAAAAATGGAGCATCCAATTCAACCAATTTTAACCCAACCCACCCTCCCTTGAGTCTATAACAACTTAAGAAGAAATTTCCACCCATTAAACCCATGATCTTTGATCCTTCCAAACCTCCTCCAAGATGGTATGACCTTTATAATTTTTATTGGTGGCATGTTACTATAGGTCATTGTCATGAGTCTTTTCATGATCTTCACTAATTTCTTCTTTCTTCCTTGCTTGGTTTGTATTTAAATATTGATACTCTCACAAAAAAATTGTAGACACCAAAATTATGACACACACACATGTCTAACTCCCTATGTCAAAACCCCTTTCTAGCTCATTTTTCAATAATAACAATTAGCCTCCCTAACCCATTCTTTTACCCCTCACACATTTCATAAATTTAAAATAGTTAAGTTAATTAAAAACCCCTTTTTCCACCTTACCTGGCCACCTCACCCTATAACTAATTCTCACTTGATGAGTCACCTCAAGACCTAGTCCCCTCATCCTAACTACCTCAGACTTATTCTCACTTTAAAACTAAATTCCTAATCAACTACCTCCTTCTTAACCTTTTATTTTTACTATTTTGTAATGGGTGCCACACTTAACATGAAGAAAAACAAAAAATAGGCCCAAAATAGTAAGCTTTACCTATTATAGGGCTGTTGATGTCAATCAACCCACAATCAACATTAACAAGATCATCGACATTGGTGATATAAAAAAAACTCCAAATTGAAGTTTAGGTCAATAGAAATTAAGAAAATTCATTCTTACTTGCATTCAAACTCTTAGAATTCAATTTTTGACATCTTGGCTTATTGTTATCTTGCATAAGTCAATCATAATCAAGAACTAAGCTCTTGAGGACCAATATCACTTTCTTATTCTCTTTGTTCAGGCCATCGGTTTAGACTACCTAATAGGGACCATTAATCTGGCACTTATCATTTAGTGATGACTATAACTAAGTACATCACTTATTTTTTAGGTCTTTTAAGCATTTATTCTACTATCACTTTATATCTACTATGAATTACTCAACACATATTCCTAACTGAACCCCTGTGAGGGAGTTACAAAGCTTCCTTGCTTGTTTACCCTTGACTTGACACACCAAACCTCTAACCATATCTACCAAACCATACGCTCTCTCTCATAACTCTCCCTAACCTCCCAGACCTAATCAAAACCATTTCCTAGACCTTAGTAGCCTAATTGACATTGGTCACCTTCACCATTGACGTTGATAGTATAAATAATATCAGTCACTCTCTTACCAAAATCAGTGATTTTGGATTCCCTAACCTTTCTAAAACCTACCCAAATAACTTTTAAAACATAAACAAAATATACCACCTACAGTTTGTTACTCTCTACTTTATTCAGGTTGTTAATACTAGTAGTCCTCCCCAGCTAAAGAGGAGTACTCACAACTTCTAGATATGATGTACAAACCAATCCAAGTCCATTAATTCTAATCACTTATCCCTATCATTATTTTCTATTTTCCTTTAGACTTGAAATAGACAAAATTTAGCAAAACATTTTTGGCACGCTCTGTGGGACCCTAATGTTTTCCTTGGGTTTATTTCTTATTTTAAGCATTAATGTAGGTGAATTATAGTGAAAACTTCATTTCTTTCACTTTATCCTTATCTTTTATCTTAAAATGAAAAATTAAACATTTTATTTTTTGTTTATAAGCATTAAACTAAAATTTTCTTTCTTTTCTCTTTGCCTCTAAAAGTAATTTTTTTTTACAAGTTAAAAAGAATCTCTTCTTTACTTCTTCTTGCATGAACATTAGGATAGTGAATTTCATTTTCTAATCCTATTTTCATCTTTGTTTTCATTCAAATCTAAAATTTATAGATTTGGGTTTTAAACTTACCACATTTCATTGTTTGCTCGGTTCATATTAAGTCACCTAGTTAATTACAAGCATTTTGAATAAATTATATTGCACCTATGTTACACAACCAAATCACATTCACATAAACAAACATCTAAGCCCACATGAGAAAAGGCCCATTAGGATTTCATCACCTTGTGGATCACCTTACCCTACGCAGCTATCCTACTTGAATTTCACCACCAAGGGGAGAACCCACTCCATTCTCTAGCAGAGTATAAACTCTAGATAGAAAGTATATTTTGGCTAAGCAGCTTGGCTTGGCTGTAGGTCCATGAAGTGTGGAGAGAAGGATATTATAACAAGCCACATACTTGTTCTAATATATATTTCATCTTGAACACTAAAACTAACTTGAAACTAGCTCTAGATTGCTTTTTAGTACCTCTGATAACCAAATTCTCTTTTCACTATTTGATTAAGGCATAAGCCAATATGAGACTAAAAATTAAAGTCTAGGACTTAATAATTATTGGCTATATATTTTTTTGCTTTTCTATTGCCTTTTATATTTTGGAGTTGGTAAGGACATTTTCCTATTAATTCAAAAAATCAATACTATTTCCAATACTCAATTTGTATAACCTATTATCTCAAGTTTTTTTAGTGTTCTTCCTTCATACATAGACCTCTTTCATCCACTCTTTTACCTAGTTTCAACTTCTAGTTTTCTAAAACATTAGATTTTCCATCTCCTAAGATATCATAGTGACCAACATCAGTTAAATCTATCATCATCGATAGATTTTACCTACCGACATCGATTAATCCATCGACATTGATAAACATTTTCTAATGACATTGGTCAAGCAACTAACATTGATGACTATGTAATTTTTATCTACTCAAAATCACAAGCCAAAATATTCCACTTACCTGTACTCAAACATGGGGTTTCCCTATTTTATCACTAATGCAAGGTATTAAGACTATTTATACTTCCTTTTTCATGGTATTGACATGAGCTCAGGCTAAAATTCTTATCGATTATGTAAGCTAACAACCACTTACACCTTCCCCTCTCACTTATAATTCTATCATGGAGCATACTTCAAATATATAGAATAATCCTAACCCAAACCAAATTCCCATTGTGCTTGAGGGAGATCAATATTTTGCTAAATTTCTTTATCGTAATGTAGCAGCCCTTCAACATTACCTTGCTATTAGCCAAACCCTTTAATTCTTTGGGTGACCCAATATATGATATTTAAACCTATCTTATGAAGACAAATTTAATTTTAGTTTCCTCCACTATTTTTCCCATGGTTACCCAAACCACAAATTTGATGAGTAACCCAACTATAACTAATTTTCAACATTTAGCATCACCAACTACCCAATCCCACCTAAACACTAGTGTGACTTCCCTACTTCCACAACCATAACTAGTTCAGTCAAGTCTTATCCCATTTCAAAATTTAGTGGTACTTATTCCATCTACCCTTGCACCTATAATTACCCAAGTTATAACTCACCCTTTATCTAGTCTAACCATGCCAATAATCCAACCTACAATAACAATAACCAACCAAAGCATAGTTTCTAACCCAATGGGACAAGCCACTTTTATTTTTACACCCTAACCTATGATGCATTATCCTTATGTTGCCCCAACTCAACCTTAATAAGCTATGTCATACATTCCCTCTACTTCCTATCAGGTTCCCTATAATTTAGGAGGTATCCCACAAACTAATCCCCCTCCAGACCTCATTAAGATGTTGATGGACAAGATGTCTAATCTAGAGACATCCATTTCTAGTTCAAAGAATGTGTTATCTTATGATCAGATATGTAATGAATCCATCTATCCTTCTGAGCCTATTCACCCTTATCCAAGCCAATGGAAACTCCCTAAATTTACTCATTTCCATAGTAAAGAAGACCCATAATAACACTTGTAAGCATGTAGACATGCTTGTTATTTAATAGGGCACGATGATGCATTACTACTTCACACTTTCCCTATGTCTCTTTCAGGTGCTACCTTGGATTAGTATAGCTCTATACCACATCACTCCCATTTATCTTTTACCTAACACAAATATTCTTGGACCATTTCTTTATTAAAATTTCTAAAAAGGTTTCTATAATAAACCTTTATTCTATCAGAGAATTTGATGATGAGTCTATTGAAGATTTTATCACTCATTTGAGAATCTTGATCAATCAACTCTCCTTCTCTTTACCCCAACTTGAGATTATTGAGATCTTCTCAAGGTCATGTGTTAATCACATCTCATCCACACGCTGGTCACAAATGTTCTGCACATTTGATGAGGCCTTTTCAATGGCATGAAAACTTGAGGTTCATGCTATAGATGAAGGCAAAATCAAGTTGTGTAGTAAGAATACCAATTATAAATCAAATGATTCCTCTTCTAAAACATTTCCTTTTAACTAAAAATCTAAAGGCTCTCCCAATGTGATGGTCATTAAGTCAGCTTCTTCCACAACTAGAAACCAATCAAATTCCTTGACTTCCCAAATTTGACCAAGAAATTCCAACAACAATATGAACAATGTCAATACACTCCCATTAGGGAGTTATATACATATGTTTTGGAGAAAATATCATAACAAGGTGTCATAACCATTCCTCAGATCAAACCTCCTATACAGTTTGACCCCTCCCATCCTATTCCAACTTGGTATAAGGAAGATGAGTTTTGCAATTACCATAGATTTAAAGGCCACAATTATGATAACTATAAGACACTCAAGAACATTGTCCAAGACATTCTTGATAGAGGTGATCTCATCTTGGATAATCCTAATGTACCCCCTAATCAAAGTGTGAATGTGTTCAAACACCCTTTTCCTAACCATTCACCCAATCAAAATATTGTTCATACCACTACTGACTCAGGTGATCATAATATCCATATGATTAATATGGTTTTTCCTTTACCTCTAGTTCCACCTCACCTTCAATAACATACACCCATTTCATTGACTCCTCACCCACATTAAGTGGCATTTGTTTTTCCCATCCTTCCTCCTTATGTAGAAGAACATATTTCACTCATTCGACTCCCTCATGAGGAAGAGCCTCCTTTACCACTTCTTTTGCCACCTAAGGAGCTTGTAATTCTAATTCCTTTTGCACCAATATTACCTATCCTGTTACCACTTAAAGACCAAACCCTACCCATTCCTGAACCACATGTTGAAGGGAACATCATTCCTATATTATAAACTCCTGACGAACCTTATTCACCTACCTCTCCTCCACCTATAGAGAGTAGTACCCCATCCACTCCACCTTTGCACTTAGAAGAGTTATTATTATGAACTCCCATAATAGATGAGAGACCTATTGTGCATACTCTAATTATACCAGTCTTACCCCTTATTTTACCTATGGAGGATCATAATTTACCTATGACTCACCGACATGTTGAGGGAGAAATAATAACTTTGCTTTACCCTCTTGAGGAACAGTCTTCATCTACCTCTCATCCACCAATGGTAGACCATGTCTCTTCTACCATCTCTATCAAAGAGGACCCCATTGTGGTTCTTTCTCATATTTGGCTTGAATTAGTAGAAACCAACAATTTCCCTCTTTCCCAAATGCCTCAACCTTATGAAGACATAACCATAAGGATTACATCAACTTTATCTAAATCCTTCTCATAGTTGGTGAAAAATATATAATTTATTAACTCCACAAAGCTAGATCATGCATCATTTTGGGACCAGCTTAAAACTCCTTATCCAACACAATGAATGTCAACCTTTATTTCCAACCCTCTCACAACCCTTTTCCCCAAGGTATTTGACAAATCTATAGATTCTTCACCAAAATCACTTGAATTTTAGCCATCTTTGTTAGAACCCTCACCCTTATAGGAATTTTCCACATTAAAGTAGATCAGGACTTTAGGCATATGCCCTATCTCTAATTTAATTCATCCATAGGTGAAATTAGATTTAACTCCTCAACCACAAGTTAGATTTTTATGGCTTTAATTATAGAGAAATGTTAAGATTCCTATATCTCGATGAGCCCTTCTTCAAACCTCAACTTTACCATCCATTTCGGGACCACACCCCTCGACTTTAGTTGGAATATTGCTAACCCAAGCAAAATAAAAGGTTAAGTTACCTCCACTCTTGCCTTTGCCATCTAGTAGGCCTTTCACATCAGACACTAAGAAAGTGATATCAAAACACATAACTCTACTATCACCAAACAAAGCACCACATTACCCTTTTAACATTGAAACAAAAGAAGGTGTCCACTCCTATTAGTATAACAAGTGCGAGCCCACTTACAGGCTCTTAGAGCTTTTTACTATGTTAGTTATTGAAATCTTCCATAATAACTCTTCCTCCCATCAAGCCTTATAGTCCTCTTGGAATGAACCATTATTTGTTTAATGATACACAAGTGTGTTTATATCATCATTCACACAGATAAGATACTGAGAATTGTAAAGCCCTCACAACAATCATTCAACAACACTTTTATGTTAACACTCTCTTCAATGATAATCCCATTAACCTTCCTATTATTCCTCCTTTGGAATTCATAGTTCCTCCTACTATTCCACATAAATTCAAACCCAAAGATGTGGTCATAACCCATTTACCACTTCCTTCAACTACATTTTAGATCAACATAGTTAATATGGCCACATGATCATGAAACCAAAAAGATAAAGCTAAGGAAAAATTCACTACTCATTGGGCTCATCCCTTCACAAAATACACTCCTCCTCTTAATCCTAATATTTACATCTTTGGTATTCCTAAAATAATATATCCAGACATTATTTAAAGCTTAATAGTGAAATAGCTTCACCAAACTCCTATGAAAATGTCTTTATATGAGTTAATCCAAAACTCATCCAAAAAAATCAAGATTTGATTAGTGACTTGGAAGTGATTGAGGTATAATAAGATGATCCCAAACCTATTTTATCTTTGGTTAGGTCCCTTAAATCCATCTCCTTGATTTCTTTCATTGATTCAGAAATTCCACTTCAACACCCTGAAGATCAGGATTCTGCCCTTTTTATTACCACATATATTGATCAAAATTATTTTAAGAGAGTCATGATTGATGGGGGAGATAGTATTAATATTATTTCCACCCATTCCTATAAATACCTAACCCTTCTTGATAATTACATGTCTTAAACTGACATGGTACTTCATTCCTTTAGTGATACCACAACTACTACGGTGGGCACTCTTATCTTACATATCCATGTAGGTCCCCACACTATTCTAGAGCTCTTATATGTTATAGAAAGAGAGTTCCCATATAAAATACTACTTGGATGACCTTAGATATGTGCTATGGCATGTGTACACTCCTTTTCACCATTGTGTCAAGTTTGAACATGATGGACAAGTACATGTTATACCTACTAACCCACCTATATATATAACATGAAACATGAATTATAGTTATAATGATGTTCTGATTACATTTAAAACATTATATTCCCCACATGATACTTCTAAATCTTCTAAAATCTTCACTCCCCTAGCTACATAGATATCAACAACACAAATTCTTGACAAGGATCCCATAGAGGAGACTTTTCAATGTTTGTCACTTGGTGAATATCATTTATTGATGCTTGACATGTTATATACTCCAAAAGAGTATGGAAGGCTTCAAATTCACCTAAATTATGATCCCCACATTGGGATGGTCATCCCTTATGGGCCCCCTAACTTTTGAACTAATTTCACATATGGGGGAATTGATCAGGCTCTCATTATTAGCAATCTATCTTCTTTGCCACAACTATTTACCTATGACTTCTCTATCTTGAATAACCATAGATTTTATCACACCTATCTCTATAGGTTTTCCTAGAAAGGATTTGGTTTGGGTTGTTATGAACAAGGTGTCTATGTGCTTATTTAATATCCCACTAGCCAAAACATTCAAAATGCCAAAAAGAGGCATGGAGTGGGATATGATGAACCAACTAAACTCATTAAAACTTACCATGTACCAATTATTAAAGAACAAGTATCTCCTTCTCTGCCTTATTCTCCATCATTACCTACTAAATCAAAAGTATTTATACCTACTATTTTTTTTCAATAAATACGATCCGTTTGGGGCCTCTCACCTATCACCGGGGTAAGCAAACAAGGTCCCTTCCTCTCGTTCATCCTAAAATAATTGATGAAGAATGTCCCACTATTAACACTATCTAATGTCAAGATGATGACACAATTCTCATATATATGGGTGTGGATGATTCTTATATTTAATGATCACTCCCATTTGAAACACAAGCTATGTTAAATGAATCAACCATTGACATCAGTTTGCCCTCTCATGATAACCCTCGCATCCTCAAGATTGGCTAATCTTGGATTCCTCTGAGTAAGCTGATTATGTCACATTTATTAATGACCATAGCAAAGCATTCAATTGGTTTTATAATGACATTCTTGGTATCTACTCCTCTATCATCACCCATAACATTATCACCAATTGAGATGTTAAACTTGTTAAGTAGAAGCTTCACAAGATGCATCCTCATATTTTTCTCCTTGTTAGATAAACTTGGATTATGAGACTCGATATACCCATAATAAAAAAAAAATTCCTTGTGTTAGTATTTTCTATCTCCAAGATTTTCCATTATCTCCCAAATCATAAAACCTATATGGTCACCCATACTGATTCCCTCAAATACATGCATTCCAAGCCATATCACAACCAACATGTAGCTTGGTGACTCATGCTTCTTGCCCAATTTGACTTAGAATTCATTTAACAAAAGTCTATTAAGGGGAAAATAATCAATGACCAGTTAGATATTACCCCATTACCTTAAAATCAACCTTTAAACCTTGAATTCCCTGATGAATCCATTACAATGTTCTCCATCGATGACATCTATCAAATGACGATGTTCTTCGATGGATCTAAATGTTAATACAACAGGGGTATGGGGGTCATTATTATTCCTCTAGATGGTGAGCCTATGCCTTTGTCATTTAAACTAGATTTTGAATGTACTAACTATATGGCTGAATATGAAGCTTTGATTTTAGAACTTCAAATAGCTCTCTTCTTGGGTATCAAATCTATAACCATTTTTGGTGATTCTCAGCTAGTAGTTAACTAGGTTAATGGTTCTTACCTATGCAAAAATTAAATTCTACAATGGTATAAACGTCATGTAGATATGCTATTGGGATCATCTGACTCTTATCTCTTACAAACTATTCTTTGATCTATAAGCAAGTTTGCTGACATGATGGCTTCACTTGCTTCACACATACCCTCTTCATCCTCTTACTCAAGAATCTATGTCACCGTGCATCACTTAACATTACCCTCCTATGTATCAACTAAAATCCTCTTTATCAAAAATGTAACATCCAACCCACATGACTTATGGTATAAAAAACTCATGGATTATCTCTCCTTCTCTATTACCCATTCTGATCTCTCCAATAATGGGAGATGTGCCTTCATAAAACATGCTGCTCATTACACTATGCTAGGGGGACATCTCTACAAGCAAGGTTTTGATGGTATTTTTCTTAGATGCCTCACTAAAATTGAAACTCCCTTCACCATTGAAGAAGTCCATGATGGGATTTGTGGTGGGCATTTCAATGGTCATGTAGTTCTTAAGTGTATCCTTTGACTTGGCTATTATTGGCCCACACTTCATAAAGATTGTGGTGATTACATTCGGTGTTGCATCAAGTGTCAACAACATGCTAACCTCCTTCATGTTCCAAGTCATGCATTATAAGTCATCAAAGACTTCTAGCCCTTCTCCCAATGGGGCTTAGATCTAATCAGGGAGATTAACCCTCATTCATCCCTCTATCATCATTTTATCATTACTACCACTAAATACTTCACCAAGTGGGTCAAGGCCATCCTTCTCATCTCCACTAAAGCTGACAAATTTTTTGACTTCATCAACCATCACATCATCTATTAATTTGGTGTTACTCATAAAATTATAATAGATAATGGCAAATATTTCAAAAATAAGACTATTTAAAGTCTTTGTGATATATTTGGAATCAAATTAATCTTCTCATCACCATACTATCCACAAGAAAATGGGCAGGCAAAAGATTCTAGTAAAACATTGACCAAAATTCCTTTTCTTCATATTTATCTACAAGACATACTTACTAATGATGACTTTCACCAAGAATGTTTGGCTCAACTTGAATTGATTGATGAGTGTCATCTCATAGCCCTCAACCAACTCTAAATCTAAAAAGAGTGTATCAAATGTGCTTATAAATAAAACCTCAAAGAGTGAGATTTCAATATAGATCTTATTTTAAAATAAAATCAACATGTGAGGAACATGCAAAAACGTGAATGGGGTAAGTTTACTAATTGTCTCAGACCTTATATCATAACTCACAAGTATGGCTCAAAGACTTATCACTTATCTTCTCTTAAAGGAAGGCTAAAACCTGAGCCTTAAAATGCCTTACACATACGACCATTCTTTTATTAAACAAGAATCACTTCACCTTGTCTTTAACTTGAGCTCATCCCTTGAGCATCCCTATTACATTCATTTCTTTTCCTCTTTACCCTTATTCCTATACACTTAGTTAACTTATTTAGTGGTATGGTTTTTCCCTCAAAGTGGAAAACTCCTAAGCCTCTATAGTCTTATCTATGACTAAGATCATAAAAAAATGGGATATCTTACAAGTTATAAACCCTCAGGCCATGATTCTCAACGTAGACTACTCCCTTGAAGGATAGCTACATAACTTCCCTTTTCTACTATAAATAGACTACTCCCTTGAAGGATAACTATTTAAACTTAAAAATGAATTCTTAGACCACTCCCTTGAAGGATGGCTAAGCTAAGCTTTGTTCTCAAAGGGAAATACAAATAGAAAAGGATTCTCAAATTGATCAGCTTTATATGACCTTAACCCATACACAATACCATTGTAGGCTTCTTGTATTGATTAGCTTACACAACCAAAAAAAAAGAAAAGATTTAAGTCATGGACTTGCCTATAGTAGCTCTTGGGTCACCCACTAAAAGGGCATATCATCCCCACTTTGTAGGTTATCCTACCCAAACATTTTCCCTCATTTTACCTTTTTTTCCCTCATACTCTTTCAAGGGACTGTGAAGCTCACCTAATATAAGGTAAACACAATGCTTCTCTGACGAACATAATGGATCAAAGATATAAGGCATGAAAGAGGCTCATTTTCCTGAGCCTATTTGTGTTTTGATTATGATCTTTACCAGTGCATGAGCATTCTACCTCTTTATTTTACCATCCACATCGCATGTCGATATCTCTATTGAGATGAAGAATAATGTCATACCAACACTATCAAATCCTACTCAGTTTATTTTATGTATACACCATCAAAAATATGGGAAAATGTTCAAATAAATTAACATGATGAATTTATTCATTTTAAGCATACACCATAAAAAAATATGGAAAAATGCTAACATGAAACTAACAAACCAACTATTCATATACCATCACATATATGGGAATGTATAGTCTAACTCAACTAACATGATCAACATTAACATCAAAATTAACATATAATTAAATAACCATCATCTATATCATCATCATCTATGTCAATATTCTCATCACAATCATAATAAGTACATCTTGAAATCACAAATAAGTAAACATCTCTTATATATACGATCACAACAAATCTACATCATCACAATATCATCTCTCTCTCAAAACATACATCTCGCATCTTCAGCTCACAAGCTGGTGTACATATAACAAATATAATAAAAAATGATAAAATATAGCACTTAGGATCATCAAGGCTCTCCACATGGTCATGATGAAGTAGTGCCATCACCACTCTTACCCTTTCTACATATATGTGAGCTAGAAGATGTAATACATGACATAGATCTCTCTTGCTCCCTGAACTCAAAATACCATTGCATATATGAAAACTCTATGATGGCCCTCTCATAATAGGTAATGTCATCTAGTGTAGTAGTATATCTCACTTGAGATATAGTCTATGGAGGTCCCATAACACTTGATGATGACCTAGCCTATACTGGTACTTATGGTGGAGGAGGAGGAGTATCCTAACCTGCTACTCTTAGTCTATCCCTCTCCACTATTAATATAGTCACATGACCCTATAACAATCTGACCTAGCCCTATAATGCTACAAATTTCCCTTGTAGTTCCCCAACCTAGCCCTACAATGTCACCACCTACCCCTATAAGCATAATACCTATGCTTGTGATGTATCTCTAGCCTACATTACTACATCTCATGCCTGCACGACTGGATCCCTCTCTCTCACCAACCCTTGTAAATCTAGTGGTGGCCTCCTAACCTCCACCATAAGATGTAAACCTACCCACTAAGTTATATATGATATTATGTACCCTAGATCTCCAATACTTAGCCCTACTAGTAGCTTTTCAAAATTTGGCCCATCTATCTCCTTAGGTAATGACATGGATGCCTCTATGTCATCTCTCCTATATCGAGAGAAGGCAGGTATAATATCTTGTATTAGATTGAATGCACCCTGAACCATGTCATGGGTATCATCTCCAACTCACCAAATTATCTCCCCTAACTCATAATGAGCTCTAAAAACCAATAAGCTGATGTGCCTATCATATAAAAATTGGGTATGTCAAGTAGGGTCTCCACAAAATAACCATAGGGATCAAACCCTCAATCATGCACCTATAATAGGCAATGTCACACACTATGCCATCCACTTGGGTCTATGTCATGCCCTCTCTCCACCATTTAAAACCAACCCTAAAGCTAGCTAGAATCATGGTAAGTAACCCCAATGGTCATGCCACCATGATGAGCTCATATGCCCAATAGTGTAGTAGATGGCTAACCCATAAACTATATCATCATCGCAGTCTCAAACCCCATAGCTCTTTGTATAACTATGCTAAAATATTAGACCCTATATATAAATAGTCCACTACTCAACCATATATGTAATCACACATGTCAATGAAATCAAAAATATACCACCATTTTCATCTAGTAATGATGACATCATGATCTCAATCATCATCAAGATGCTTAGTTGATGCTACTCCTCATCAGCCATATACAATGGATTGTATGTGAAATTCATAGAATGATAAGTCACCTCACTAACATGCTCACCATATAATGACACCAAGTGGATATCATGTTCCTCTCTCAAGGATGTGAAGAGCTCCTCACCTTGGAGTGGTAGATTTAAAATCCTATAGACATCCTCCTATGTCACTGTCAACTCTTTGGTTGATAGATGGAAGGTGTTGGTTGTGTGATCCCACCTATCGATCAATGCTATCATAAGGCTCACATCTCAAGTGACTAAATAATATTGTCACACTCCTCCTAACCCCATATCTACCATGTGCTCCCACTCATTTGGAGTGACATCCCTCCTCATACATGTTAAAAGCCTTAGTAGATGATCTCATACTATTAGCTCCATCCTCACATGCATTCGTACACACATAACTCAAGTCATGTACTTTCTAATATAGCCTACCAATACTTTTTTACCTTCTCTTTGGGAGAAATACATTGGCTTGAGGCACTAAATCAAGCTATGTAGGTAACACTCAATTGACATGGGGTATTCTAAGGCTAGCTCAACCATTAGACTAGTTGACTACTTCCACTAGGGATCCAAATTGACCCTTTCTCCTATTTTGCTAGTTCTTCACAGTTAGTAATATTGGCTTTAATGCCAATGTTATCACTTTTTAGGCATAAGTGTCAGCTAATGTCGATAGACACCTACCAACCTTAGTGTCATGTCATTTGATGTTAGTGGACCTCGCTAACATCATTGAACCTAAAACTACAATTTTAACCTAAAAACCCACCCCAAATTCCCTCCAACTTATCCTATAAATATGCTACCCTATTTCTTACCCATCTACTAACATTTTCTACACCCCCACCTCTAAATTAGCCTAAAAACTCCAAAATAACCAATTCAAGTTTCAAAATAACTAATAGAGGATCTTACCTCATCTCTTCATCTCCTCTAGGTTGGTACAACTAGCACTTTTGGTGGTGCACCTCCTGTTGGGTCCCCTCCTTTCTCTACCATCTTAGTCACTCTCAAAGCTCTATTTTTTCTCTAATAATAAGTTACAAATTAATTTGGTTAGTTGCCAAACCCCCTTTTGTCAGGTTTGGTCAGTCGCCAATGTTGGCATGCTTAACCTAATCCACCAATGTCAGTGATTATGGCTACCAACATCAACAACATTACCCTAATGTGTTGATGTCAACATTATTTATTACCAATATCATCAATTTTAGTGATGTCATCACCATTACAATAATGTTTTCACCAAACAAAATAACTCTGACTTTTTAGACTTTACCCATACTATGGGGAAATTTGAAGATCAAATATATCTCCCTGACCATGACCACCAAATTTGAGATCACATATATCTCCCTAACCATGATAAACACCATTTTATATCACTTAAATCTTCACCCACGATGAATTTTCTTGGAGATCATGAATATCTCCTCACTCATTGACCCTTTTACACCAACCTTGCATTACTTGTCTTGACCACTTATATTATTATACTATAGTTGGTTATTATGCACACACATGTATATTAGGAGTTTTATGTGGCAACCAAGCTTATCCTATCACCTTTATCCCTTTTTTTTCTTAGGGGTGCTTCCTACCTCAAATACTTAGGACACATCGACCATTATAGCTACAATTTTGATTGTTTTGACCTATTAGCTATCACTTATAAGATATGCTTTGGTTATTTCTATCTGAGTCCTCAACCTTTCCTATTCTTAATTTTTTTGACTATATCTCATATTAGTATATGTATAAAAAGTGATACTCAATTCTCTACCACTCACCCAATTACCTTTTTATCAAACTGGTACCTGATTCTAGTTTCTCCTCTATTGATTCCCATTTTGAGGGGGAATACCTCATACAATACTTGGAGCATCTAACTCCTATTATTGTCTTAAAAAATTGTCAGTATAAATTACAAGACAAAAAGGGGTAAATATAGACACCAAAATTATGATAAACACACATGTGTAACTCCTTATGTCGAAACCCCTTTTAGCCCATTTTTTAATAATAACAATTAGCCTCCTTAACCCATGCTTTTACCCCTCACACATTACATTAATTTAAAATAATTAATTAAGCTAATTAAAAACCTTTTTTTCCACCTTACTTGTCCACCTGACCCTATGAATAATTCTCACCTAATGAGTCACCTCAAGACCTGGTCCCCTCATCCTAACTACCCAAGACTTATTCTCACTTCAAAAATAAATTCCTAATCAACTACCTCTTTTTTAACCTCTTATTTTTACCATTTTGTAATGGGTGCCACACTTTTCATAAAGATAAATTGAAAATAGGCTAAAAATAGTAAGCTTTACCTATTCCAGGGCCACTAACATCAATCAACCCATGGTCAACATCTTTAGGATCGTTGACATCAATGATATAAGCCAAACTCCTACCTAAATTTTAGGTCATAACAAATCAATAAAATTCATTCTTAATTGCATTAAAGCTCTCAACATTCAATTTTTGACATCTTGGCTTACTACCATCTTATGTAAGTTAATTATGATCATGAACTATGCTCTTGAGGACTAACAACACCTATTTGTTATATCTGATTAGGCCATCAATTTGGACTACCTGATAAGGAGCATAAATTTTTTACTCATCATTTAGTGACCACTACAACTAAGTACATCACTTATTCTATATGCCTTTTAAGCATTTATTCTACTATCAATTTATATCTACTATGCATTGATCAACACAAATTCCTGATTGAACCCCCATGATGGAGTTATAAAGCTTCCTTTCTTGTTTTCCCTTGACTTGACACACCAAAGCTCTAACCAGATCTACCCAAACCATTCTCTCTCTCATAACTCTCCCCAACCTCCCAAACCTAATCAGAACCATTTCCTAGACCCATAAAATCCTTTTTCAAGCTCTTAGGCAATTATTTCCCCTACTAACCTCAGTAAATTAATTGACATTGATCACATTTACCACCGACCTTAGTAGTATAATTGATATCGGTCACTCCCCTTCTGATGTTGATAATTTTGGATTCCCTAACCTTTCCAAAACCTACCCAAACAAATTCCAAAACAAAAATAGAATATACCACCTACAATATGTTACTCTCTACTACATTTAGGTTGCTAATAACTGTAGTCCTCCCTAGCTAAAGAAGAGTGATCAAAATGTCTAGATACGGCACACAAACCAATCCAGGTTCATTCTAATCACTTATCCCTATCATTCTTTTCTATTTTCCTTTAGACTTTAAATAGACAAAATTGAGCAAAATAATAACATTATCAAGACTATCTTGAAGATTCTCAACTTCAATTTCAAGAACCACAATCACATCAACATCAACTACCTAATGATCCAAAATAATTATCCCATACATACACCTCATCCACTAATTTTTTTAAAACCATAGTTGATCCTTTAATAGGGAAAGGATATCTAATATGAAAAACTTTAAACGTATCATTACATTTATTAAGCCTCAACCTATTAGGTCACATTAACCAAAGGAGTATCTCTTTCAAAAGCCTTCTCCAAAATGTATCATACATGGTCATCCTTTACCTCCTTTATCTCCTCATACCTCTTCTACATATCTTATGTCACATTTGACATCCCTAAAATTTAACAAACCAAAACATTTACCTATCTCTAAATGCACCTACCAACCTAATGTAAATCATTTTAATGGTTCAATGCTACCTCACTCAACCTCACATATTGGGCCATGTTGAGATGCCCATCCACATGTCCCTTCCAACTTTAGGGCATCTTATGATGCCCATACCTACATCCACTTACCCATTGGGGAATATAATGCTACCCACTCTTATCCTATAATGAATTATAACAAACACATCTAAATTCAAGAAACCTTTAGAGAATTATTAACATGTCTTTCACATGCTCATCTTTGATATAAACATTAGCATAAATCTTTCTTGTTATTTTTTATGTTTCTTTGATTATGTACATTTTTTTTTCTTTATTTTTAGTCATACTTTACTAGCATTATTATTTCTTTTATATTCTTTGATTTTCTTACACATTACATTTGACATTTTCTTTCATTTTGGTTTTTAGGTATTTATTTCATTTTTTTATTTTTATGTCATTCTTTTCCTTGGTATATTTATGATTATTTTAACCCTTTATTTAACTTTCACATCATTGGTGTTCACCATATGAGTTGCAGTGTAAGACCATGGATAATAACTAGCCTTCCTCACAAATTACCACCTTCCTCACAAATTACCACATCAAAACATCTTTAAACCACTTTTTATGATGACTACTATAATCATTAGTGCTTGTGTTAGATCCATTGTAGGTTAGTATGGATTATATAATGACATGACTATCATAATCATATCCCCATCCCTTTAATAGCACTATTTTAGCTCCTTGTGATAAGCTACAATAATATTCATCCTTGTAACTCTTATTACATAGATGGATCTCTCATAATCCCCATATTTCCCTTATTTCCTTTCATTTGAAGCTCAGATCGATCAACTATAAGATTACACTCTTACTTGTGGGAAAGTCTAGGAGTCTTTAGACACTTTGGTCTTTAGGTCTTTTTCTCTAGTGACCAAGTGTAATCTATCTTATGTTTATCATATTTAACACCCATGTTTATTCATTCCAAGTCTGTAAGGAGAAGGAATAAAAAAAACACAAAACAAGGTAAAAGCCAAATCATAAAATATAAACAAAAGGCAATGATTCAAAAGGAAAACATTAAAAATTCTCAAAATTTAAATTAAACTAAAATATGTGATTCTAAGCACAACTCCTTTTTCTTGTCAAAGCTCAAACTCCATAGTTGGCCTCATGATAGAGCTAAGGTCTATTGGGGTATTGTAGTCTAGTAGATTAGAAAAGGAGAATAAATAAAATATTTTAGTGCTACCTACTTTCTCATGCAAGTACCAAATCTTCAAAGTAGATTGACAACTCTATAAAGGGTCTTAAGGAATAGGTAACACAATGTGGGAAGGTAGGTCCATTTTAATTTTCATGCATCTAGCCTTCATGTGATGATATATATACATCACTTATTATCTCAAGCTTTGTTCTCATTAGTCAAAATGTCCCAAGTCCTTGGTGTTGATAGTTCTTAGTCTTTATCATGTGCCTAGTGTGTCTCATTCTTTCTAAGGATATTCACATCACCCATATCGCACCTCACATTCCTTATTTACATCATATTTTCCTTATATTCCCCTTGTTGGATATTTATTTTACCTAACGACATCCCTGATCACATCTACCTTATTTATGCCTCTTGGTTTATATTTTGTGACTTGCATTGTATGACCTTGGATAAGACCAAGCCTTCCTCACAAACACCCTTAGACCATTTGATTACCACACCATCTCATTATCACACTATTCATGTCATTAGGTGGTTGTGTTTTATTACATTGCATATTAGAACAAGCACTAAGTTTTATTTTTCATCTTTTAGAGCTTTTGATTTTCAATTCTTCATCATTTTCTTGTTTGATTTATGTGGACTTAACTTATCATATATATGACATTTACCATTTTTACATGTTTTTCTTTATGTATGACTTCTTCATGTTTGTCTCACATATTGATTTACCTTTCATTTTTATTCATTGATGTTTTCTTTATGTTTTATTTGAGATGGTTATCTTAAATAGGATTAACTTGTCACTTACATATCTTTGTTAGAGTTTTCTTGCATTGATATTTCATTTGTCATTCATGTTTTACATACTTCCCAATGTGACTTAGTATGTTCTACATCTATTGTTTCCATTTATGTTTTCCATGTTTTCAAACATGATTTACTATGTTCTATTGTCATTTTAATTCATTTGTCATCATTTATCATTCCTTTTCCATCCTTTTATCATGCATTTGCCCTCAATATTTTTGGTTCTAACCTTGCCTTAACAATCTGGATTTGCCAATCTTCTTAAGTACCTCATATATTTATCATTACTAACTAATTTTTCATACCATAAAATGTTTTTGGAATCCTAACCTCATAGAGAATATTTTCCACTACTATATGCCTATATTTAATTTTTTTTTAATTTTTTAGCTATTTTTTGTACTAACTTTACAAGTTTACCTTGTGTTCTTCACATTGGATGCCTTCACATATCTTGTATTATCCTTTATCTATAATACTAAGGTAAGTAAAATTATGTGTTTTTCAATTCTATCCTTTCATTTATATTATTTGATCCTTACTACATTTTATTTATCATCAGTGTTATGTGTTATCATATTCTATTCCTAAAGTACCATCTCATGTTTCACTCATGTGACACATAATGAGATTTTAGTGGGACATATTTATACACATAATATTTTCAAACTTTTATCAATTAATTAATCTCTCTATATTTTAGGAACCCATCGAGTCTCAATATCTTTGAGTGCATGCCTTAAGGGGTAAACTAAAAAAGGGGTGGGTAGACCATTGGTGCTTCATAGGATTATTGTACCTTCTTCCAATTGTTATCTACATAGTTATCTCCTAAAAACATGATCCCTAAAATTGTTATTCTGTATTGCACACTCTCTAGCCATTTCTACCTTTTGTCCCCCTTTTCCTAGACTTAATCCATTTTTGACTGTTTAGTGTACTAGGTTGATTGGGTTGACCCTGTACAATTTTGGGTGAAATTTAGTTAGGGTCTAGGTTAAATATTGACTAACCTAGCCCATGACCTAGTAAATTCTTGTCTAAAATTATGCTAAGTAGCCTAGGTCGACCTTGTTGGACAAAACTTTTGAAAGGGATTAGAGTTAAATCCACCTATATATAGAAGTTCATTTTGCCATTATTCAGAGAAAAGAAGAACTAAGAGATATTGTGTATCTTCTTATCCACCATTCTACTTGAGAAAAAATATTAGGGTTTCATAATTTCTTTGGAGATATAGATATTATTTTATGGAGAAGTTTTTGGATGCATTGATAGGTTGTGTAGCTTAGAGCTAATATATCCTTTTCATCCTTACATACCACAACAAGCTCTTGAAAAGAATCTTGGCGAAGGGAGAGATTGAGGCTCAACAAGTTGATCTTCAAAGTTAAGTATTCCTCACTTTTTTCCTCTTTTATAAGAGTAGATAGATATGAATTTGTACTTTTCTTCCATGTATTAGGATTATATATACATTAACATGAGTATATGTCTCTTATGCATGTTTACTTTTATTATTTTTAACCACCACTTTGTGCCACAAACTTTGGTGAGCTCTAGATTAGATGTTACTTGTTATTATTTTAGTGAGATATCAAAACATAGGACTCCATAGGGTTATTTCATGATTGTGCTTTACTAGATGCTTTGAAATGCTCCCTAGAAATGTGTATTGTGATAATAGATCCCCTAATCAAGTCTAGTAGATCCCCATATTGGTCATGTTACCAATTATCTAATGTGTCCCCAATATAAAGTATATGGTATGATGTATCTTATCTAAGTTATGATTGATTTATAGAAATGATGGATTTCTAACTGCATACATCTATAACCCATAGTCTATTTATGGATTCGATATTAGTACTGAGGAGTGACAAGCTTTTACATAGATTATTCTAGAGTTCCCTGAGGTATTTGTATGATGACCGATGCCAACATTAAGATATTCTGATTAATCCTATTTAGGAAAATTAGAGAAAATAACCCATCTAGAGGTGTCATTGCCAATTAGTTTAACTCCTTGCCAACAATTCTAGATGATGGCTATACACTTCTAATCAAGGATAATTTAGAGGTAAATATTTGAACTCCAAAAGACTTGAAATGGATTAAAATAGGCATGTCCCTCATTGAAGAGGAATGTGAAGCTCTTATATCCCTTTTGAGGGAACTTGTTGACATATTTTCATGGGCATATTCAAATATGCTAGCTTTAGACCCCACCTTGGTTGTACACCATATCATTGTACATCCTGATGCCAATCCTATAAAATAAAATTTACATAAGATGCATCCTCATATTATTGTTTTAGTAAATCAATATTTGTAAAAATTCTTAGATGTGAAATATATGAGGCCAATTGAATATTCAGAATAGATCTCAAACATTGTGCCAGTGAGAAAGAAATTAAAAGGTATCAATATCTACACTGATTTTAGAGATATCAATAAATCTTACCCAAAATATGACTTTCCTCTTACTAATATTGACATGATAGTCAAATCAATGGCTCATTATGAATGCTCTCTTTAATATATGGTATTTCTAGTTATAATCAAATTAGGATAACACCAAAAGACCAACATAAAACAACATTCACCACTCCATGGGGAACAATCTGTTATCAGGTAATGTCATTTGGACTCAATAATGTTGGGTCAACTTACCAAAGAGCTATGATAGTTAATTTTCCTGACATGATGTATGATATTATTGAGAACTATGTTGATGATATCTTGGGTGAATCAAATACCTGTGTTGATCACCCAATTATGTTATGAAGAATCATTGAGTAGACTTCATGAGTAAAATGTTAGGCTTAATCCAAATAATTATGTATTTAGTGTCACTTATGGAAATATATTAGTATTCATTATCTCTCACATGGGCATTAAATTTGACCTGACCAAAGCTCATGCAATTAATAAATTTGTTTCCACTATCTACCTTAAATCAACTTTATTGTTTGTAGGGAAAGATTAAATCCATCAAATGATTCATATCAAAATTAGTTTATAAATGCTATCCATTCATGGAATTTCTCAAGAAATGTGTTAATTTCTCCTAGAATGAATAATGTCATAAATCATTTGATCAACTTAAATAATATCTTGTTAACCCACATGTTTTATTTCTACCCATGCCAAAAAAGACATTGCTTTTTTACCTATCAACAATTAAGAAGGCTCTGGGGGGCACTTTTGACACAAAATGATGAAAAGGGAAATGATAATGTTATGTATTATCTAAACTAAGCATTGGTAATGTATGAACATAGTTATACATTTATTTTAAAAGCCTATTTAGCAATGGTGTTTTCAATCCAAAAATTGTGTTATTATATGCTAAACAATAAGACCATTATTATTAACAAAGTAGATCCACTCAATTATCTACTTTAAAAATCATCTTTATAGGTCTTTATGGAAAAATGGATCATGCTATTGAGTGATTTTGAAATTTAATATGCCAACTAGAAATCCATTAAGGGGTAATTACTCACATATTAACATGGTAAAATTTCTATTCAATATACTCAACCTCTTACATTTGGATTTATAGATGACACCATTAGGATTATAAAATAATTAGATGCACTTATTGAGGATGAATGATGGAAGATTTACTTAAATGGATCATTCATGACTCATGGATTAGGGGCCGAAATATTATTTTTTATGACATAATGTTATCTCATTCCCAAGTCATTTTGGATTGGATTTCTATGTACCAGTAACATGGATGAATATAAAACACTCATTATAAGGATTCATAAAGTATTATAGTGGAAAATTCAACACTTACTTATGTCTGGTGATTCTCAATTAATAATTAATTAACCCACATATTAGTACCAAACCAATGATGAGAAGTTGGTACCCTATAAGACAATGGTTGATACTATTAAGTAGTAGATTTCTAACATCTAATTTAAAAGAATATTGTGAGTCAATAATAGAATAATTGATGCCATGGAAACTATTAGTTCCATGATCCATATCATTGATAGAGTTAGGGATTATCAATTTCTTGTTGAACATCTCTTAACATTAACACATGAACAATTAGCCATTGAAATGGTTTGTGACATTATTTGTCCCACATCTCCATGGTACTCAGATATATATGCCTATATTCAAAACCAATACCATGCCTCTTAATTTACCACATAAGAAACAAAAATCCTTCACCCATAATGCCTCTCATTATACCCTACTTAGAACAACCTTGTATTATAGAATCTATAATGGAACTCTACTTCACTATTTACTTTAAATAGAATATAGACTATAATTAAGGCAAGTCCATGAATGGGGCATGTGGAGCCCACACCAATGACGAAATCTTAGCTAAAAATTTATTGTGTACTAGTTATTACTAGCCAATGATAGAATTAGACACAACTGCATATGTAAAGAGGTGTGTAAAATGTCAAAAGCATGCCAATTTGATTCATGCTCTATCTAAGACACTAAAACCATTAACACCATGATCATTCTCAACATGGGGACTTGACATTGTCAATAATATCAATCCAACCTCTTTTAATGACCATAAACACATCATGACTACTTCTAAATACTTCACTAAGTGGGTGGAATCCATTCCCCTCACTTGCGTCACTTGTAAGTAGATCTCCAAATTCATGTTCAATCATATGATTTGTCTCTATGGCATCCCCTCTGACATTATATCATATAATGGTGGATCACTAAAAAATAAATATGTGAAAGAACTTTTCCCTCAATACCACATCAAACAGCATTTTCATACTACTTACTATCCATAATGTAATGGCCAAGCTGAGGCTTATAATAAAATAATTTTAAATATTCTCAATAAGATTTTTAATGATGTTGGTCACAATTATCACTTAAAGCTATTTAATGCCATCTAGGCATACCATACCACATTCTATGCTCCAACATGAGCTACACCCTATTCATTTTTTTATGTAAATGTATCCATTCTTATTATTGAGGTTGAGTTTCCTTCTATCTAAATTTCATTATAGTACATCATCAATGATGAAGACTAAAAAGTGGCTTGCTTACAAGATCTAGACCTACTTGATGAAGAATTCTTAGTGACCTTGAATAATCTTCAAGATTATTATAATTGACTAAAATTACAATACAATAGGTGCATTAATCATTATGAATTTGATCTTGGTGACTAGGTATTAAAATAAAATGAGAAAAATGTGAATGTTAAAACCAATAGAAAATAAAATTCCAACCAAACTAGTAAGGGCCCTATGTAGTTGTTTCCAACTATGGTTCTAGATCATATAGGCTCACTACACTAGAGGGAGATGAAAAAGATGAACCCATGAACATAATGCACCTCAAAATTTTCTATGGTTGAGGGATTCAGATTATTATCTATAAGGATCATTTAAGCTATATCACATTATACCTACTCTTTTTACTATACCCCTTTCTATTTTAGCATACCCTTAACCCTTTGATAATCAATTATTTTTGCCTAAACCCTCCTATCACATTTGGCCTGGTTTTGAATAATTTTTACTTTAGGCATGTTTAGTGGTTGATGATAGATTCAGTTCTAGTAGCAACTTCATAATCAAATGTTCAAATGGTACTATATGAAATTAGTATGATAGTGGTCCTAGAAATTACATCCTTCATTTGTTGTTATGTTTGACTAGTGCCACTGATTATAAATACCTTTGGCTAAATAAGTATCCCACCTCAAGATACTAATTATAACTATCTATGGGAAATTTATTACCAGTAACCCTTTATAATTATTTCCTAATTATAATTACGTATGGTTTAATTAGGGATAACACCTTTACCATGCATTAATGCATCACCTTGACATTACTATTATCATTTACATTTCTAGTTTCCATTCAATTGAACTTGATGGTACTTAATTGGATATATTTTATGAAGGCAAAACTATAGTGACTTGAGGTATTACAAGACTATGTAAGTAGCACTTGATTCATTTTGAGGTTAGCTCAGTCATCCCATTGTCATGATCTCATTATTTTATGAGAAATATAAGCCATTCTCTCACCATATTTCAAGTTGGACTATTATATCTCAGAATTCTCAATTGAGTTGAGATGTTTAGAAAATTCCAAAAACATTTGTAACAATTTCAAAATCCTTAAACATTCATCAAAATCCTAAAAGTCATAAAATCATGAAAATCGGGTTAGAATTTCCATGTGAGATATACAACCATCAATTTTTTTTGGGATGATCCATCTTATTTGCTCAGTTTATTTCTAGACCACCTTGGTCTTTTTACTCCCATTTATAGGAGAAATTTATTATCCTAATGTCTACATGGACTATGTAAGAAGCACTTGGATACATGGGGTATCTTGGGCTAGCTTGACTATACCTTTCCATTATTTTTAGACCACTTATTTTCCTTAAGTATCTTAGGAATCCTAACTATTTCATGAGTAACCACTTGTCATTTAGTTTCCCCATCTTTATTAGCCTTAAGTCATATGCTCTCACTATTTTATGAGTTTATGTTGTGAGCATTATGTATTTGAATTTAATACACTAATGACCACTTGGATTAATATAAATCTATCACCATTTTGTGAGATAAATATCATCTCATGCATTAGATGTATTAAATGTATACACATAATATTTTTAAACATTTATTAATTACTAATGCATTCTATCTTGCAAGAAACTATCGAGTCTTAATCTCTCTAAGTGCATGCCTTAAGGGGTTCTCCAAGAAAGGGTTGGGTATACCATTGGTGTTTCATAATATTTTTGTACCATATTTCCACTTGTTATCAATCCAACTAGATCTTAAGAACATTCCCCTAAGCTTTGCCTCCTCTTTTGCACACTCTTCTAGTCATTTACCACATTCATTATCTCTTTTCCTAACCTAAAACCATTTTTATTAGTTTACATGACTATGTTGACTATGTCAACCTTGCATTCTTATTGAAAAAATGTATTTAGGGTCTAGGTTGGCTCTTTGCCTAACCTAGTCTGTGACCTAGTGAGTTTTTGCCAATAATGATACTAGGCCAATTGGGTTGGCCCTATTATCCAAAAATTTTGGAAAGTTTTAGGGTTAGATCCACCTATATAAACACATATATTTCAAAATTATTTTAAAATTATATGAGTTATTATTCATTTGTACATCTTTACAATTTGCTCTTCCACCATTCTACTTAAGGAGTCCTAGCATATGGTTTCTACTTGGAGAAGAATATAGTCTTATGGGTAAGTCTTAAATGCTTTGGCCTTTCTTAGTGATCCTTACAAACCAAAAAAAAAATTTTAAAATCATGTTTAGCCAAAGGAGAGATTGAGTCTTGATGGGTTCATCTTCCAAGTATCTCTAACTTTACTCCTCTCTTTAGTAGATATAAGTATCATAAGTAATGGATTTTGAATAATATTACTCTTCCTTTCCATGCATTAGGGTTTTACATATACATATCTTAATTATGACTCTCTTATAAAATTTTACTATTTGTTTACTAACCCCCACTTTGTGCCATTATATTTTGTGATCACTAGATTAGATTATTTTGTTTTACTTATTATTAGTATAGTGAATATGAAAGCATAGGACCTAGTTAGGGTTATTGCATAGTTTTTCTTGATTTCAAGCTTTGAAACCCTCCCTAATAATATTATTATGGTAATAAATCCATAATTAAGTCTAGTATATCCATATTGGTCATGCTTCCAACTATCTAATGTATCCCCAATTGAAAGTGTAAGTAAGGTCTATCTTTTTTGAGATAGGATTGATTTATAAATCTAATGCATTTCTGATTGCATACATTCTAGTGAAACTAATGTGAATCTAACCCTTTTAGGTTTTCTTTCACACTTTTAATTTCCATCATTTTATCATTTTTCTATATTTGTGATACTAGGCCAACTAGGCTAGTATAGTTTCTAACTTTTGTGTGTATATTTAACACATAGTTGCATCAAAATGACTCGATTATTTCTATTTAAGTCTTCATCTGATACAAGTTACTATATCAAATAGGTCAACATAGTACTCTTATTCAATTCTAGATAATAAACTATGTAAAATAGGTTGGCTTAGTCTCTTATTCAACTCAAGAATAGAAAACTAAGTCATGCATGTCAACTTAGTATCACATTCAGCTTCTAGATAAAAAAATAGGGAGACCAAGTTCACTCAATCATCTCAATAGGCTTCAACAAATGAGGAATTATAGAAGTAGGTCGACCCAATCGACATAATTGGTAGAACTTAAAATAAGCATTCAAATCACTTCAACATAAATTTTATAGTCCTCAGTATCTTCCAACCCACCAAGGTTTATTTATTCCTCTCTCTTTCAATTCATTTCTTCCTTGTATTTCTATTATGCAAAAGTTTTAGTCTTCAAAACAACAATCCTACAATAAACTAGGTCAACCTAGTTGACCTAATTATATAGTATGTCTTCTGTTTGAAAGACTAGGTTGACCTAGTTGACTTAGTTCTTAAGGACTCCTGATTCTATAGTATAGTAGTGACCCTATCCACTCTATTATGCAATGTTTGCATACACTATCATCTAAACTGACTTTGTACCATGCTTAAGTTGATAATTAACAAATATATGTTAGTAATTAATTCACACTTTCATTTTTAGTTGTTAATATGCCTAGATCAAATCACATAGTCTAAGTGGTTTTTCAATATACCATTTAGTTTCACTATTTTTATCTTTCTTGCACACTCTATCAAATCATAATTTCAAAATGTATATAAACATTTGTCTACCCAAGGCCTACCAACTTGGATTTCATCACCAAAGGGGAAGTTGACTTGGTTTTTTGGCCAAATATAAGCATGTGGTTAATGGTATATATTGGCAAAGCACCTTATACCCTTATCACTATGAGATTGTGAAGTGAGGGGTTAGGCCCCAATACCAAGCTAGTATCATTTCCAACAAAAATCCCTTTTAGCCTAAATGTCCTAAAACCATCCATAGATTGATTTTTAGTTCCCTACTTTCATCCAACTTCCCTATCACACTTAAAATAACACTTTATAATAATCTAACAACATTTAGGATGACCACTTATCTAGCATTTATTTTTTAGTTGACTACTTTTTCTCTACTCATTGTATTATATATTATAAAAAATTGCATTAGCCAGTGTTGGTGCAAATTTTTGTGTTGTGTGCCAATTGGATCATTCTCATTGATACAATTTCTTATGTTTTTATTTTCACTTCCTACTTCAAATTACATTGTAAAAAAATTTCCTTGTTTTTAGTACACTATCATTCTATTTGACACTGTCTCTTAATAGACTACTTTTTTCCCTACCTAAAATACTAATTAGACTTGGTCAACTCTATATCCTTTTTAACCATTTAGGTTATAGTACTAGGTCAACATTTTTGACCCTGCATCCTTACCAAACTATGTTTTCCTAGTTATAGTACTAGGTTGACCTAGTTGACTCTGTACTCTTATTGTTGACCTTGATTCCAACTTAGTTCTCTATTTTTATTTCCTGATAATTTTTTTCATCTCCTCAAATCATCATGAATTCCCCTATTATAATATTCTTGGACAACCTAAATCCATTTATACACTATATGGGATATTCATTTCTCCCTCTCTTTTCCTTCCAAGAGAACCCTCACTATTGGAGTACCTCTTGCCCTCTTTCATTATGGATTGTAACATGGTTCAAATCATGCCTCAAGATGAAGTAGGTGGACCTGATCCTTTTTATATCTATGAATACAATTCTCATCTTAAATCTATTCAGCATAATGTGGGAGTAATTGACACAAGTATATCCAACAATCCCATTGGTAATCCACCTTCTAATAACCCTCCCCTTAATACCAATTCAAGGAGTTCTCCTACAAACACCAACCAACCAATTGATATGACTCAACTTATTACACAAGTCATAAAAAAATAAACATAATTCAAACTTATGAAACCTCTCAAATGATGTAATTACAATGGCATTTGATTAATATGACTAATTAACCTTCGAATCTCAATCCTCAAGCCATTCCAAATTTTATTCCTCTACCTCTTAGAGATGCATTAGGAAATGTTGTTCCTCAACCTATAAGGAATAACAAAATACTTGAAAATATCCAAAATAAGCCTTTAATTCCTTTCACTATATCCATTGATATTTTTAATATATCTCTGACTATCAAATATGATGGGACTAAAGACCCTGCATCCTTTCTCAAAGCCTTTGGTAATATTTATAAAAAGTGGATCCAAACTGATACTTTAACAAAAACTAAAATTCAAGTTAAAACTTTCATCAGAGATGTTTTGGAATGGTATAACCAACTTCCCCAACATTCCATTTGGAAAATTGATGATTTATCAATCCTTAAGTCAAATATTTTCAACATAATGATCTCCTTAAAATTTTCCTTAGCCATTTCATCAATGTTAAGAAATCTACCACCAAATGAGCTCATGAATTTTTCAAACAATGGAAATATCTGACCCATAAAAATGACCATAACATGATTGGTGATAATTTTTTAAAACTCTATAAAAATTTTAACACCTTGTATTTAATACAAGATTTGCACCTTTGCTCCTCAAAAACTTAACAAAGTTCTTGACCAAGTGAAACGTAAAGACTTCCTCATGAAGAAATTCAAACCTAATCCCAAATTATTAGAAGGATATTTTCAAACTTCTATTAATGCTATCACCAAAAATACTCCTCAAACCAAACTAGGAGTTACCAAAGCCAACACTCCCCCATCTTCTCACATACCACTCACTGTGTAGCAAAGCAAATAATTTTTACATCCCTCTAAATCCTTTACTTATCCTAATAATCTTCCTAAATTATATGACCCTAACCAATTTTGTTCATTCTAAGCTGACATTGGTCACTCCCATGAAACTTATTGATGAATTACTAAATCTGTTATCTCCTACTTGCTTGGTGATTCCTTCAATCATGAATCCATGATCAAATTTCATCATCATGAGTATAATACCAATTTTAAAAAATGACAAGCTTACAAATATTCTTCTTATAATAACCAAAAATATTTTTCCATTGCTAATAATAAAAAAACTACCAAGGATGTTTGTGCCATTAATGCCAACTATGACCAATATTAAAATAATTCTAAATATGTTAACATAGTTAAGGTCAATTATCATCACAAACCAGCTCATAAAGATCTTGTCACAAAACCTAATAAACCCTATTTATAATCACAACTTATTAAAGACACTATAACCACTCATTTAGCTTTAGAAGCCCTTGATGAACCACCTCCTTATTTTGAACCCCCAGTAACTTCTATTCCTTTAAAATCAACCTTACCTTCCAAAACTCATACTAGTTATTCTAAATCCCATTCAAACTTTTTGGAATAAATTAACTCCATGCCTTGAAATATTCCACTTATGGAGTTAGTTTATACTTCCTCTTATCATTTCAAGTTCCTTATATAATAATTATATTAATAGAAGATCTATATTCTGTACATGATAAACTATTCTCTATTGAGCATCAACCTACCAATGTGCATACCATTGAAACTATGTGTCCTTCTTCTAAACCTTATATTAAATTTATTAAAGAGGACATGATTAATGTCAAGATATTTTTTCATGCCTATGATCCACTACTATTCACTAAAATAGTAATTAATACTACCCTTATTCAAAAAGTTTTAGTTGATGAAGGATTTGGTATTAATGTGACATCTTTGTGGCTTAGGAAACAACTTGAATATAATAAATATCATCTCAAGAAAACCTAACTTACCTATCATGGATTTGATAAAACTAATAAAAATCCACTTGGTTACATTTGGATTCCCCTAACAATCAAACCCAAGACCATTCAAACTAAACTTATGGTCCTTGATTTTCCCTTATCTTATAACATACTCTTTGGTTTCCCTTGGACTCATAGAATGAGGGCCATCACTTCTTCCAATAACCAATGCATAAAATTATTACATAATATCAAATGGTATGATCATGAATTTGATTCCATCCCTTGTATTATTCAACTTCCTAATCTGAAATCTCAATATCACATCTTTACTATTCCTACCATCAATAGTGTTCCCTTAACTAAGTTCATCTACATCAATATAGATTTATATGTCACTCTTGCTGATTCAGATGATGATGAACCTAATGAATTAAAACATACTTATAACACTACTAAGACACCTCATTATATCTTAGATTGGATTTCTCCTTATTTATTACCTCATGATCACATTATTCCTCTCATTAATGAGATCATTGATTTTCCCCCTCCATATAATGCTTAGGAACCTTCTTAGCCACAAGATTCTCTCACATGCAATGATTATGGAGTGGCTAAATTATTCCAAGATCCTTAAGTCATGTCTCCACAAAAGTTTAGTAAAATTATAATTTCACTATTAGCAGAAGTTTTTGATACAATAGAACATGATAAGGATGAGGATAACCAAGGCTTATTCAAGTGTATAGAATAGTGCAAAGAATTCATATTTAATAAGGAAGACAAAAACATAGTAGAAAGGTATTATTGTGCATTTGATATGAATTAGGATTAACTAGTACTTTTTTAATCATTCATAGAGCCTACAAAATAACTTAGATAAGATTAAACCATACATTACACATGATCGTGAATGCAAGGAATAAAATAAGAAATATAACTGGTAAGCATAACCAAATAGTCTATATTGATCTCAAAAAAGGTTCATCATCTTCTTTACACACACGCACGGACACACACACACACACACACATGCACGCACGCACACACATACACACACACACACACACACACACACACACAGAGAGAGAGAGAGAGAGAGAGAGAGAGAGAGAGAGAGAGAGAGAGAGAGAGAGAGAGAGAGAGAGAGAGAGGAGAGAGAGAGAGAGAGAGAGAGAGAGAGAGAGAGAGAGAGAGAGAGAGAGAGAGAGAGAGAGAGAGAGAGAGAGAGAGTCATTTGCAATCCCTAACTATTCACATGATTCTCATACTTTAGCACCAAAATAGGAGACTATTTATCTTCTATCCTTTTATAAGTCATGGAGGATATGACACAATACATATAGATGATAACTAAAAACATAACACATGAATATCCGAAGAATATCCTACACAAATTTACTTATTTGGTTTCTTCTCCCAACACTTTCCTAGACTTAACATGCTATCTCATTATGAGATAATGTTGCAAGATCATTTGATGGTACACTTAGGGTAGAAGATGAAGAAATGGTTAGACTAATAAGAGTCATAGTAATTTCTCAAGATGACATTTCCAATTTTTACCTCTTGTACACTAATTAGCTTCCCTTTAGAGTTTTCAACTAAGTAGTGTACCAACCTACCACCCTTTTGGGCTTTCAATAGGTTGTCATAACTAGGTGGTTATCTTTTATGGTTTTTTCAATAATCTTATCCCCGCTTGTCTTATTAATCATCCCCAATACAAAAATTAAA